>CM040243.1:74630607-75230607 GCA_022545495.1 Chrysanthemum lavandulifolium
AACATACCCTTAAACCACCCCTAAACTTTTACCTTAAAGTTTTATTAAATTGGTACCGAAATTTGAACTTATTAAATCATTAAATATAACCCTATTTTAATTTTTTTTTAAAAACCTTTATATCAATCCAAAAAACCCAACCCAAACCCCAGAACCCATTAGGGTACTATATTTTAAAAATACCCCAAAGGCAAGGTGTCGAAATGTGGGGGTTGTTTTCCTTAAACAATTTAAAACCGAAACCGGGGGTCAAGGAACTTTTTTCGAGAATTTATCCCCCGGAAGGCCCGGTAGGGTTAAAGGGGTAACCCACTATTGTATGTTTTTATGGAATGGAATCTTGGAACTGTAAGGTGATTGAAAGATTATTTTGTATTTTTAATTTTGTAGAAATGGGGAAAAAGAACGATTATTGGGGTTTACCACCAACCTCAACAATTATTAAACTAATTGGATATTATTCTAATTGATTTGAGTGGTAAAATGTGTTTTTTGGTTTTCTACCCTTAATTACCCTAGGGTTGTTTGTCAGATTCCTTTTCCGGATTTAACTTGGCGTGACCTAATCTTTGAAATTAAAAGGGTTTGTTTCTCCTAGTGATTTAAGAGCCATTAGGTTTCCTTAAATTTTAAAATTATGATTTATATTTGTTAAAAGAAATTTAAGTTAAACCCAAACGAATAATTGGTTTTCATTATCAACTAAATAATATCAACCTAAATTTAATAATTAAGTTTAATTTGAAACCAAAAATAAATTAAATGGGAAACTGGCCTCCAAAAATTCAAAAATTTGAATTAAGGTAAATCTTTTTGTGTTAATAGGTTTAAACCTAAATTTAAAAGGGTTTTTTTTTGGTTTTACCCCTCCACCAAAATTATTCTAATAAAAATTAATCCCAGGGCCCAATTTTCAGCGTCCCATTAGGGTTTGTCTTGGCCACAAATTTGACCCACCTTATATAGCCCTTTCCTGCCCATGGGCGGCCCGAGAACCAGCCTACCCAAACCAGCCCCTTGAAAAATGAACCCCCCATTTTTGGGGGAATTGCAAAACCCCCTTTTTTTAAAATTTAGGCTCACCATTTTTTTCCTTAATTGGTTTTCTCCTAACTCTTAAAGTTTTGCCTTCGGCCTAAAAGGGGGAATTTGCTAACATATTTGCGTTTTCCCCCAAAACTTTCCATAACCTTATTTTTTACCTTTTCAAAAACAGCAATTTCTTCAAGTCAAATCTTCTTTCCAAATTTCTTATTTCGTTTGGTTTTTGTTCGGGATTTGAAGTGTTCTTGGTTTGAAATTTCGTATAAAAGGTTTACAATTGGATTCCAAAATGGTTTAGGATTTTGGTTTGGAAGTTTTGGCCTTTTAAAGTACGTTTACTATTTGACCTTAAAGTTTATTTTTAAAAAATTCAAACTTTGGTTTAACTTTTTTTTTAAATTTCGCTTTTTCAAAAGTTTCAACTTTCTTTAATTTTTTAAATTTTTGGTTCGTTGGTATTTTTCCGTTCTGTTGGGTGAAAAAGGTAACATTTTGGTTTTCATGTTTTTAAGGCTACATGGAAAGAAATTGTTTGTGGGAATTTTTTAGCTTTGGTAAAACCCTTTTACGCAAGGTCCCAATAAGTTTCAAAAGCTTTTGGTGGATTTTGGTTTTCAGTTTCCGCTTTACGGTAAGGTTAAACTCATTTGGTTCTTTCCCGGCAAATTTAAAGATTTTGGTTTTAAAAGTTTCAAAAAAAATAAATTTTAAGCTAACCTTCAATTTTTACATAATTTTTGTTTAGCAAACCTAAGGTTACGGTAAGAACCACGCATAAGTCCCACGCTAAGGTGCCGATCCCCCAAAGTCCCGGCCTACGATAAGAAACCCACTGAATCTTATTAAAACTAAAAATTTGTAATAAATAAGCATTAAATGTTAGGAATAAAATTGAAAGTTAATTGGTAATTTGATTAAAACTTTTTAAACCCTCCCCAAGGGTTTTACAAAAAAAAATTTGATAATTATATTTCGTTTTCAAAATTTTAGCCGTATTTAATATTCAAATTCGTGTCCATATAATCATACTTTTAAAATAAAATAAATGAGTCCTTCATCGAACTTATATAGTAAAAGAAATATTTTGATATTTATAATCCTATGCATATTTATATGTCAGTAATTTTAAAACAACATATATCTTTGTATTTTTAATATATAAAGTATTAGGGGTATAAAGTATAAATGTGAATTTGTTTAATTTCTAAAGTTATTATAAAACATGAAAACTTATAAAATTACACTTAACCTTATATAATTTTAAAAATTCAACCAATAAGTTTTATTAATTACCTCATTTTTTTTAAGTTTTGTTTTTACAAATATTGTTATAAGTATAATCGCGATATTTATTTTATATTAAAGTAACCCATGCTTACAATTTGATAATTATATTTTCGCTTTTCGAATTTAGCCATATTTAAAATGTAAACTCGTGTCCACATAAGTTAAACTTTTAAAATGAAATAAGTGAGTCCTTATTGAGCGTAAAAGTTAAAAAATTGATACTTATAATCTTATGCAAATTTATATGTTGTTATTTTAAAACAACATATACATTGTATTTTAAGATATAAAGTATAAATAGTATAAAGTATAAGGGGTATTTGTTTATAATTCAAGTTATTAAAAAATATGGAGGCTTATAATATTACACTTAACTCTATATAATTTTTAAAATTCAACCACTAAAGTTTTATTAATTACCTCATCTTTTTAAGTTTTTGTTTTCACGAATTTGACACCTATATTTTATGTGTTTTTTCTATCAACCAAAATTTTCACCAAATTTATTAAAGTTTGACCAAAATCAATTTAATTTTGACTTTTATTAACCAATCACATCACGAGTTTTGCTTACGTGCGAAATCGAGATCTCCTATTGGCCCAATTGTTTTTCAATAAGAATGAATTCTCTCGATGACCGTACACCCACCAAGTTGCCATCGATGACCAAGTTAAAAAGATTGAAAGGAAAGTGTGTAAATATCGGATGAAAAACAACCGATTTTCGTTTTGGGTTGCCTCGACCGATCCTCGACACACCCCACATCGGTCATTTCAAAGTTATTTTGTCGAGAAAGGCGATGTGGCACCGGTGATCGGGTCACGATGTCCGACTTTAAAGGTTGACAAAAATCAATTTAATTTTGACTTTTATTAACCAATCACATCTCACGATTTTACTTACGTGTGTGCCCCAATAGACTCATGTATTTCTAACCGTATAACATGCGTATCCGACTCACATATTCGAACATTTCTACCATAAAATTCCCTATATAGGCACTAAAACACATCTTAGGTACATTAAAATACATTCATGTATTATCTAAATCAGCAACTCAACTTAATTATACATTCATACCTTGAGCAGGAATAGAAAATCTTTCCACGACAATCATGTGTTGTTACTTAATCCTCTTCTAAAAAAAGTACACAAAAAAATTGCATTACACTTTAGTATGTGCGATAAGATCATAAAAATGCAAAAACCACTAACATGTTGCATTAGAGTGAGGATAACAACAAAGTTAGTCATAACATCAAATAAGAAAACTTCAGATTAGAACAAAATGGGTGTTTGGTATGCTTATTAAATGTGCTTATTGGCTTATTCAATTACCATAAAAAGTCGGAGAGAGCTAGTCTGACTACTCCGTTGTCTTATAGTAGTGGTGAAGGTGGTGTTGATGACGTGGCGAGATCTAAGGTCAGTTGTTGTTTAAGGTTGTGGTTTTGTGTTTGTCAAATGACGGTTTTGTCCTTGATACGATACTTACAACTAATTCTATCATAGCTTAGTGTGTTTATAGTAAAAACACAAATATTAAGCGTAGAACTTTTCAATAAAACATTAAAAAAAAAAAAAAAAAGAAAAGAAAAAAAGTTTATAAAAGTTGGTGTGTATAACAAAAAGTTAAACCATAAAAAGTTACTAAAAACTATCACTAGATAAGACATAAGCCAAAGCTTACGTGAAGTCTCTTTCGGATTCTATTCGAAGCAAAAAGAGGTTAACACATAAATCATAAGTATAGAAGAATGGTTGTATCTCACATCCGTGATTACCAACTCAATAACATTATCGCAGATATAACGTAATAACGATTAAAAACTATATATTCTTGCTTAATAATTCTCATGTACATACTTTTATTTCTTTACAACGACCAACTATTACTTTTTTTTTTTTTTTTTTTTTTTTTGAAACATCTTAATGAATAAAGTTAGGTTATCACCTACGGTTTTTTTTTTTTTTTTTTTTTTAGGAGGTGATTGTTATGAAATAAGGATTGTGATGCGTGCCTTTTTTTTATAATTTAAGAAAAACACCTTCTAAATTAACCAATATATGACTATCTAACCAATGTGTTTGTTTGTTTTTTTAATAATTAGCTTTGTAAAACGTTTTAAGCCGCTGCACATGTTGAGGTTGAGGTTGATGTTGTTGTTTAACTTTAACTATTGATATCATGTTGTAAAAATTTGCGAGTTTAGTAGCACATAATGGCGTTGATGAAATTAAAATATGCTCAGTAAAGTTTTAAAATGTTTGTTATAAGTAGAATCGCGTATATTTATTTTCATATCACAAGAATCTGCTTACCATTTGATATTTATATTCCATTATTAATATTATAAAGTATAGGGGGTATAAAAGTGTAAGGGGTTATTTGTTTTTTTTCTAAAGTTATTAAAAGACATGGAAACTTGTAATTTTACACTTAGCTCTATATAATTTATTTAAAATTCAACCACTAAAGTTTTATTAATTACTCCCTCTTTTTTTAAGTTAATGTTTTCATAAATTTGACACCTATATTTTTATGCATTTTTGTTCTTAACCAAATTTCTCCGCCAAAATTATTAAGTTTGACCGAAACTAATTTAATTTTGACTTTCTAGTGACCAATCATATTGCTCAATTTTGCCTACGTGGCAAATTCGAGCTCTCCTATTGGTTTAATTTCTTTTTTCAATAAGAAGGGTTTTGCAAAAAAATTTTGAAATGATGTAATTCTTTTATTATATAAAAGATTGTAATGCTTAAAAAACACATTAATGATATCTTTAAAAAAATTAGGAGAGAAGGCGCTAAATGCTTTATAAGTAGTATAGATAAGGGTTCAGAAACTTATTGAGATAACAAAGAATTTAAATCACCTTCAATATTAAAATAAAAGGTTGAGTTACATGTAAACTTCTGATACCTTTTGTTTAATCATTTTTCATGTTCGCTTATTTCACATAACCATGCTAGACATGGTTGTCTCTGAATTTTTGAATTTTTTTAAGGTCTTGGGAGAAATTAAATAATGAAGTCTTTTGATAAGTAATGTGTTATAAATAAATTGTCACCGCTTATCTATACTACATATAATAGAAAAAGCAAATCAAAGGTGAATTGTTGAATTTTGATTTGTTAATTGGTCAATAGAGAGAAATCGTAATGTAATTAATACTCTTATTAAAACTCATCATTACTTAAAATTACAATAATTTTTCACATTTACAACCAATTAAAAACACATGTACAAAATTAAAAACAACCAATTAAAACATCCATTACTAAAAAGTACAATAAAATTTTTGTAACGTACAATTTAAGGAAGCTATAATATAATCCAAAATATAAAATAATTAAACACACTAATTAATTTATTTTTAAAACACCCTAAAATAAAAAATACATGTTATTATACACATTATATAAATTAATAAAACACACAAAACTTTATACAAGTTAACAAGTTGATGGTATATAGTTTTAAAATCGGACCGGACCGCACTAACGTGTTCAGCGGAACCGATGTCGCCACCGGTTCGGCTAACAAATTAAAGCCATCCGAAAACGAACCAGAGAGGACCCGTTGAAACCGATACAAACTGGTGAATCAGGTCTCATCGAGATTTATTTCTCCGGTTAATCGTCACAGGGTACCCGCCGCCGAAACGCGCGGGTACCCCGCTATATACTTATTAGCCTTAATAGTTTTTATTAGAAGTGATGGTCATTCACGTTTAGGAACTTTGTAACGTGTATTAGATATCGTATTAGAATAGTCAACGGGCTCGTGGATTGGGCTAAGCTAATTGGTTAGAAGTTAAGTTAAGCTAGCCTTATATCAATCCATGTCCAACCCAAGCCCAAACGAGCCCATGCCAAGCCCATTAGGGTATCTACTACTTGGACTATAAATACCCCTCAAATGGTCATTTGAGGGGTGTGCTTGAAAGTGTGTGTGTGTGTGTTTTTCCTTGAAGCAATATACAACTTATTGTTTTCATTCTTCTCTCTTTCTCTCTAAACATACACGCCTAATATATCATTCAAGTCAACATCTTTCTATTCAACATCTTCTTATTTACGCATATTGTGTTTGTGTATAACGTGGGTATTTGTTATACGTGTTCTTGTTGTGTGATAAGGTATACGTGATAAAAGGTTCTACAATTGGTATCAATCGCCTAACAATGGTTTAGGAGTGTTTGTGTTTGTTTTGAAGTTTTGGTACTGTTTCGTAAAGCTCACGTTTTACATATTTGTCACGCTTAAAGCTTTGATTTTTTCATCAAAAAATTCAAGATTCTTGTGGTTTAAGCTTTATTTGGTGTTAAAGTTTCAGTTTTTTGCAAAAAGTTTCAAGCTTTACGGGTTTAGATACGTTTTTTAAACTCATTTTGGTTCGTTGGTCATTTCTACTCGTAACTTATCTAAGCACTTTGGGTGAAAAAGGTCAACATTTTTTGGTTATTCAGTGTTTTAAGGCTATCGTCGCAAGAGAAATTGTTTGAATCACTGGAATTTTTTACGCCGTAGGTCAAAACCCTAGTTCTAGGCGAAGAAAGTCAAACTACGCATAAGTTTCTACGCATAAGCTTTTGTGCGATTCTTCGGCTTCAGCGTTACTCGGTGCTTCCCTCACTTGGATAAGTGTGTGGAACACCGACTTGTGGATATCTTTTACGTTGTGACGGTGTAAAGGATTTTGGTTTTACACCTAAGTTTACGATAAGCATAAACGCTACGAGTAACACTCTACGCATAAGCTCACACTTACGCTGTAAGGTTTTTACGACTAAGTCTTTTGTTTACGCATAAGCCTAAGGTTACGAGTAAGATACTTTCGCATAAGATCCTCACGCTAAGGAATCCCACGCCTAAGATCCCACGACAAGATCTTACGCATAAGACCCTACGCATAAGCACCAACTCTACTCGTAACTTCTTCCATTAAACTAAACTAATTTAAAAAGAAATAATAAATGAAGCATTAAAATGTTATGGAATATAAATTAGTAAAAGTTATGTATTGTGTACATTATGCATTAAAACTAGTTATAATACCGTGCACGCACGGGTTTTGACAAAAAAAATTATTTTGTATTAATTTGAATATTTTGTATTTAAAGGTAATTACATATAATTATATACTTATGCACGGTTTTCCATTATATATTAATATCCATTAGAATTTGTTAAAATAAAATTTTGTAAAACTTTCTCTTAGATAACTCAAGATTTAACTATATTTAGCGAGACATATATGTTGATGTTCTATTTAAATTTCACTATTGATATTATATTGTACACAAGATGCGAGTTTAGTAACACATAATTAGCTTACGATGAAGTTAAAATATATTCCTTAAATTTAAAAAAATGTTTTCTACATATCCTTATATAAATAAATAAAATTACATGATTCGTTGTTATAAGTACAATCACGTATATATATTTTTTTTCATATTACAAGAACGTGCACTTACAATTTGATAATTATATTTTCGTTTTCAAAATTTTAGCCGATTTAATATTCAAATTCGTGTCCATATAATCATACTTTTAAAATAAAATAAATGAGTCCTTACCGAACTTATATAGTAAAAGAAATATTTTGATATTTATAATCCTATGCATATTTATATGTAATTTTAAAACAACATATATCTTGTATTTTAATATATAAAGTATTAGGGTATAAAGTATAAATGTGAATTTGTTTAATTTCTAAAGTTATTATAAAACATGAAAACTTATAAAATTACACTTAACCTTATACTAGAAGGGTACCGCAAGAATGCGGTGTTGTGGTCACCATGACTATTTTCATAGTAACAAATGTTTTTCATTTTACGCCTAATTCAAGTAAGTTCTCTCTTTTCAACTCCGCTTCTTCCCGACTACTAAAGAAAACTCATAAAAATATATCAAAATGGATGTTGAATTAAAGAGCACAAAATTTTAAAAATATGGTGAAATTAGATCATAAAAATTAAACAGATTAAAAGATATTTAAATTTAAAAATAGAGTGATTAATTAGTTAGAAAATAGATATGTCACCCCATTATTGGAGCTCTTTATTTTAGTTTGTTGAAGCCTTCCTTTTGTTATTTTTTAGTTAGAGAAGTGACACATGTCACTCAATGATTAGAGCTCCTTATCTTATTTTTTTTTAATTTTTTCCATAATAAGCAAGTAAAAAAGTCTGAATTTTTAAGCCTTCTAATTTTAGAAGTCCTAAATGCATTATAAAGTAGTATAGATAATTTTTAAAAATTCAACCAATAAGTTTTATTAATTACCTCATTTTTTTAAGTTTTTGTTTTTACAAATATTGTTATAAGTATAATCGCGTATATTTATTTTTATATTAAAGTAACCCATGCTTACAATTTGATAATTATATTTTCGTTTTCAGTATTAGCCATATTTAAAATGTAAACTCGTGTCCACATAAGTTAAACTTTTAAAAATGAAATAAGTGAGTCCTTATTGAACGTAAAAAGTTAAAAAAAAATTGATACTTATAATCTTATGCAAATTTATATGTTGTTATTTTAAAACAACATATACATTGTATTTTAAGATATAAAGTATAAATAGTATAAAGTATAAGGGGTATTGTTTATAATTCAAAGTTATTAAAAATATGGAGGCTTATAATATTACACTTAACTCTATATAATTTTAAAAATTCAACCACTAAAGTTTTATTAATTACCTCATCTTTTTAAGTTTTTGTTTTCACTAATTTGACACCTATATTTTTATGTGTTTTTCTATCAACCAAAAATTTTCACCAAATTTATTAAAGTTTGACCAAAATCAATTTAATTTTGACTTTTATTAACCAATCACATCACGGATTTTGCTTACGTGTGAAATCGAGATCTCCTATTAGCCCAATTGTTTTTCAATAAGAATGAATTCTCTCCGATGACCGGACACCACAAGTTGCCGTTCGATGACCAAGTTAAAAAAGATTGAAAGGAAAGTGTGTAAATATCGGATGAAAAACAACCGATTTTGCTTTTGGGTTGCCTCGACCGATCCTCACCCACACCCCACATCGGTCATTTCAAAGTTATTTTGTCGAGAAAGGCGATGTGGCATCCGTGTGACTGGTCACGACGTGTCCAGCTTTAAAGGTTGACAAAATCAATTTAATTTTGACTTTTATTAACCAATCACATCTCACGATTTTACTTACGTGTGCCCCAATAGACTCATGTATTTCTAACCGTATAACATGCGATCCGACTCACATATTCGAACATTTCTACCATAAAATTCCTATATAGGCACTAAACACATCTTAGGTACATTAAAATACATTCATGTATTATCTAAATCAAGAACTCAACTTAATTATACATTCATACCTTGAGCAGAATAGAAAATCTTTCCACGACAATCATGTGTTGTTACTTAATCCTCTTCTAAAAAGTACACAAAAAATTGCATTACACTTTAGTATGCGATAAGATCATAAAATGCAAAACCACTAACATGTTGCATTAGAGTGAGGATAACAACAAAGTTAGTCATAACATCAAATAAGAAAACTTGATTAGAACAAAATGGGTGTTTGGTATGCTTATTAAATGTGCTTATTGGCTTATTCAATTACCATAAAAGTCGGAGAGCTAGTCCGACTACTCCGTTGTCTTATAGTAGTGGTGAAGGTGGTGTTGATGACGTGGCGAGATCTAAGGTCAGTTGTTGTTTAAGGTTGTGGTTTTGTGTTTGTCAAATGACGGTTTTGTCCTTGATACGATACTTACAACTAATTCTATCATAGCTTAGTGTGTTTATAGTAAAAACACAAATATTAAGCGTAGAACTTTTCAATAAAACATTAAAAAAAAAAAAAAAAAAAAAAAAAAAAAAGTTACTAAAAGTTGGTGTGTATAACAAAAAGTTAAACCATAAAAAAAGTTACTAAAAACTATCAGCTAGATAAGGCATAAGCCAAAGTTCTGTTGAAGTCTCTTTCGGATTCTATTCAGAAGCAAAAAGAGGTTAACACATAAATCATAAGTATAGAAGAATGGTTGTATCTCACATCCGTGATTACCAACTCAATAACATTATCGCAAGATAGTAACGTAATAACCCGATTAAAACTATATATTCTTGCTTAATAATTCTCATGTACATACTTTTATTTCTTTACAACGCCAACTATTACTTTTTTTTTTGGATGAAACATCACGTCAATGAATAAAGTTAGGTTATCACCTACGGTTTTTTTTTTTTTTTAGGAGGTGATTGTTATGAAATAAGGATTGTGATGCGTGCATTTTTTTTTTATAATTTAAGAAAAACACCTTCTAAATTAACCAATATATGACTATCTAACCAATGTGTTTGTTTGTTTTTTTTTTAATAATTAGCTTTGTAAAACGTTTTTAACTGACATACATGTTGAGGTTGAGGTTGATGTTGTTGTTTAACTTTAACTATTGATATCATGTTGTAAAAAATTTGCGAGTTTAGTAGCACATAATGAGCGTTGATGAAGTTAAAATATGCTCCGTAAAGTTTTTAAAATGTTTGTTATAAGTAGAATCACGTATATTTATTTTCATATCACAGTAACTCGTGCTTACCATTTGATATTTATATTCCCATTATTAATATTATGAAGTATAGGGGGTATAAAAGTGTAAGGGGTTATTTGTTTTTTTTCTAAAGTTATTAAAAGACATGGAAACTTGTAATTTTACACTTAGCTCTATATAATTTATTTAAAATTCAACCACTAAAGTTTTATTAATTACTCCCTCTTTTTTTAAGTTTATGTTTTCATAAATTTGACACCTATATTTTTATGCATTTTTGTTCTTAACCAAATTTCTCCACCAAAATTATTAAGTTTGACCAAAACTAATTTAATTTTGACTTTCTAGTGACCAATCATATTGCTCAATTTTGCCTACGTGGCAAATTCGAGCTCTCCTATTGGTTTAATTTTTTTTTTCAATAAGAAGGGTTTTGCAAAAAAAATTCGAAATGATGTAATTCTTTTATTATATAAAAGATTGTAATGCTTAAAAAACACATTAATGATATCTTAAAAAAAATTAGGAGAGAAGGCGCTAAATGCTTTATAAGTAGTATAGATAAGGGTTCAGAAACTTATTGAGATAATAAAGAATTTAAATCACCTTCAATATTAAAATAAAAGGTTGAGTTACATGTAAACTTCTGATACCTTTTGTTTAATCATTTTTCATGTTCGCTTATTTCACATAACCATGCTAGACATGGTTGTCTCTGAATTTTTGAATTTTTTTAAGGTCTTGGGAGAAATTAAATAATGAAGTCTTTTGATAAGTAATGTGTTATAAATAAATTGTCACCGTTTATCTATACTACATATAATAGAAAAACAGTCAAAGGTGAATTGTTGAATTTTTGATTTGTTAATTGGTCAATAGAGAGAAATGCATAATGTAATTAATACTCTTATTAAAACTCATCATTACTTAAAATTACAATAATTTTTTCACATTGTACAACCAATTAAAAACACATCTACAAAATTAAAAACAACCAATTAAAACATCCCTTACTAAAAAGTACAATAAAATTTTTGTAACGTACAATTTAAGGAAGCTATAATATAATCCAAAATATAAAATAATTAAACACACTAATTAATTTATTTTTAAAACACCCTAAAATGAAAAATACATGTTATTATACACATTATACACATTATACAAATTAATAAAACACACAAAACTTTATACAAGTTAACAAGTTGATGTTAGGAATTAGAAATTCCGTGTATTAAAGAGTCGGTCACCTCAAGTATATGTAATCGTTAGAAAGCTCGTAGTCATAGTTATTTTAAGTTAAGTAGTATTTAGTTAAGTAACACCGTGGAGGACGGACGGGTCTTTACCCACCTGTATGCCCGATCCACATGCCCGTTGTGTGGCGCTTTATGTAAGACTATAAATACTCTCTACCTCCCAAGGTAGAGTTGGAGCTCATAATAATATCTTTCACTTTCTCTCACTAAGTTCCCTAAACCTCTAACTTTCTCTCTAGAATTCCACTTATACGCCCACTTTGTGTTATGGTTTGATGTGTATGTGAAAACCAATATCTTACAATTGGTATCAAGAGCCATGGTTAGATCATATCTTGCACATCTTTGGATTTCTAGTGGTTTTAGGTGGTTTTGAGTTTGAAAAGTTTAGTGGTTTGTGCATCATTTGGTTGATTTCTTGTGTTAAAGCTTGGATTTTGTTAGTACTTTTTGTTTAGAATCATCACAAGTGTTTAGGTTTTCATTTGGTAAGCTTGAATCATCTTGGTTGGGTTGTTTTGGATTGAAAAGTGATGTTTGTGAAGTTTTCTTGCTAGCGACTTGACCCACGATTACTTTTCTTGCTAGCGACTTGCTTTACATTTTGTAGCGAGTTGCGTTTGTGGAGTTAGCGACTTAGACTTAGCGACTATCAAAGACAAGTAGTGGATTCTCCACTACGGTAGCGACTTGGTGTTAGCGACTTGGTAAGTAGCGAGTTGCTATTTAGCGACTTGATTCTTTAGCGACTTGTATCTTAGCTTAATTGTCGCCAAAATTTTGCTAGCGACTAGAGGCTTAGCGAGTTGCTATTTAGCGACTTGTCTTTTGTTTAGCGACTTGGGACTTTAGCGACTTGGTGGAATAGCGAATTAGTAGTTAGCGACTTGGTGCATAATTTTCTAGCGACTTGGGTGATTTTTTACGGTTTCTCTTGATTTAGTAAAATCCCGTGAAAGAATCTATTTCCGGTTTAATCATAGAGTTATAAAATCCCGCTTAATTTGTTAACATGTCTACCAACGCTCCTACAATCATCTCCATCTGTTGTCGAGGATGTTCAAGCGCTGGTTCGGATACTCGCCCACCCATGCTTGATGTAATCGACTACGACTCTTGGGCTCAACGAATCGATTGTATTGCCTTGGAAAGGAAAATGGGGTCAACATTCTCAAATCCATTGATGAAGGACCATATCGGGTTGAGACGACTAGAGATGTACTTGATACAATCAAGATGGAACTCGATTTATGGAATGGATGCACCAAAGATGTATGATGAGCTTGATGATAAGGAGAAAAGAGATTCGATGCGATATCCGAGCTTCTAACATTATCCGCAAGGTCTACCAAAAGACATCTACAAGCTTATCAATCACAACACCGAGGCAAAAGTCAGATGGGATAATGTCAAGATGCTTCTCTCGTGTTTCGAGCTAACTATTGAAGATCGAGAATCACAGTTGTATGATGAATTTGAGCACTTCAAGATGAAACCGATGAGAGTGTCTATGAGTACTATGTGAGATTTCATAAGTCGGTGAATGATATGAGGAACATCGAATGACTATGCCTAACATTCACCGAACTCAAAATTTGTGAACAACATGAATCCCGAATGGCACAAGTTTGTCACCTCGTGAAGCTCACTAAAGGATTGAAGAATACAAACTATGAGCAACTCTATGCCTTCCTCCTTCAGAATGAGAGACATGCTATGTTTGAAAAAGGATTCTTAATCGCTCAAAACCAACCGTGGAGAGACAAGCTCATCTAATGACTCAACCGCCTTCTACTCAAACATCGGAATCACAACCAAAGCCTCACAAGTCATACCCATGGGTAATGGTAATCACAAACTCATTCCCGATCCTATGTTCAAACAAGTCGATGCCGATGCACACGTGGAAACATCATTAATCAACTAGCTCTTCCGATTAGTCAAAACATGAATTCTCTCCCACAAACCAACAACAACCTCGTAACAAAGATCTAACCCACACAATCAAGCTACCGTTAGAGATGGGAGGATCGTGGTGCAACCAGCTCAGAAAGACAAGATGATCGGGGAAGAGGTGGAGTGGTAGAGGTTATGTTGGTAATCGAATCGAGGAAGGAATGGTAATCAAGGTCAAGCTAAGCCGATCAAATGTTATAACCGTGGTGGTGAGGACACATTGCAAGGAACCGCACATCTCCAAAACGTCCACGTAACGCCGATTACTTCAGAGATAAGATGTCGCTTGTACAAGCTCGGGATAATGGTGCCGCTTTGGATGAAGAGGAGTTGTTGTTTCTTGTCGAGGGCAATGCCAAGACCTATGATGCGATGTGGATGAGCAACCAATTCGTGAGATAGGTCACAATCATCGAATGCCTTTCAAGTCGCCGATTGTGATGCATACGACTGATGTGGATGATGGACCCACCGCACACACAATTTTTATGGCTAGCATTTCTCCAATGGTTTCTCCCAAGGTCTCATCTTCACCACAAGTGGCCCATCCAAAGACAAACTCATCTCGAGGTATTAAAATTATACGATGATGTCGATGTGCAAAAGATGCATGACAAAGTACAATCAATCGAAACTTTTGAATCAAATATTGAAAATATGGATAGTATCAATGTTGTCCCATATGATCAATATGTGAAACAAAGTGAAAGTGAAGTTGTACCAAGTGATGCATCTTCCGCATCAATAATGATTATGTTTTGATGAATTCACCGCATGTGCCTCGATGATTTCGTAGTTTCGAACTAAATGCCTATAAAGAACGTGTTGCTATTTATGAACAACGTGCAAAATTTGAGTTGACCACTCGTGAGCGTGAAATGGATGACCAAGTGCGTATAATCATTAGAAAAAGTAATTTTAGAGAAGAAGTATTAAAACAAGAGTTAAATTCCTTGCAAGAAAAGCTTTCTAAACCGCTAAACAAAAACAAGAACTTCAAGAAAATGTGAAAATGCTTAAGCAAGAATTTAATGCAAAGGAATCAAAACTCTTGAAAGATTTTTCTAATCGAAAACTTTGAAAACAAACTTGAAAACAAGTTGTACATACAAGGAACACCATTCGATCGCTCACATGATCACTAAGCATAGAGTTCTAAGCGATAAGCATAGTGTTCCCATTATAGATAAACCCAACCCCGAGTACGGAAGATAGCAAAAGCACTCAAAGTGTGATCTATGATGGCAATGAGATTCTTAAACCTAGACAAAACCTAGTTGCTTTGAGTGCACAGAGGAAGATAAGAAATTAGATGAAATCACTAGGAGAAGATGAATAAGAAACTAAAGGATCCTAAATGCAAAGAGAAGAAAGTAATTATCACTCCCCATGACTACAAAAAGGAGAATTGGATCTCCTTGAACATGTTTAAGCCTCAAACATTGTTGACTCCCGAACAAGTGTTCTGGAAAATGGACTTAGATAAGCAGAAAGCGGAAAATATTGTTGAAACAAACCCTCCCCTTAGGAAAATGCCTAAAGCGACCGTGTATCCTCCCAATACACCAATGCATCTAGTTCCTAGAACTATTGCCACTAAAAGCAAGACCTTAATCAGTCAATACGTTATCTTTCAACTATTTGTTGATTTTGAGAAAACTTGCAAGAAAAGGATCACACCCATCGGAATTATCAAGGGAAAGGGTTTTGAACAAACAAAAGAATGTTATCTAATCAAGTCATGCCTTTCTTTAAACAACTAAAAGACCATTTTGAAAGTCTTAAAAGGGAATGAATTTAGACATTAAAGAAATGGAAAAGGAATTTGATGCAATGATAGTTGAGGTTAGTGATTATGAGCGTGCACTAAAATATAATGAGATTGAGAGGAAGAACTTGCATACATTGAATGAGACTCTTATTATCGAATGTGTTGCTCAAGATATGTTTTTCATCGCTACAAATTGTTCCATTAACGCTTCTCAATTTCATGAATTATCTGTTTCTCGAAAGTCTCCCATGATCGTGTCATTGAGCTTGAAAAGACTAATTTCAAACTAAATGAGAAAATTGAACCGGATGATCACGACAATTTGATTAAACATTTTTCTAAACTAGAGGTCGAGCATTTTAATTTACAACTAAAATATCAACATCTTAAAGAAAATGTCAAAACTTCAAATATCACGACATCCTCGGATGCTCCGAGTTTGATGCGCTTTTCAAATTAACAAACGTGATGAATGATTCAAGCTCATTGCAACACGATCGAAAGTTGAAAGCCCAAATCTCTCAATTAAAGGGTCAAACGAACAATATGACAGTTCCCAAATGCCTCCTCCTCTAGATTCTCGAATTCTCAAACGTTTCATCTTCAAAACCTAGTAAATGCATTACAAAAGGAAAACGAAAGTTTTCTAGAAGAAAATGAAAAGGTTAAACGTCATTTCAATGAGTTATTTGAATCAATAAAGGTCACTCAGTAACAAAAATAACGAACAAATAGCTTCATTGCAAAAGGAAATTGAGAATCAAGAGTCGTAAAAGGAAAATGCCAATGACCAATGGGGAGAATGGTGTATCAAAGGTTCACTCTTGTAATAAATATGCTTTGTCTGTGAAATATGTCCTCCTCATCTCGTGAACAACAAACTTGCTATTCAAACATACTTCTCATCCCTTAAGGATTGCCTAGAATGTCTGCGTGAGATTGTTGAAGAGGATAAGTTAGAGAAACCTCATGATAATGCAATTGGACATGCATGCTTATATGCCAAACGATCTCAAGAAATCCTAGAATGCTTGATCACAATATGTCCTAAGTCATTAGGTGAGAGAGTTAATCCTTTGATTCCATGTGCTATGCCTAGTGCCAAGTATGCTATTCATTCGATGCCCAATGTATTGAATGTGAACCTTAGTGTGCCTTCAAGTAGTTCGATTCCAAATCTTTGAATGCTAAGAAAGCAAACACTAGTGTGGACTCTAGAAGTTCAAATCCCAAGAACTCTAGTGATAAGAAAGTGAACCTTAGTGTGCTCGCATGTAGTTCGGATCCCAAAGACATCTAAACAGTGAAGCAAAGAGTAGTAAAACCAACTAATGTTCCCATTCCTCTACAGAGTAATCATGACATTAAAGGGAGCAGTCAAAGTCTCAAGACAATACAAGGAATGATAGGACCTCGCAAGCTAAGAATGTGCACCGAAAAGAGTAGAAGAACAATCTAGGAACTTTAAGTTTGAGCCGAATAAAACGAATCGTGTTGATTCTAGTATTAGCCATAGGCGCATCGTAATTAATTCAATTCGATACTATTTGCAAACCTTGTATTGATGTCCGCTTGAATTCGTTTCTAATCATGAATGTGGTGTTAATGTTTTGCCTAATGATGTTAATTGTCCAGTTAATATTGTTAATGCTAAAAATCATGCTAAGAAGGCTAAAAGGCAAAACGAAAGAAAGTTAGAAAACAAAGTGGAAACCCACAGGAAGAACATTTAGTAAGATAGGCTATCATTGGATACTGTTGGTCATAAGACTAATCGACAATGCCCACTAGAAAATGGATGCCCACGGTAGAACTATTCCTTAAGAAGTGAGCACACTTTGAATAGGGCTAATACACACTAGTATCGCATCTATTCATAATGATTCCATTGCCTTAATTTCGATATGAATGCTTCTATTTCGATGTGGGTGTTCCAACCATTGTTACTAACCAAATGGAACCCATTCTTGCATGGGGATCCCAATTATCCGCTTATCCATTCTTGTCTCGTGTTCAACCGCAGATCGCTCAAATCGCTCGTGGTACCGGACTCAGTCGTTCCAAGCATATGATCATGACGGTCGCGGCTCATGAACTTCGTGAGCAAATTCATCGGGACGCTTAGATTCGGGAATGATCATTTCGGTGCAATTATGGGTTATGGAGATTATGTTGTTGGCAAAAGTGTTATCTCCGTGGTTTACTATGTAGAAGGTCTTGGTCATAACTTGTTCTCTGTTGGTCAATTTCGCGATTTCGATCTAGAAGTAGCCTTCGTAAAACATACCGTTTTGTTAGAGAACTTGATGGTAAGGAGCTTTTAAGAGGTTCACGTGGGTCAAATCTATACACCATCTCTATCGATGATATGATGAAGTCTTCTCCAATTTGCTTGCTGTCAAAGGCTTCTAAAACAAAGTCATGGTTATGGCATCGTCGTCTCAATCACCTGAACTTCGGCACCATCAATGATCTCTCCAGAAAGGACTTAGTTGTAGGTTTACCTAGACTCAAGTATGAAAAGGATCATCTTTGTTCAGCATGTCAATTGGGAAAATGCAAGAAGTATGCCCATAAACCCAAACCCACTAACTCGTCACGAAGTTCTTCATACAATTCATATGGATTTATGTGGACCAATGAGAGTGCAGAATATCTTTGGGAAGAAATATGTGTTAGTTGTGGTTGATGATTACTCTAGATTCACCGGGTCAAGTTCTTAAGGACAAAGGATGAAACTCGATATCATCATCAAACTCATCAAACAATTGCAGTTCGACTTAACAAAACCGCCGTAATTATCCGAACAGATAATGGAACCGAGTTTGTTAACAAACAACTTAGTGAATTTTATGAAAGCATTGGAATCACCATCAAAGAAGTGTTCCACGAACTCCTCAATGTAACGGTGTAGTTGAAAGACGAAATCGAACTCTTGTAGAAGCCGCTAGAACAATGCCGATTTACTCAAAGGTTCCAATGTTTCTCCGGGTCAAGCTATTGCCACCGCATGCTACACACAAAATCGCTCCTCGATTCACACTGCTCATGGAAAACTCCATATGAACTTGTCCACAACAGAAAACCTAATCTCTTTCCTTCGTGTGTTTGGTGCATTGTGTTATCCAACTAATGAGGACAAGACTTAGGCAAACTTAGAGCTAAAAGAGACATTGGAGTATTTGTTGGGTATGCATCTAACAAAAGGGATACCGAATCTACAACAAAAGAACCCGAAATATCATGGAAACAATTCACGTTACGTTTGATGAGTCGACCGGTCAAATGGCTCCGGACAATTCATTCAGACCCGCACTTCAAAACAATCCCATTGGTTCATCCCTTGTTCCAAACTCTTCTCAAGAAACTCCATATGTACCTCCATCCAAGATGATTTAAAGAAATTGTTTGATCCTATGTTTGATGAACTTTATGATCCAAGTACTAATGAGGTGTCGATTCCTACAACAGAGGTCGCTCATATTCCCGTGAATGAAGTCAATCCTCGCCTCAATATCTTTAAGTCAAGAAGCACCGTCACGATCCTTCGCCTCATCAACAAATCATCATTCTTCAAATGTACATCATGGAACTGCTTTCGCATCAATGATGAAGTTAATCCCTTTGCTACTCCTCAAGATGCTCCATTTGAAAACATATTTGCTCTCGAATCTTCATCGAACCATCTTCTTCAGAGACATCGACTCGCTACTTCATCCCTCAACAACTACCACATGAACACCTTAGAAAATGGACTCACGATCATCCATTAGACAACATCATTGGAAATCCTTCTCGTCCGTATCAACTGGAAACAACTTGCAACCGATGCCTTATGGTGCTTCTTTAACTCCGTACTCTCAAAGATCGAACCTAAAGATGTTAAACCGCTATGAATGAAGACAAATGGTTCAATGCCATGCAAGATGAAATTCATGAGTTTGATCGACTTGATGTATGGGAGTTAGTACCGCCCAGATTGTGCTATGATTATTGCTCTTAAATGGATCTTCAAAGTGAAACTTGATGAGCATGGTGATGTATTGAAGAACAAGGCTCGATTAGTTGCTAAAGGATACCGTCAAGAGGAGGGTATTGACTTTGAAGAATCTTTTGCTCCAGTTGCTCGAATCGAGGCAATCGTAATCTTTTGGCTAATGTCGCTAGTAAGAACATGGTAGTCTATCGATGGATGTAAAGACGGCATTTCGAACGGAGATCTTAAAGAAGTCGCTCACGCCACCAACCGAAGGATTTGTGAATCAAGAGCATCCTACTCACGCTTATCGCTTGAAGAAGGCTCTTTACGGTTTAAAGCAAGCTCCAAGGGCATGGTATGATACGCTATCAAAGTTTCTTCTATCTACCGGATTTAGCAAAGGAGCATTGATCCAACATTGTTCACCGTGAAGTCGTGCAAACATTTAATTCATGTTCAAATTTATGTTGATGATATCATCTTTGCCTCGACCGACCCCAATGAATGTGATCGTTTTCAAATGAAATGAGTTCAAAATTTCAAATGTCAATGATGGGACAAATGTCATTTTCTTGGGATTACAAATTTCACAAAGTCCCGGAGGCATTTTCATAAATCAATCTAAATATGCAACCGAGATCTTAAAGAAATTTGGATTTGATTCAAGTGACCGTTGACACTCCCATGATTGATCGAACCAAACTAGATGAGGACCACTCGTGGATCATGATTGACCAAACAAAATATCGTAGTATGATTGGATCCCCGATGTACCTCACGCCTAGTAGACCAGACATCTTGTTCATTGTTTGCATGTGTGCTAGATACCGTGCTAAGCCTACTAAAAAGCACCTTGAAGCGGTTAAACGGGTCTTCGGTATCTCCAAGGAACCATCAATATGGGTCTTTGGTACCAAGGACACCGGTATGTCACTAACGGCCTATGCAGATGCCGATCATGCAGTTGTCAAGATACACGTCAAGCACATCCGAGGTGCTCAATTTTGGGTGATAAGCTTGTGAGTGGTCTTCAAAGAAGCAAATGAGTACTTCTATTTCCTCTACAGAGGTGAATACATAGCCATGTCATCTTGTTGTGCTCAAATCTTATGGATGAGATCTCAATTATCCGACTATGGCTTTGAATTCAACAAAATCCTCTGCATCGTGATAATAAAAGTGCTATTGCTCTCTCATGCAACAACGCTCAACACTCAAGAGCAAAGCATATCGACATTCGACATCATTTCATCGGGAACAAGTGGAAAAAGGTGTGGTGGAACTCTATTTTGTGAGGTCTCGAATACCGCTTAGCGACATCTTCACCAAAGCTCTTCCAAGAGAACGTTTTGAGTTCATACTTCCACGACTAGGCTTGAAAAGCCTTCAACCGAACACTCAAACGCCTTCGGGAGGAAGACGAGGAGTAAAGGTCTATGCTCATCTATCTCTTGTAAATATCTTTTCGAAAAGCAAAATACAAAATTACAAAACCTTCAAAAGCAAATAGAAAAATATAAAACTTTCAAAATCCATAAAAAATTGAAAAATCTTGAAAAATTCCAAAATATTGTCTTTTGTCATGTTTTCCTCGATTCGATAATATCTACGGTCTTTGTGATGTCATTCAAAGAATGACACGGGACTTTAGATGTTGTTCGAATGTTTAAAAAAAAAAAAATCAAAAATCAAAAATTATTTTTGAGAGAAAGTAAAACAATGGCTTATTGTCATCTCAGCAAGAAACCGCTTTTTAAAGAAAGAACAGAGCCATACTTTATCATGTTTTCAAAATTCCATGCTCGATTCTATAAACATTTATCCGATGAAAACTAACTGCTTTGAAAAATAACTCGGACTCTATTTTTGATAATCATCCGGACTTATTTGTCAAAATATCAATCTCTCAATCAACAACCTATGTCATTGATTGAGGGGAGAATGATTTCAATTAAATTAAAAAGTTATTTGGCATTAAATTGTTTTCAAAAGATATACATGCATGTTTTATCAATGGAGTTTAAAGTCTTAAAATCCGATCCTTATCGCTTAAAACGCTTTCATAATCAAGTCACAATTCTCCTTAAAGCTTTCAAAATCAATTTAAATCTATAAGAGATCACAAATCTCAAATGATTTGATAATTGTGATCGGGGAGAATGTGTGATTTAAATTGGATTTAAACCGATAATTCGGTAAATGGTTTTATAAGGATGTACATGCTATCCTTCCCACATGTGACAAACGATTTCAAATTTTCCATGCACATGTTGAGGGGAGCATCTATCTTAAACCTATGATTTGAAACGTGATCACTTATCTCAATGTGCAGTGTTCCTCTAGTATGTGCAAAACTCTTTTCAAATCTCGAGGCACATATTGAGGGGAGCAAAATTATGAAAATCTCATCCTTCCCAAAATGCTTTATCTACTTGATTTGATTTGGGAAGTGATGTTGATATCTTTAGAAAATGGTAATCAAAGAAGTTAATTCTTCCTCTTGCCTCCGTGTGCAAAACGATTTCAAACATTTGATGCACATGTTGAGGGGAGCACTTGTTCTAAAAATATCAAAACAATTCAGTACAAAATGTTTTGATAATATATCACAAGTATCCGGATTGATTTTCAAATGGTTTTCAATTGGTTCCAATGGCGGATGAACAATACCAAATTGACCGACCAACTTTACTTTATGTACGGTGATATAAGGATGATAAGGTTAGGTATGTGTTCCCATGATCCGCCGAACCGGAAGGATCTACCAGGACTATCCACTAGTTAGTGTAGAGTTCTTAGGTATGATGATAAAAGGAGAAAATGAGATATGGGAAGAGTGCGGATCGAGACCGAGCTAGTATGGAATAAACCCAACAAGGTTCTAGCTATGAAGTCTCGGTAAGCAATGAAGGGTTGAAGAATTAAAAGAATTGAATGAGAAAAGGGTGAAAACAAATAGCCCTCCATATATTCAACCTTAGGGCGTAAACGGGTTCAATTCATATGCTACCGATGGTAACATCGGTATTGAAGACAAGACGTCATGGACCCAAAGGACGACCGCACTTCAACTTTCCAAACCACTCAAGTTCCTCTTAAAAGGACTTGTTTCATTCTCACGGGAACCGACATTATCTATCGACTTTCTCTTAGAGATTGTTGATATTGAAGAAGGAGACCCTCCCTAGTCTCCGCACAGAACCAAATATGCACAAATTGAGTCTAGAGCCACGAGATCATCTATAAATCTCATTAGGACACTTTCAATGAAGACTCTCTGTTTCACACAATGTGGAAAGAGAGATTATATCTTGAGTCCCACGATTATCCTTGTGGTATTGCCGTAACATCCGAGTGATATGCTAACATATTCACAATGAAGATGGAAAGCCTTCGAGCCAACATCAAACAAGCTCTCGGTGGGTGGCATGTGAGATCTAATCAATAGATCAACCATGTGACAACCGAATGTAAACAATGGGAGATTCAATCTTTGAATCAATCCGGTTCGAGTTATGGATTGACGGATACCTTTGAAAACCGGTCGTTGTGCTTAAAAACTCTTTTCTTTAGCAAATCGACCGTGTACGGATATTTCAAATCAAAAGGTGTTTTATGATTGATAATTGATTTTCATTAAAACCTTCGTTGTATTGCAAAAACAATTTCTATTGAGCAATACACGATTGTTTTTCAAATATCTTTTCATCAATCGGTGAATTTCTATTCACGGTTCACTCACTCCGTGTTGTCTTCTTTGAGACGTTCGGTTTGAGAACAACTAGAGCATTGCGAAACCCCGTCAAGGAAATTCTTCGAATTATACCGATCACAGCAAGATTTGTATCGATCAACGGGAACCGTGGGCGTGTACCTCAATTCAACGAAAGTGATCAAAGACACTTTCGTGCGCTTTATTGCTAATCGCTTTATGTGTACACCCGACGCTTGCAAATGATCGAATGAAGCGGTCAATCCATAGCCGCATGCTCACTTAACACATTCATCTCAAAAGAAATCATGATTAGTGCATCAATGACTCGATATTTTCACTCCATGCTTCGCTACGCCGCCAATATCATGAATCAACGAAAGCTTCCGTTACTCGATGAGAAGATATCATGATCCGTAATGTGAGCATGTCGGTCCGAAAGTCACAACATCACATAATACCAACACCACAATGGATGTCTCGTAGATTTTTGTTAGTGATGATCTCAAAAGTCGGCATAATGTTATTATCACGTGGATCAAGAAAAGACCTCCACTTGGATTAACCAAACATGCAATGAGAAGAATCAATGACTACGAGCTTTGAGCAAAGTACTACATCAAGAATGCAAGAACAATTGTTAATGTAATATCTATTTGTATTCAATGTAATTTTAGTATATGATTGAGGTGACCTCCTTGGGGAGATTGTTAGGAATTAGAAATTCCGTGTATTAAAGAGTCGGTCACCTCAAGTATATGTAATCGTTAGAAAGCTCGTAGTCATAGTTATTTTAAGTTAAGTAGTATTTAGTTAAGTAACACCGTGGAGGACGGACGGTCTTTACCCACCGTATGCCCGATCCACACCCGTTGTGTGGCGCTTTATGTAAGACTATAAATACTCTCTACCTCCCAAGGTAGAGAGTTGGAGCTCATAATAATATCTTTCACTTTCTCTCACTAAGTTCCCTAAACCTCTAACTTTCTCTCTAGAATTCCACTTATACGCCCACTTTGTGTTATGGTTTGATGTGTATGTGAAACCAATATCCAATATCTTACAAATCATAAGTATAGAAGAATAGTTGTATCTCACATCCGTGATTACCAACTCAATAACATTATCGCAAAGATAGTAACGTAATAACCGATTAAAACTATATATTCTTGCTTAATAATTTCATGTACATACTTTTATTTCTTTACAACGCCAACTATTACTTTTTTTTTTTTTTTTTTTGATGAAACATCACGTCAATGAATAAAGTTAGGTTATCACCTCGTTTTTTTTTTTTTTTTTTTTTTTTTTTTAATTTATTATTATTTTTTAGGAGGTGATTGTTATGAAATAAGGATTGTGATGCGTGCATTTTTTTTATAATTTAAGAAAAACACCTTCTAAATTAACCAATATATGACTATCTAACCAATGTGTTTGTTTGTTTTTTTAATAATTAGCTTTGTAAAACGTTTTTAACTGACAGACATGTTGAGGTTGAGGTTGATGTTGTTGTTTAACTTTAACTATTGATATCATGTTGTAAAAAATTTGCGAGTTTAGTAGCACATAATGAGCGTTGATGAAGTTAAAATATGCTCCGTAAAGTTTTTAAAATGTTTGTTATAAGTAGAATCGCTTATATTTATTTTCATATCACAGTAACTCGTGCTTACCATTTGATATTTATATTCCCATTATTAATATTATAAAGTATAGGGGGTATAAAAGTGTAAGGGGTTATTTGTTTTTTTTCTAAAGTTATTAAAAGACATGGAAACTTGTAATTTTACACTTAGCTCTATATAATTTATTTAAAATTCAACTACTAAAGTTTTATTAATTACTCCCTCTTTTTTTAAGTTTATGTTTTCATAAATTTGACACCTATATTTTTATGCATTTTTGTTCTTAACTAAATTTCTCCACCAAATTATTAAGTTTGACCAAACTAATTTAATTTTGACTTTCTATTGACCAATCATATTGCTCAATTTTGCCTACGTGGCAAATTCGAGCTCTCCTATTGGTTTAATTTTTTTTTCAATAAGAAGGGTTTTGCAAAAAAATTTCGAAATGGTGTAATTCTTTTATTATATAAAAGATTGTAATGCTTAAAAAACACATTAATAATATCTTAAAAAAATTTAGGAGAGAAGGCGCTAAATGCTATATAAGTAGTATAGATAAGGGTTCAGAAACTTATTGAGATAACAAAGAATTTAAATCACCTTCAATATTAAAATAAAAGGTTGAGTTACATGTAAACTTCTGATACCTTTTGTTTAATCATTTTTCATGTTCGCTTATTTCACATAACCATGCTAGACATGGTTGTCTCTGAATTTTTGAATTTTTTTAAGGTCTTGGGAGAAATTAAATAATGAAGTCTTTTGATAAGTAATGTGTTATAAATAAATTGTCACCGTTTATCTATACTACATATAATAGAAAAACAGTCAAAGGTGAATTGTTGAATTTTTGATTTGTTAATTGGTCAATAGAGAGAGAAATGCATAATATAATTAATACTCTTATTAAAACTCATCATTACTTAAAATTACAATAATTTTTTCACATTGTACAACCAATTAAAAACACATCTACAAAATTAAAAACAACCAATTAAAACATCCCTTACTAAAAAGTACAATAAAATTTTTGTAACGTACAATTTAAGGAAGCTATAATATAATCCAAAATATAAAATAATTAAACACACTAATTAATTTATTTTTAAACACCCTAAAATGAAAAATACATGTTATTATACACATTATACAAATTAATAAAACACACAAAACTTTATACAAGTTAACAAGTTGATGGTACATATAGTTTTAAAAATCGGATAGGACTGGACTAACGTGTTCAACCGGAACCGATGTCGCCACCGGTTCGACTAACCAATTAAAGCCATCCAAAACGAACCGAGAGGACCCGTTGAAACCGATACAAAGCGGTGAATCGGGTCTCATCGAGATTTATTTCTCGGTTAATCGTCACGGTACCGCCGCAAACGCTGCTGGTACCCGCTATATACTTGTTAGCCTTAATAGTTTTTATTAGAAGTGATGGTCATTCACGTTTAGGAACTTTGTAACGTGTATTAGATATCGTATTAGAATAGTCAACGGGCTCGTGGATTGGGCTAAGCTAATTGGTTAGAAGTTAAGTTAAGCTAGCCTTATATCAATCCATGTCCAACCCAAGCCCAAACGAGCCCATGCCAAGCCCATTAGGGCATCTACTACTTGGACTATAAATACCCCTCAAATGGTCATTTGAGGGGTGTGCTTGAAAGTGTGTGTGTGTGTTTTTCCTTGAAGCAATATACAACTTATTGTTTTCATTCTTCTCTCTTCCTCTCTAAACATACACGCCTAATATATCATTCAAGTCACCATCTTTCTATTCTTCATCTTCATATTTACGCATATTGTGTTTGTGTATAACGTGGGTGTTTGGTATACGTGTTCTTGTTGTGTGATAAGGTATACGTGATAAAAGGTTCTACAATTGGTATCAATCGCCTAACAATGGTTTAGGAGTGTTTGTGTTTGTTTTGAAGTTTTGGTACTGTTTCGTAAAGCTCACGCTTTACATATTTGTCACGCTTAAAGCTTTTATTTTTTCATCAAAAAATTCAAGATTCTTGTGGTTTAAGCTTTATTTGGTGTTAAAGTTTCAGTTTTTTGCAAAAAGTTTCAAGCTTTACGGGTTTAGATACGTTTTTTAAACTCATTTTGGTTCGTTGGTCATTTCTACTCGTAACTTATCTAAGCACTTTGGGTGAAAAAGGTCAACATTTTTGGGTTATTCGAGTGTTTTTAAGGCTATCTGTGCAAGAGAAATTGTTTGAATCGCTGGAAATTTTTACGCGTAGGTCAAAACCCTAGTTCTACGCGTAAGAAAGTCAAACTACGCATAAGTTTCTACGCATAAGCTTTTGGTGCAGATTCTTCGAGCTTTGGCGGTTACTCGGTGCTTCCTCACTTGGATAAGTGTGTGGAACACTCGACTTGTGGATATCTTTTCTGCGTGACGATTGTAAAGGATTTTGGTTTACACCTAAGTTTACGCATAAGCATAAACGCTACGAGTAACACTCACGATAAGCTCACACTTACGCGTAAGGTTTTTACGACTAAGTCTTTTGTTTATGCATAAGCCTAAGGTTCGCGTAAGATACTTTCACGCATGAGATCCTCGCCTAAGGAATCCTCGCCTAAGATCTTACGCGATAAGACCCTACGCATAAGCACCAACTCTACTCAGTAACTTCTTCTCTCTACCTAAGCTCTTCATTTTCAAAAAAAAAAAAAAAAAGTTGGTGTGTATAACAAAAGTTAAACCATAAAAAGTTACTAAAACTATCGGCTAGATAAGGCATAAGCCAAAGTTACATTGAAGTCTCTTTCGGATTCTATTCGGAAGCAAAAAGAGGTTAACACATAAATCATAAGTATAGAAGAATGGTTGTATCTCACATCCGTGATTACCAACTCAATAACATTATCGCAGATATAGTAACGTAATAACACGATTAAAACTATATATTCTTGCTTAATAATTCTCATGTACATACTTTAATTTCTTTACAATGACCAACTATTACTTTTTTTTGATGAAACATCACGTCAATGAATAAAGTTAGGTTATCACCTAAGGTTTTTTTTTTTTTTTTTTTTTTTTTTTTTTTTGATTTAGGAGGTGATTGTTATGAAATAAGGATTGTGATGCATGCATTTTTTAATAATTTAAGGAAAACACCTTCTAAATTAACCAATATATGACTATCCAACCAATGTGTTTGTTTTTTTTTTAATAATTAGCTTTGTAAAACGTTTTTAACTGACAGACATGTTGAGGTTGAGGTTGATGTTGTTTAACTTTAACTATTGATATTATGTTGTAAAAAATTTGCGAGTTTAGTAGCACATAATGAGCGTTGATGAAGTTAAAATATGCTCCGTAAAGTTTTTAAAATGTTTGTTATAAGTAGAATCGCGTATATTTATTTTCATATCACAGTAACTCGTGCTTACCATTTGATATTTATAATCCCATTATTAATATTATAAAGTATAGGGGGTATAAAAGTGTAAGGGGTTATTTGTTTTTTTTTCTAAAGTTATTAAAAGACATGAAAACTTGTAATTTTACACTTAGCTCTATATAATTTATTTAAAATTCAACCTCTAAAGTTTTATTAATTACTCCATCTTTTTTTAAGTTTATGTTTTCATAAATTTGACACCTATATTTTTATGCATTTTTGTTCTTAACCAAATTTCTCCACCAAAATTATTAAGTTTGACCAAAACTAATTTAATTTTGACTTTCTAGTGACCAATCATATTGCTCAATTTTGCCTACGTGGCAAATTCGAGCCCTCCTATTGGTTTAATTTTTTTTTCAATAAGAAGGGTTTCACAAAAAAAATTCGAAATGATATAATTCTTTTATTATATAAAAGATTGTAATGCTTAAAAAACACATTAATGATATCTTAAAAAATATTAGGAGAGAAGGCGCTAAATGCTTTATAAGTAGTATAGATAAGGGTTCAGAAACTTATTGAGATAATAAAGAATTTAAATCACCTTCAATATTAAAATAAAAGGTTGAGTTACATGTAAACTTCGATACCTTTTGTTTAATCATTTTCATGTTCGCTTATTTCACATAACCATGCTAGACATGGTTGTCTCGAATTTTGAATTTTTTAAGGTCTTGGGAGAAATTAAATAATGAAGTCTTTTGATAAGTAATGTGTTATAAATAAATTGTCACCGTTTATTTATACTACATATAATAAAAAAAATAAAGGTGAATTGTTGAATTTTGATTTGTTAATTGGTCAATAGAGAGAAATGCATAATGTAATTAATACTCTTATTAAAACTCATCATTACTTAAAATTACAATAATTTTTCACATTGTACAACCAATTAAAAACACATCTACAAAATTAAAAACAACCAATTAAAACATCCCTTACTAAAAAGTACAATAAAATTTTTGTAACGTACAATTTAAGGAAGCTATAATATAATCCAAAATATAAAATAATTAAACACACTAATTAATTTATTTTTAAAACACCCTAAAATGAAAAATACATGTTATTATACACATTATACAAATTAATAAAACACACAACACTTTATACAAGTTAACAAGTTGATGGTACATATAGTTTTAAAAATCGGACCGGACCAGACCAACGTGTTCAACCGGGAACCAGTGTCGCCACCGGTTCGGCTAACCAATTAAAGCCATCCGAAAACGAACCAGAGAGGACCCGTTGAAACCGATACAAACTGGTGAATCAGGTCTCATCGAGATTTATTTCTCCGGTTAATCGTCACAGGGTACCCGCCGCCGAAACGCGTGGGTACCCCGCTATATACTTGTTAGCCTTAATAGTTTTTATTAGAAGTGATGGTCATTCACTTTTAGGAACTTTGTAACGTGTATTAGATATCGTATTAGAATAGTCAACGGGCTCGTGGATTGGGCTAAGCTAATTGGTTAGAAGTTAAGTTAAGCTAGCCTTATATCAATCCATGTCCAAACCAAGCCCAAACGAGCCCATGCCAAGCCCATTAGGGCATCTACTACTTGGACTATAAATACCCCTCAAATGGTCATTTGAGGGGTGTGCTTGAAAGTGTGTGTGTGTGTTTTTCCTTGAAGCAATATACAACTTATTGTTTTCATTCTTCTCTCTTTCTCTCTAAACATACATACGAATATCATTCAAGTCACCATCTTTCCTTCTTTATCTTTCTACGTTTGTTATTGGTTTCACGTGGTTATACTTGTATACGTGTTGGGTTTGTGATAAGGTTGATAAAAGTAAGGTCCTACAATACTATATATAAAAGGAATAACCAAAAAGTAAAAAGTGAAAAGTTGAAACTAAAAGTGGAAATGTTGAATACATATATTTCAAAAGGAAACTATTAATACACATAAAAAAACCGGGTTGACCCGGGACACTTCAAACCCGACAGGTTAACCCGGTTTAATTTGACCTGTTTTCGAACCAACCTGTTGGTTGACTCGGTTTAAATCGACCTATTTTTTGACCGGAACGGTTCAACCGGTTGAACCATCCGGGTCGAACTTGGTTTCATATTTGACAAAATTATATGAGAAATGATGAAGTAGTTTTGAAACCTGTGACATATTTGAAAAAATGAGAGACAAAGTAATTGTAGTTTTTTGTTATTTATTTTGCTTTGACACATGTACTTTGTCATTTGTATAATGTTATTTTACAAAATGTTGGTCTTGCACCACTTAAGGGACTAGCATATATGAATCGTCTTTTAAAAGTTAATATATATTGTATAGCCCTTTGTCCATTATATAAATAATGTTATGTAAGTTTATTAGAATCACAAAAATTAAATAGTATTATTATCTTTAGCGATTATTATTTGTACCCCAAACAAATAGCTTTGAACAATGCTTAAATATCTATTCAAATTGATAGTGCAAGATAATCTTATTATGGTGATATCAAATTTGTAAGGTTACAAGTTTAAAAGCCACATATCAAATGATAAACGCTACACATGTAAAAAATAAATAAATAAATAAACAGTTATCACTGCCTAAATTTCTGACAAAACAAGAAAAGATGGTCACACACGTTGCTTATACCTCTAAACTACAATATAATATTGTCAGCTATATAATACCGTTGCTTTTTGTAATGCTTGAATCTATTATTACTAAAATATTAATAACTTAAAACAATCCTATTAAAAAATATATTCCCACACTTAGATCGACTCCACATAATTTTTAAAAGCAGATTTCATTGTTATGCAACCACGCATCGAATTATAGTTATTCGAAAATGATTCTCTAACGCTACAAATACAGTTTGTCGAAAGAAACTTATGAGTCGTCGAATTTTGCGAAAACTAGACATCATGCCGCTAGGCGCGGTACTGCCTAGTAAGATATAATGTAATTAGTTATCTAAACATTCAACATATTACTCATTTAAGATATTTTCCTATCTAAATATTTTTTTACGTAAAAAGTATTTATACACATGTATATAAATGTTAACGGGACAAATTTTGATGCCCCTAAATTTTTTGATGCCGTTAACGGTCGTTAATCTTTCGCACCCTCAAAGACGGCCCTGATGCTAGATATGAAAAAAGAAAAAAAAAAGAGAAGAAATAAAATAAATGATCACATCATTCAAAGGAAGTATTGTCTCAAAACGACTAGATAGGCCCGCGCATTGCCGCGGAGTGTTTATATACGTTAGTTAGGGAAAGGTTAAAAGTTGAACGCATTAGGAGTGTTTAAATACAAAATTATTGTAAAGATTTTTAAAATTTTTTAACGGGAATTGTCATAATGTTAGCGTTTTATTGTGAAGTTTGTGTTCAAAGACTGACTTTGCAACAGGAGTATAACATGAAGGACAAATTATGTAAAATCTGTGAGGACTAACTTTGCAACGGACCTGTAAGATAAAGGGCAAATTGCGTATGAATTATTTTTTTTAAAGTTAAATATAACGGTCTTTACTTAACGACTGTTAGTACTATAGATGGGCACTGTAGATGAGCAGTGTATGTAACATCCTGTAAAAATCCACAGTTATTAATAAACCCTAATCACAAGTTAATTATGTATTACTATTCACACACCTATTTTTAGGCAAAATTTAAAACTTTTGTTCACACTATGCAACTATGAATCAATATATGTTATGTGATTCACACATTTATGGAAATGAGCTCACGAGCGTACCACGACATTCACAATTGTGTACAAATCAACCCTGGAGTAGGTATGATCACCCACACCCCACAAACGCACTCACACCCCCCCTTGGGTCTCACATTTCACCAATTGGGCCTGATATGCCAAAGTGGGCCCCACAACACCTAATGGGCCTCAAATACACCTAAGCTCACTAATGGACCCATTTAAATACCAAAACGGACCTTTAACAAACTCATTGGGCCCAAATCCAATTTTAAGCCCAACAAGCCCATTACACTAAATAAATACATATACATGGACGAGAAACGCGTTTACTTTTCGTCCTTTATTCACAATCCGTACACACAACACATATAATAAAATACATGGTTCGAATCACCACAATGTCAAGAATCAAGATCCACAATTACATCAAAATAATACGTATATATGAGTAGTGAACGAGGGTCAAAGTAAATGGACTTTGCATCCTATACAAAACTTGTGCAACTAACACAAAATGTTTTTAACTTGTTTCTAAGTATCTCCAATCACTTGAAAAGTCCTCCAAACCATGTTATAAGACCTCTAACACCTTGCTCGACACTCATGTGTTTCCCAAACTCAATATCACACGTTACAATGTTGTTTGGACCCTTTGAGCACTCTAGCACCAAACGCACCCTAAGCCATGTAATCCAAAGTCTCAAACATCATTTATATTACATGCCTAGGTAACCTAGCACCCAAGCACCTCGTTTAGTTCCTTAGTTCACTGGTACATGAAATGAATTGGAATTCTAGAACCCTTGGCCTCGTCACCCCCTCAAACGAAACAACCAACACACTTGTAAACCAATTGGACTAGTTCTCAAGTGCCCTAGTACCTAGCCCCTTTATCCATTATCTTCTTCAAATATTCCTTTTGTCTCACACCCAACTTGTCCCAATCTCTCTTATATTCCCATGCACCTCACGTAAATGAAAACTCAAACACAAAATCTACTCAAAATACTACTCGTTCCTGTCCCAAGTCGCAAGAGAAACAAGCAAGGTTCTAGGTGATCCCAAGGTCCCTCAAGCCAACCAAGAGTCCCTCTCAAGTCCTAGGAGTGCTAACAAACGAGCTACACCATCCTATTGCCCTCACCTAGTCTCAACAGTACCAAACGACCCACCTTTCATAAGGTGTTGTAAGTGTTTCAACACTTAGTTATTTTTTTTATCACATGCATTGTTTTCGTATCGTATCACACTCATAAGCTTCCACAATTTTATTCCTTTGTCTCATTAAGCTAAAAGCTCACAAATACACTCACTCAATTCCTAACCTAACTATAATAAAATACACTTTGTTTACACTTAACGCAACATATAAACACTCAAAACCATACGTTCCTAACATCACTTGGACCCATACGTAAAACTGTCAAGTATAAACTTGTAAACATAAATGATTTTGCTATAAGGATTAAGCTTGTAAAACCATATTAAATACGTACACAAATACAAACAAAATACACAACATGTTTCTATACAACAAAGAAACAGGGACACCAAGTACACACCCACACAAGCTCACTTGATCACTTTTAAACACCCAAAGCTAACCTCACTCGCAAAGGTCTCTAAAAACCTTAAACAAGCTTAACGGGCCTTAAGGCCCATTAGTTTTAAATAAGCAGTTTGCTTATAAGACACCCACAAGCTTATGTGATTATTGAAATAAGTTCATAATAAGCCCATGAAACACCCCACAAAGCCCCATGTTCACTGGGCCCACACAAGTATCATTGGGCCTAACAATTCGTTTAAGGCCCAATTAACCTAAAAATAAGCTTTTGAGCTATATAAGCTGTTAAATAAGCTCACCCAAGCTTTACTAAGCTTCTGGAAGTATCATAAGCTAAAAGGAATGAAATCATAAGCTAAACATGTATTTTGGACTGAAAATGCAAAATATATAAACTAGAAGGACTAAAACTGTCAACTATGAAATATATGGGTTGAAAATGTCAAAGCTATATTTTGAGGATATAAACAGAATCTATGAATGATTTTGAGTCATATATGTAAATTTGAAAGGTTTTGGACTTAAAATGAACATTTATTTTCCTGAAGGACTAATTTTGCAAAACTACATAACTACAAGGACAAAAACTGTAAAAATAGTAAACCATGTGCCAAAACAGTATATTCAGTATACAAAAGGTATTTATTGAACACTTGGATATTATGAATACTAAAACACTATACTTTTATTTTACAAGGACTAAAAATGTAATTTTATAAGTTTAAGGACAAAATGTGTGAATATCCACAAAGGGGTACCAAAACTGTCATTTTGGTAAACTAAATTCAAAAATGGAATATTTATGAAACCAAGGTACTAGAATGTCATTTTTGTAACATATGAGTTAAAAATGTGAATACTACAAAGTTAAAGGACCAAAATTGTAATTTCCCCAAACTTATGTAAAAATGGTTATTTTGATAACTATTAGGACTAGAAATGAATACTTGGAGAATATTAATGATAAAAGTTGACATTTGATATTTGGTTCTAAAAATGTCATTTTGACAAAGTACAGGGATTGAAAATGTAAATGTTCACTATTAAGGTTTGAAATGTAGATTTTTGGAAACTTGAAGGTTTACTCAGTAACTTTAATAAAAACACTGAGGTATGATAAGCCATCACACAACCAGAACACTCAACCACATAAAATTGTGAACCATCCTTATAAGTTAAGCACAACACACATAAAGATAAATAATTATTATATATAATGTTTTAAACTTCAAGCATTATACACAATCACAAACCACCCACACCACCAAGTACTGAGATTTCTCATATTATCCAGGTTGCGTGGTGGAGCCGTTTCCGAGTTGCATTTGATATCATATATTTGCTTACACATACACCCACAACAAATGTGAGTTCATAGTCCCACATTTTATATGTTTTACAAACCCGTGGTGAGATACATGCTACAAATAGAACACAAGTATTTTTATGTATGCTATCCTGAATGTTATTGCATAAGACACTCTGTTTCCCCTTTACAAAGCCCCTCTTATCATGAACCTTAGTCACTTGCGAGTGAACGCGAATAATGTGAATAAATATATTGGGAATTGACAACCCATTTGAGCTAGCTGGATAGATAACCTTGTGTTAGCCAGATTGATAGCCAAATGCACACTATTTGACTTATATTAGGAGAATGACAAACTCCTACACCGAGGCACCCTTATTATAACACACACGTTAATGTTGAGTTCATGAGACTTATGGCAATATACATATTGATTTATTTGAATGATTACACCTTGTGCTCAAATGATTATTATTACAAACACTATGGATTCACTGAACAATTTTTGTTGACTTTTAGCATGTTTATCTCAGGTAATTGAAGCAGGAAATGAAGGCACGGAGTGGGCATTTTGACCAAGAGTCATTGGTGTAAACAAATTTATCAGTCATCACAAACATTATTGTCATTTTTATTTTGCTAAACATTGGAAACACTTATGCATTTTGAATTAAATAATTAATGACTTTTAAAAACGTCTCTTTTGAGTCGTTTTTTATGATTATGACTGTGATCCTCCCCGTAACACCCAAAATTAGTCTTCCGCTGTGATTATGATTTTTTGGTGGTGTTACAGATTGGCATCAGAGCCACATTTATAGAGAACCAAGTGTATTTTTAACTCTAGACTATAATTACATTTTTCAAAACGGAACAGTCTACACCGCACCCCGCGAGCCCTCCGTGCCTACGTATTTACAACACCTTGTTTAAGATGTTGCACACACCATACCCCGAGTTATCTTTTTAGTAAAGTTTGCATGATTATATAAGTTTATATTTATTAATAACTTGGTTATTACAGTACTATGTCTTTCCCACATCGCACCTCCTCCTCATCTGAGGCAGATGTCGAATATACCCTATCTTCCACCATGGCCCCGATGCCCAACACCACATTGACTCCCGTGATGTCAAGAGTTTGGACTAGCGAAACGGAATCCTTCAAGGATGGTGAAGTAGCTCCTACTCTGGCAGTATCATTTGTAGTGGTGCCAGTATATACACCCTCGCCAAATGACCCATATGCGCAGGCTAGACAAGCACATATCTCATCCCCGTTGACAAGCGATCAGTATCTAGAATTCCAACAATGGTTACCTGCACCCAGTGTAGAAATCCTCCCTACACCTCCATTATCACCCGTAATATCAACTAGCAACCCCAGTTCCCCATCTTCTAACGATCCGATTGCTCATCAAGCAGGGCGAATAGATGCCCTATAAGCACTCATAGCAAATGTCCGAGATAAACAGCAGGACTTACAAGATCAAATGTCAGAGTTAAAGGGAAACACATAGTAGACTCCTAGAAGTTAGACATAGATCACACATTGTATAGTTTTGTGGCATTCAACTTACCGTGTGTAACTTAATAAAAGACCTTGTATCGTTTTGTTATGTAACATAAACAAATCAAGTTATTAATGTTATATTATGGTTGTGGTTCTTTTTACTATATATTAATGTTGGTATATACTTCTATGGTTGTTATCTTACACTCATGTGTGTTGTGAATTGTATTCAGACATGTCGTGATGATGTATGTTATTGTGATGGTGCTATATGTGTTATGTATGGGTTTTAAATGAGAAATTGATACAATGAGTGTTTCATGAGAAAACTTGATGAATGTAGAGAAAGTTGTTAAACTCCAACTGTTGTGAAAGATGAATTTTTTTAACAATGAGTGTTTTGGTAGAGACCTTAATGAATGTAGAAAAGTTACTCAAACACAAGCTTTTGTAGATGATGCATCAGTTTGTTCCTTAGCAATCCCATATTGAGTACTAATCACCCCCTATACACACTGAACATGCGGTGATATTGAGATTTATATAGAAACAAAAGGATGCTAATATGGAATCAACTTTACTTGAGATATTCCAGCATGGTCCTAATATAACAATCTAAACTTGTGCTTTCTTGTTGTTGTATTGATAGAAATATGGCATGCACAAGGAGAGAAACTACCCCACCTACCCTGACACCAGCGCCAACCATGACTCGGAAGATATCCGGAAAATGATAGTAGATGGTGTGGCAGCTGCACTTGAAACTCAAGCAACTCCAGTGGCCCGATCCAACAGTATTAACAGGTCCACTGAAGAGAGCACTACTATTACCCCGCGGAAATGTACCTACAAGGACTTCATGAGCTGTCAACCAGCTTATTTCAAAGGTACGGAAGGAGTAACTGAGTTAACTCGATGGTTTGAACGTTCAGAAACTGTGTTCATGAGAAGCAGTTGCCCGGACAACTGCAAGGTCACATATGCTACGGGAACACTACTGGACGAAGCCCAATCATGGTGGATTGCTATAACACAGACCATGGGTACTGAAGAAGCTCATCGAATCTCTTGGTCCGAACTCAAGCAGAAAATGTTAAAAAAAAGTATTGTCCCCATAGTGAGGTCAAGAAATTGGAGGACGAATTTCATAATTTGGTGGTAAAAGGAGTTAACTTCAGAACCTACAACAGAAGGTTTCAAGAATTGGCTGCACGGTGCCCGAATATGGTACCGGATCTCGATAGAACACTGGAAAAGTACCTGGAGGGTCTACCTCCGAGTATTGAAGGTGATGTCACTGCATCCAAGCCAACCACACTCGAAGAGGCAATGATTATTTCCTAAAAACTATTGGACCGGGAAACTAAGCGCAAGGTAGCCATGGGTAATAATTATCTCAAACGGAAGCATGATGATCCAAGAACCACCCCTCACAACAACAACAACAACATATACAACAAAAACAACCACCGCGACAACAACAACAACAACCACAGTAACAAAGATCGCCATAACAACAACTATCAGCAGAACCGCAACAACCACCATCATCAGCAAAACCGCAGGCAGGGAGCGGCCAAAGAATATGTTGCGGCACCAAACGAAAGAACCCCTTACGCTGGAAACCAACCCCTGTGCAATCGATGCAAGATGCACCACACCGGACCTTGCACTGCTAAGTGCGGAAATCCAAGAACGTGTCACAAGGCATTGATTGCGTAACCACGGTGAAAATGCACAACCAGTGACTGTAGTATGCCACCGATGCGGAGAAAAAGGGCATTACAAAAATCAATGCACCAACCGAGATGCCAACAACCCCGCACTAGCAAGAGTCTATGCACTGGGAGACGAGAATGAACCACGAGACCCTGACGTCGTCACAGGTACGTTTTTACTAAATCAGCAAAATGGCAAAGTTTTATTTGATTCTGGTGTCGATAAGAGCTTTGTGTCTACTACCCTTGCTTCTATGCTAAACATTACTCCAACTAAGTTAGACACCACCTACGAAGTCGAAATAGCTAATGGGGTCATAATAGGCACTAACACCGTAATCCAAGGTTGCACTATAATCTTACACGACCAATATTTTGTTATCAACCTCATACCCATCCAGCTTGGCTGTTTTGATGTAGTTATTGGAATGGATTGGCTATCACAACACCGTGCCAGAATAGTTTGCGACGAGAAAACCGTTCATATTCCATTAGACAACGGAACCCTTATTGTCCAAGGCGACCGAAGCAAGCCCCGATTCGGTATTGTCTCGTTTATCCGAACAGTGAAGTACATAAGTGAAGGTTGTCAAGTATTTATGGTTCAAGTGACGAAAAATAAGTCGGGAGAAAAGAGACTTGAAGACGTGCTGTAGTCAAGGATTTCACAAGTATTTCGGAAGATCGCCCGACCCACCGCTTGATTCGTCAAGTAGAGTTTCAAATAGACTTAGTGCGGGAGCGGTACCGGTGGCTAAAGCACCTACCGATTAGCACCGTCGAGATGGAGGAATTGTGCGAGCAGTTAAAACAACTGTCTGAAAAAGGATTCATTCGGCCGAGCTCATCACTCTGGGGAGCTCCAGTATTGTTCGTTAAAAAGAAAGATGGATCGTTCCGAATGTGTATCGACTACCGGGAACTAAACAAACTTACTGTGAAGAATCGGTATCTGCTACCAAGGATCGATGAATTATTCGATCAGTTACAAGGTTCAAGCATCTACTCAAAGATCGACGTAAGGTCGGGATACCACCAACTAAGAGTTCTCGAAGAAGATATCCCCAAGACTGCATTCAGAACACGCTATGGTCATTACGAGTTCCAAGTGATGCCATTTGGTCTAACCAACGCACCAGCAGTATTTATAGATCTGATGAACCGAGTATGCAAACCATACTTAGAAAAGTTTGTAATCGTGTTTATAGACGACATACTCATCTACTCCCGCAGTCAAGAAGAACACGCTGAACACATGAGAATCATTCTAAGTTTACTCAAGGCTGAACAGTTATATGCCAAATTCTCCAAGTGTGACTTTTGGATCAAGAATGTGTAATTTCTGGGGCATATTATCAATAGCCAAGGTATTCACGTAGATCCAGCCAAGATCAAAGCAAAGAAAGAATGGGCTCCCCCTACTAACCCTACAGAAATTCGACAATTTCTAGGATTGGCTGGTTACTACAGAAGATTCATCGAAGGTTTCTGTAGCAACCCGTAAATTTACATAAGGCAAAATGACTAAATTGCCCTTTGACTTTGACTTTTGACTATTTGACTTTTACTGTAACGTAAAAGCGAACAATGGTAGTAACCGGTAATTTCTCAAGTTAAATAATTCACTCTGTTTTGAATTATTACACTCTGAACATTTTTTTGTTCACCAATGGCTATAAATAATTATTTAAAGTTGTTACTTTATTAATTATGAAAGTTTAACCGTGTAAACTTTCCTCGTGGTCAACACAAGACTACGATAAGTCTAGGTGTTCAAAATACTCTATTTTAACACATAGTCATATTTTATATGAACTATTGCCACTTTGTTATATTTGCGTAAACATTTTACTCGTTACGTAATACGCGTGCTCAAACCTACGTTATTAGGTTTTAACAACATAAACGCACTCCAATAGACTTATTACACTCTTAATATATCTAGTTGGAGTATATTCATAAGTTTTGACATTTTCATAAGGATAAACTAGAAAGTCCTTCTTATCATCACATATGCCACGTTTCATACACCTCAATAACACTTATCCATAGCTAGACAAGTGTTACTCATTGTGATAAACCATGTAGTTAAGTTACTATTTCACCATTTACACATGCAATTCTAGATCATAAAATAAATTCCATCTCTTGCGCTCTCCAATTCTGCCGTGAATATGCAGCCCACCATCACCATTTTTACCTCTTGTTTCACTTATTTCTTGGTCAAGAATTGTGGGTCTTGTGGTTCTAATATGGTTCTTGGATTATTTTGATTATCACTTGGGTATAGTCAAGGTTATAAGGGTTTGATCAAGAGGTTAGGGGCTGAGGTTATGAGGATTTTACAAGGGTTATAACCAAGTTTTTCTAAGGCCAAACAAGGTTGGGTGAAAAGATTCAAGACATGGGTTGAAGATTGAAGGAAGTTAGGCTTGATTATTTGTAACTTTTCATCCTATCCTTTGTAAGGTTTGAGTATATTTTCATATTCATTCAATATGGTTGTAATAATTTATATTCATTTGATATAATTTGATATAAGTAGTACATGTAATATGGCTTAATTGATGTTGTACATGAGGTTGTGATCATGAAAATAAGCTAAAACAAGCCTTAGGTGGGTTTTATGAATTTGAAATGGAACAGGCCATAAGATTGATTAAACTGATCATCTCAGTAAACTTTGAGGTTAATTCAATAAGATAGGCTTGTAGAGCTATGTCTTATGGTCGTTTCTTGGTGGCGCACCTCATAACTCATCCCGATGAGTAAATGAGAGCCAAAATGGCAAAACATGTCAAAATCGCACACCGGACTTCATTTGGGAATACCCCATGGTTCTGTTCATTTCTTTTAGTCGACTCAGTTTTATGAAATGTAGCCAAGATCTAAACTTAAATTTTGCGAAAACCGCACATCAAAATAAGTCTGTATAACTCAACTTATGGTCGTTTTGGCGGACCGAATGTGCAACCAAACTTTCTGCAATGAAATATAAGTAATTACTTGTTATTAGACAATTGATATAAGTAAAATTTAGACTTTGGACTTGATTAAGCTTGAGAATCTGTTAGAGAAAGTAAAAACTAAAACTTGGGCTTTTGAATCACTTGAAATGGACTTATAGATAAAAAGTTATGGTTAAAAGAAGATGGCTAGATGAAAACTTGATATTGAGTCAAAAGTCTTCTGAAACGATTTTAAAACGCGATTTAAACCCTTTTCTGGTCCGAATCAGCAAAAGTGTAAAACACGAAAGTTGCTCGGAATGATTTTTCTACTAAAATAGAAAAGCACATAAGCTGAAAGTGAACGAAAGTCTTAAAACAGCAAAAACTAAACGGACTGTTGTTGACTAGAAAACAACCATGGCTAAGAAACCTTAGTGTAGTTTGATCCTTTGAGGCGAAAACGAAGTCAAGGTTAAGCCGAGGCTGTTGTCTTAAGGTCTTTAAACTTAGACATAACCATAGGAATGACCTTGAATATCATCTCAAGTTGTTTAAACATAATTTAGCCGCACGGCTAGTTTGGACTTAATGGCCGATTCTTGTTTTAAAACTTGGTTCATTGGATTAGACTTTGCTAGACTTTGACAAACTAAGTAAATGACCATATGCCATGTTAAACTACTTCACGACACACAACTTAGATCATCATATCGTCACAGAAGTTAATCAATAGTCTTTGACGAAACACGACACATGTTTTATACAACATTTGTCGCGTCAAATACTTACTTATAAATGATAAATACTACAATAGTAGGGAATTTTATTATCATAAAGAGGCCTCTTCGAGGTGTCGTATCGACGAGTTGTGGATTTACGATTTAAAGTGTCCTGGCTCCTCGTGCGATTACTACACGACCTCTTGATTTTGATAGCCCGAACGGTGGTACGAGGTCATTTATAAAAAGGCTATAAGCCAAACAAACACTTAAGGGATACCTTAACTTAATATCCATGTACAACATCATAAGCCAACAAACTACATATACTTGTACACTTATATCATACACGATACTAAAACGCGATTACTATGCTTTTGTAGGTAATCGTTAAAGATCATGATCTTGTCATACTCTACCGTTGATAAACAATATATCGTTACACTCACTGCTTTGTTCACTACGGTGAGTTTCATAGCCCCAACTTTTGTTTAACTGTTTTATAAACTCTTTGGGAGATACATACTACGCTTTTACTACATGCTAAAATGCTTTATTATGAATAATTACTTGTAAACTGAATGCCTTGACTGTATTATTGCATGCCACTAAGTTGTTTTTGCTAAAAGTCCCCAACATCATGGACCACTAATCACTGGGAGTGAGCGCAAATATTGCGCATAGGCCTATCAAAATTGATGAACCCGTCTATGTTATCGGAAATAACGAGGCGCACTATATTTGAGATTACTAGGTATATGGCAAAATACCTACCCAGGGCAAGTTACATATATATATATATCGTCTGGTCAAACATTGTGAGAAAACTACTTCATAACTATGAACTCACCGACTCTTTTGAATGCTATGTCGATTTTCTCTAATTATTTAACTCCTCATCTTTGAAGATGAGTGTGAACATTCATTCCATACTTTTGGAACACTATTGACGTCTCATAGTACACTGCCTTGTAACTCATCGATTAAGTATGAGTGTTCTGTCGGAAATTCTTAAGTAGGATGATTTGGAATATCCTTATTTAAATGGACTGGGACGCCTTTTCATTTAAATAAAGAAATTGTAAATCGCCGAACCATAAGTTTATGATTTCTTACTTACGTAAATTGGGACGCTTCTTTATGTAAGTAATGAATTGTAAATGAGTGGGCTTATTTGTATCCGATATGACATGAGTATGAACTCGAACTCGAGAATCACTAGTATTCTTTGAAAAGATCTAGAAAACACGATAGTGTTTTACCACTCAACAAAATCTTAAGACCTCATTCGAACAACAATTGCGGTCTTAAGTTATCACTTTGTGTTACAAATTCTTACAAACATGAACCATTTGTTGAGCTAACGAAATTGGTTAAAGTTAATTGAAACCTGACATTATAGAATCAGTTTTCAAGAACATAATTGAAACTCGACCTGATAGAATCAGATGTTTCAAGAACATAATTGAAATCCGACCTGATAGAATCAGATGTTTCAAGAGCAAAATTCGGTTGCCACAGTTTTGATTATGCACGAGGCGCATAAGTCAAAGTATTCCATATTATTGAGCTAACGAGCTTGTTACACGCTTGAACTAATGGACTTAGTTCAGTCTCGAACTAACAAACTGGGTACGATGTCCCATTATGCATCACATAAGCTTTCCCATGAGCTCCTCCGATGTGTTGGCTATTATTTTAGGAACACTATTTCTTGAAATGCTCTCACTTTCCCCATCTCATCACCATTTGTTATTATTGTTGTTAGTGCTGTTGTTAGATCCTTGAGCAGTCTAAGCTCGCGCAACTTGATCCACTTGGTTACGAGACATCTGAATTGTTTCATCCATTGTGAGTGATCAAACGAAGTTACGTTCTCTTGAAAACTGAGTAGAAGTTCTTGGATGAACTTTTCCCATAAATTCTCATTGGTTGAGACCATTACTGGGCACGCTATTGCCAAATCTTGAAAGCGACGAATATAAGTTGTGATATCAACACAACTGATAGCAAGAAAACTTCATCTCCATTTCTTGCACCTCATTCCGAGGATAGTACTTCTTGAGTATAATTTCGTTAGCTTAGTCCAAGCAATCTAGTGAGTATTCTCAATACTAATAGATTGAGCAACAACATTTACCCCGACAAAGCATTGTCTAGAAGCATGCTTATGACATATTTGACTTTGCAATCTTTAGCACAATTGTTGATTAGAATTTACGAGCTTGTCGCTTCACAAAATCATTATAAGGAATCTAGTACAAGATTCACTTCACGGCCCCGCAATATTAGGCCACATTACCACCGAAAGGTTACAAAAATGTAGCGTTAACTTTCAAAATCCATGCTAGGATTAAGGTATTGTTGAAAGCCTAATTCTTTGTAAGGTATGATCCGTTTGAAACTAGAAAATCTAAACTTAAGATATATTGGACTTTATACGATATTAGCAAGATTTGGCTGGTAGCTTTCGGACTCGAGCTACTACTCGAACTTAGCGATTGTACACGCGCCTTTCGTGTGTGCATTCTAAAGAAGTGTCATCTTGATGAGACACTCCCTATTTCTCTGGAAGGATCCAGTTGATTTCGTTTGATCTTATCGAAATCTCATCGAGATCACGGACCATGAGGTCAAATGACTTAAGCAAAGTCGCATTCCTATTTTCAACACTCAATGGAACTCTAGAAGAGGTCCACAATTTACGTAGGAGCGTGAAGATGAACTCAAATATCTTGTTAGTAGATAACACTCACCGAACTTCGTGACGAAGTTTCATTCTGAAATACCTCACTTTCTTCTCGTGAACATCATTAACTCATAACACAAACTAAATCATGAGGAAATGATACCGTAATGTGGAGGTCAGTAGCAACCCGTAAATTTTCATAAGGCAAAATGACTAAATTGCCCTTTGACTTTGACTTTTGACTATTTGACTTTTCTTGTAAGCGTAAAGTGAATAATGTAACTTGTAGTAACGGTAATTTCTCAAGTTAAATAATTCACTGTTTTGAATTATTACACTCGAACATTTTTTGTTCACCAATGGCTATAAATAATTATTTAAAGTTGTTACTTTATTAATTATGAAAGTTTAATCGTGTAAACTTTCATCGCGGTCAACACAAGACTACGATAAGTCTAGGTGTTCAAAATACTCTATTTTCACCAATGATCATATTTTATATGAACTATTGCCACTTTGTTATTTTTGCATAAATATTTTACTAGTTACGTGTCTGGCGTGCTCAAACCTACGTTATTAGGTTTTACCAACATAAAAGCACTCCAATAGACTTATTACACTCTTAATATATCTAGTTGGAGTATATTCATAAGTTTTGACATTTTCATAAGTATTATATTCTTATGTTACCCGGTTTTAAGTTTCGTGACTTAAGGGCTTAACATTAGTAATTACTGGGACCAAACTATACCCTATAATCGCTAATATTATCAATATTACACAAGATAAACTATAAAATCCTTCTTATCATCACATATGCCACGTTTCATACACCTCAATAACACTTATCCATAGCTAGACAAGTGTTACTTATTGTGATAAACCATGTAGTTAAGTTACTATTTCACCATTTACACATGCAATTCTAGATCATAAAATAAATTCCATCTCTTGTGCTCTCCAATATGCAGCCCACCATCACCATTTTTACCTCTTGTTTCACTTATTTATTGGTCAAGAATTGTGGGTCTTGTGGTTCTAATATGGTTCTTGGATTATTTTGATCATCACTTAGGTATAGTCAAGGTTATAAGGGTTTGATCAAGAGGTTAGGGGCTAAGGTTATGAGGATTTTACAAGGGTTATAACCAAGGTTTTCTAAGGCTAAACAAGGTTGGGTGAAAAGATTCAAGACATGGGTTGAAGATTGAAGGAAGTTAGCCTTTGTAATGTTTGAGTATATTTTCATATTCATTCAATATGGTTGTAATAATTTTTATTCATTAGATGTAATTTGATATAAGTAGTATATATAATATGGCTTAATTGATGTTGTACATGAGGTTGTGATCATGAAAATAAGCTAAAACAAGCCTTAGGTGGGTTTTATAAATTTGAAATCTGGAACAGGCCCAAAGATTGATTAAACTGATAATCTCAGTAAACTTTGAGGTTAATTCAATAAGATAGGATTGTAGAGCTATGTCTTATGGTCGTTTTTCCGGGTGGCGCACCTCATAACTCATCCCGATGAGTAAATGAGAGCCAAAATGGCAAAACATGTCAAAATCGCACACCGACTTCATTTGGGAAAACCCCATGGTTTTGTTCATTTCTTTTAGTCGACTCGGTTTTATGAAATGTATCCAAGATCTAAACTTGAATTTTGGCGAAAGCGCACATCAAAATAAGTTGTATAACTCAACTTATGGTCGTTTTAGCGAGGCCAGAATGTGCAACCAAACTTTCTGCAATGAAATATAAGTAATTACTTGTTATTAGACAATTGATATAAGTAAAATTTAGACTTTGGACTTGATTAAGCTTGAGAATCTGTTAGAGAAAGTAAAACTAAAACTTGGGCTTTTGAATCACTTGAAATGGACTTATAGATAAAAGTTATGGTTAAAGAAGATGGCTAGATGAAAACTTGATATTGAGTCAAAAGTCTTCAAACGATTTTAAAAGCGATTTAAACCCTTTTACGGTCCGAATCAGCAAAAGTGTAAAACACGAAAGTTGCTCGAATGATTTTTCTACCAAAATAGAAAAGCACATAAGCTGAAAGTGAGCGAAAAGTCTTAAAAGCAGCAAAAACTAAGCGGACTGTTGTTGACTAGAAAACAACCATGGCTAAGAAACCTTAGTGTAGTTTGATCCTTTGAGGCGAAACGAAGTCAAGGTTAAGCGAGGCTGTTGTCTTAAGGTCTTTAAACTTAGACATAACCATAGGAATGACCTTGAATATCATCTCAAGTTGTTTAAACATAATTTAGCCGCATGCGGCTAGTTTGGACTTAATGGCGATTCTTGTTTTAAAACTTGGTTCATTGGATTAGACTTTGCTAGACTTTGACAAACTAAGTAAATGACCATATGCCATGTTAAACTACTTCACGACACACAACTTAGATCATCATATCGTCACACATGTTAATCAATAGTCTTTGACGAAACACGACACATGTTTTATACAACATTTGTCTCGTCAAATACTTACTTATAAATGATAAATACTAAAATAGTAGGGAATTTCATTATCATAAAGAGGCCTCTTCGAGGTGTCGTATCGACGAGTTGTGGATTTATGATTTAAAGTGTCCTGCTCCTCGTGCGATTACTACCGACCTCTTGATTTTGATAGCCCGAGCGGTGGTGCGAGGTCATTTATAAAAGGTCAGTAAGCGAAAAACATAAGGATCTTGATAACATAAAATAGTCACGATTATTAAGTGTCAATTTCCCGTTAATGCTCGTTATTTATATCATTTACATGGATTTACGCTTGTTTTCCATTGTTTTACACTTCGGGTAAATTGCGAGCATTGGAGCTAAAGAGGCGTGGAAATGGAAACATTACTAAGGATTTATCACGGATGCCTATTTTGAAGAGGTTACGGCGTAACTCGTCTCTCACATTACGCCGTAACTATTGCGTGACCTCAAGTCCAACTCATCAAGAGGTTCGACGTAACTCCATTAGGTCAAAAGAGGTTCCGCGCGCGGATACTTACGCCGTAACTACTACATCACTTGCGGCGTAACCGAGGATTATTGAAGACTACGGCGTAACCACTTATAAGGTTACGCCGTAACTAGGAGATCTAGTGCATTTACGGAGGTTCTGGCGTAACTCATCTTTTGGTTCGCCGTAACCCGGACTTGGCCTATAAATACCCACGAATTCGGCATTTCTATTCATTCCATTCCACACACAATACTACGAGAATGTGGGAAAATACTCAAGGAAGGTCTAGGAAAGCATACGGAGCTGTTTCTAAGGGAGAAGTCACATCATTACGATAAGCTTTAGCGTTTATTATTTCTTTTACTTTCAATTCATGTATTTCGTACCTTTGAATATTGGATTGATGTGCATGATTAATATGAGCGGCTAAGCACCCTTTGGTGCTAGCCTAGTTATGATTCCTTAAATGTTTTGTTTGCGTTTACCTTTACTTCCGTACAATTATTTCTAAGTGTATGCATGCATAGTTCTTTGGTAGTCACCCTGGTTCGGTAGTTTTGAATGGCGGTAGAGGCCAATTGCCTAGGAGATATGACCAAATGACCCTAGGTGTGTGGTGAGACGGAAGGGTAGATATGACCAACCGGCGACCCTTTCTACTTGTGCGATTTGACCAACCGATCACCTATCGTTTGGATGAACTTAAGAATTGGGGGTGTAGTGTCTAAGTTCCTAACGGCCGGGCACTCACTATTTAGAATCTTGCATGTAGCGGTACTTAATGACTCGGCAGGGGACCAGGAACAATAGGACTTATGGACGGTGCTTTGATTTCTCTGTGGTGGCATCTTTCTTTGATAGGTTAGGGTGAATTGACCAAATCTTGTCATCTCGAATTTGACCCCACGAAGTAATTGGAAGTAGGTGAGCGTAGACATAACTAGTTAGGAGGATTGACTAGGTTAGCACCACTATTCCTCTATTGATTTCCTTTCTACCATTTAATTGCTTTTATATTACGCATTTGTAGTTTAAAACCATATCAAACCATTTATATTACGTGACAATTAGACTTAGTAATTATCCGACACACATAGCTCTTGGGACGACCTCGGCTTTACCATTTACTACACTACACACGACCGGATTTTGCTTTGCCCGTTAGTGCATTAGGGTAGACTATAGGTATAGCGAGACACTATAAATATTAAGACACAGTCGGTAAAACTCGCATCAAGTTTTTGGCGCATTCTTGGGAGCTATATTAGGATTAATATTAAGTCTTTCATTTCATATTTAAACTTTTTCACGATCATATTTCAAGTTTTCGGTACCATGGAAGCCATTAACATCGATAACCTCACTCTTGAGGAATATTTGGCTTTGACAAGAGAAGAACAAGGGCGGAGATTGTAAGGCCGGCCATTGTAGAAGATGCTCAATTCGAAATAAAACCTCAATTCATGAGGGAATTACGTGCAAACCCCTTCTCCGGAAGCATCGCGATGATGCCCATGAACATGTAGACAACGTCGAATACATTGTCGACCTATTCAAAATCCCGAGTCTCACACGATGCTATAATGCTATGAGTATTCCTATTTCTCTCACGGGATGCGCAAAAGATGGGTCGATCGATTACTGCTGGGATTGTCAACACTTGGCCTATCTTAAAAAATATTTCATTCGAGGTATTGTCCTCCATCAAAGACGCCAAGCAAATGGAGGAAATTCATAACTTCAAGCAAGAGGGTGATGAAACATTATACCAAGCTTGGGAAAGATACAACAATTGTTATACAAGTGCCCTACTCACGATCTTAATCGCCAAAAAAGTGAGCGTCTTTTACAAAGGATGAACATTTCTTCGAGACAAATGATTGATTCTCAAGGGACAATTCCTAGTATGACACCCACTATGGCTTTGAAACCATTCAAAAATGGCGGACCACTCTCACAAATGGCACAATGGAGGAAGCAACCGTAGTAAAAATAATGATATTGAGGACTAGCGGCGATAAACAACAAATTAGAGAACCTTGGAAGGAAATGAAGAAGCTCAAGGAAAATGTGCATTCCATTCAAGTGGAGCGAGATGGGGCCATCCTTCAAAAAAATTTCCTCCAATGAAGAAGTTAAAAGGATCGATGAAGTGAACTATGGAAAGAATTCCTTTCAAAAGCTACAATAATTACGGACCTAGGTGCGAGAAAAATCCCACAGGTTCTACACAAAAATCAACAATAATACTCCTAAACCGAGTCTTGATGAAATAATACACCAACACATTGAAGAATCGACAAAAAGGAAGATAGGCTCAAGGAATGGATGACCAAAGTTAAGGAGGACACTAATATGAACCTCGTAACCAAGATCTTGCAATTAAGAACCTCGAGACACAAATTGGGCAATTAGCTAAGAACCTCGCAACAAGTAATGCTAAAGCCACTACGCAAAGCCATATTTGCGCAGGATAAAGCAAAAAGGAGCAATGCACATCCTCTATCACTAATGATCTCCGGGATTAACTACCTAAAGAGGATGATAAAGCTAAAGACGACGAGTTCCTACCTAGCCAACTCCACGAGAAGGCTGCGATACCGGAAAGTTTTCTTCCCTTGTACTATTGGTAATATTAAGATTCCGCATTAGCTAATTTAGGGGCGGGGTTAACCTTATCTCAACTACTTTATTCGATAAATCAAACTTACCAATTTAAAAGAAACAACTATTATGATTGAAATGGCGATTCCTCTAAAGCCGCATCGAGGGGATTGTGAACAATGTGCTTTTGAAAATTGGAAAATTTTTCTTCCCACCGATTTTGTAGTAATTGACATGGGAAAGCGGGAGGCTTACAACTTGATTGTTGGAAGACCTTTTACGCCACTGTGAGCTCAAATCAAGGTTTTGAAAAACAAATTTCCTTGGGGACCGAAAAGGAACGAATAACTTTTAGTATGAGCGAGCATTTAAAACCAAAAGCGAAATTTCTAATAATGTTCAATCAATAAACCCAACTCTACACTCTAAACCTATTAGCGATAATCGTAAAGAAAGTGTTGAACATTGTGCGAAACATGATGAAATTGTTCATAGCAAGGCGGAAACTCGAGTCCTAGTAAACACTTTTGCAACTCGATGTTAACCACAAAATGCAAATCGGCATGGCCACCATTTCTCGTCCTCAAAATGTGAAAGAAAAGTTAACGAATGGATTTACCTCATGAGGAGAGCAACATGATGTTGAATTAGCATTGGCGATTAGTACAAATTAAAGCTTGGGCTCGAAATTGATTAAGGAACCGATCAAGCGATGCAGTGCAACCATATCAACGACATCATAGGCGCGAACAAGATCAAACATTAGCATTATCGATAATATTAAAGATGATGACCATAGAGAATCATGTGATAAATAGCTTTCACATAAGTTGGGAGCATTTGGGCTCAATAAATCTACAAGAAAAAAAGGCTCGATAATTGGATGAATGAACACCAACGAGTAATGGAAGTGGGGAATGTTCAAAGACCCTATAGAGCCCCGCTGACTCGAGTCTAACTTAAAGACTCGTTAATAAAGAAAAGTGCTCTTTAGGAGACAACCCAATTATCCCTTTCTTTTGTTTTTATTTCCTTTCTGTTGGGTTTTGTGTTTTCTAACATTTTGCGGGAGACAATGAAGTAATTCTGCTGCGATTCTTGATCTGAACAAAGTTACGGGCGTAACTCATCTTGGTGATTACGCAGTAACCCACATTTTAGCAGCAGAAATTCTTAAGCATTACCAACTACGGTGTAATAAGTAATACCATCTAAGTGGTTACGCCGTAACCATTCGATTCTCGGCTCATTCCAAGTTTTGCAAATTACGACGTAACTCTCTTATTGGAGTTCTGACGTAACTCTCCTCTGCTTTAATTCTTTATTTTTAAACACGGTAACCTTGTATTAGTTTTAAATGAACTTTGTGGGTGTGTTCTGTAAACCCTCACGAGACTTCACTCATCCACTTGGGACACCAAGTGGTTTAAAACTTGTTGCATTCGCTAAATACAACCGTGATTCCTACAAAAGTGAGTTAGGTTTGTTTTAATTTTAGTTTTTCTTTTAGAATTATGCTTGTCGGTATTGTGATTTCGGGGATTGAAGTTTGCTCATGATGCTTTAACGAAGGCACGATCCTTTCTCGTAGGCCTTCTTCTTTTTGGAGCAAATTTCGGGAAGTTCTCGCTCTAATTCTACCTTTCTCTTCACCTTTATTTTAATGCCTAGTACAAAGGGACTTTGTACAATTCAAGTGGGGGACGGGTAGAATTATATCTTGAACTTTATTTAGCCCTCATTTTTCTAGTTTATTTTGAAAAATTATGCCATTTTTATATTTTTACATGTTTTCCGAACCTAACTAGATTAGACCTTAGCCGAGCACATACAACCCTTGATACTACATGGTGAGATTAGCCTTATCCGTTTCCTATATTTTACCCCAAATCCACCAAATTATGAGTGTGTCGGTAGCTTGTAAACTTTAGAACTTGGCCTTTGCATCATTTCGAGACCATAGGCGAGGTATGTTGAGTTAGCTCAATGTCTGGACTTTTCGGTTTTAGAAGGCGTGATTATAGGATTATCACCCAAACAGCCTACCATTGTGAGTCTATCGATTAGTCACCTTGACTTTTCGACCCCATGTGAAACCCTTTTGTTGCACTCCCTTTAGTGCAAGATACCCCTAGATACACACTACGAGCCATTCCTTTCATTTTGTCACCCCAATATATTGTTTCATTACACCTTACACCTTAGCCTACCACCGTAGTCTTTATTTGTAATTGGGAAGTCATCATTTGCCTAAGTTCAATTTTCGAGTGGAAAGGTTTGAAATCACACTTTCATCGACAACAATTATGAAGATCATTGAAGACCCCGAATTCCCATCTCAAGTGGGGGATGTTATGTTATCATGTATGTTCGATCAAAAAATCAAAAAAAAAAATAGTTGATTCAATACACAATGTATGAAATAGATAAAACTATTGTGTATCTCTTAATGTCCGAGATATATTTAGGCCAATTGTGTATCTCACGATGCTTGGGATATATCTAAGTCATTGTGTATCTCACGATGTTTGAGATATATCTAAGTCAATTGTGTATCTCACAATGTTTGAGATATAAGGAAGAACATTGCATACTTACAATGTCTTAATAATAATGAGACCATTGTACCAACTACAATGTCTTAGTAAGTTTCGTAGATCACAAAATCTACATGATCGGGGATATCTGGTTGTGCCATAATGCCTTGGAATAGGCATATGCGTTATGTTTAGTCAATTGTTTATATAAACAATCTTTATATAAATAACATAGTATTGTGTTAAGAAGTAGGCATGGCGCACGGAATGTTGAAGACAACAATGAGTGATACAAGTTTAATGTAAGATGTAGTTATAGCTTAGGTTTAAATGCAACTCGGTTCTCTATAACTGAAGCTCTTATACCAATCAGAACACCCCAAAATTATCGCAATGAAGATTGTGTCCACTGGGTATTACTTCATAGTTCACAAGACGAGTTACTAAAACGACTCTAAATGAGGCGTTTTGAAATCAATTATCATTCGATTAAAATATAAGAGTTTACAAACCGGTCCCACCCACCGGTTCGGTAGTTTTGAATGGCGGTGAGGCCAATTGCCTAGGAGATATGACCAACCGACCCTAGGTGAGCGGATTGAGACAGGAAGGGTAAGATATGACCAATGACGACCCTTTCTACTTGTGCGATTTGACCAACTGATCACCTATCGTTTGGATGAACTTAAGAATTAGGGGTGTAGTGTCTAAGTTCCTAACGGTAGGGCACTCACTATTTAGAATCTAGCATGTAGCGGTACTTAATGACTTGGCAGGGACCGGGAACAACGGGACTTATGACGGTGCGCTGATTTCTCTGTGGTGGCATCTTTGTCGATAGGTTAGGCGAATTGACCAAATCTTGTCCTCTCGAATTTGACCCCACCAAGTAATTGGAAGTAGGTAGCGTAGACATAACTAGTTAAGAGGATTGACTAGGTTAGCACCACTATTCCTCTATTGATTTCCTTTCTACCATTTAATTGCTTTTATATTACGCATTCGTAGTTTTAAAACCATATCAAACCATTTATATTCGTGACAATTAGACTTAGTAATTATCCCACACACATAGCTCTTGGGACGACCTCGGCTTTACCATTTACTACACTACACACGACCGGGTACCTTTGCCGTTAGTGCATTAGGGTGAACTATAGGTATAGCGAGACACTAGAAATATTAAGACACAGTCGATAAAACACGCATCGGATACCTTAACTTAATATCCATATACAACATCATAAGCCAACAAACTACATATACTTGTACACTTATATCATACACTATACTAAAACGCGATTACTATGCTTTTGTAGGTAATCGTTAAAGATCATGATCTTGTCATACTCTACCATTGATAAACAATATATCGTTACACTCATTGCCGATCACTACGGTGAGTTTCATAGCCCCAACTTTTGTTTAACTATTTTATAAACTCTTTGGGGAGATACATGGTCGCTTTTACTACATGCTAAAATGTTTTATTATGGACAATTACTTGTAAACTGAATGCCTTGATTGTATTATTGCATGCCACTAAGTTGTTTTGCCAAAATTCCCCAACATCATGGACCACTAATCCTTTGGGGAGTGGCAAATATTGTGGATAGGCCTATCGAGATTGATTTAAACCGTCTATGTTATCGGAAATAACAAGGCACACTATATTTGAGATTACTAGGTATATGGCAAAATACCTACCGGAAAGTTACATATATATATATATATATATATATATATATATATATATATATATATATATATATATATATATATATATATATATATATATATATATATATATATATATATATATATATATATATATATATTGATGATATATATACAACGATCGATCGTGAGTGCCATGAGCTTAGAGCAATAATAACTTTCAAGAAGATAATTGTACACATTGCAATTATACTACGAACTATATTGTCCACTACTGTTTTTACTAAACTTGAAATCTTGTGATCAAACTATTGTACTTGCAAACCTATGAACTCACTCAACCTTTGTGTTGACACTTTTTAGCATGTTATCTCAGGTTCGAAAGGAATTAGCTGGCATGGCATGTGAAGGCGCACGGAAAATATTTTGAAGACAATGCATATATTATCATTCGAAAAACATCACAACTTCTATGTTGTACTTTTTATGATTGTACAAACTTGTGGGACCGATTTGTAAACTCTGATATTTTAATCGAATGATAATTGATTTCAAAACGTCTCATTTAGAGTCGTTTTCTCTAACTCGTGCTGTGAACTATGAAGTAATACCCAGTGACACAATCTTCCGCTGCGATAATTTTGGGGGTGTTACAGTTTCTCAAAGATTTCAAAGCCATTAACCGAGTTGACATAGAAAAACAAGAAGTACGAATAGGGAGAGAAACAAGAGACAACATTTCAACTTCTGAAACAAAAGCTTTGTGAAGCACCCATCTTAGTACTACTTGAAGGAGCGAAGATTTCGTGATGCATTGTGACGCATCGCACTATGGTTTAGATGCGGTGTTAATGCAAAGGAACAAAGTAATAGCCTATGCCTCCGACGACTCAAAAGAATGAAGAAACTACACCACCCATGACCTATAGTTGGGAGCAGTAGTATTTGCTCTCAAGATATGGAGACATTACATGTACGGTACCAAGTGCACGGTATTCACGGACCACAAAAGTTTACAATACATTCTGTTAGCCTCGCTCTTTTATAAAGATAACGTCACTTACGTGAATTAGACTAGATGCGTAGTAAGTTGCACCCGTAGGGACTACTTATGTAAACGGGGCAAAGTAATAGTTGGATGAGCCTATAAATACCCCTCATGACTCTCCATGAGGGGTGTGGTTGATCATTAGGTTTTGTATTTTTCTCTTTCAATAAAATACTTTGTGTTTTCTCCCACCTCTCTACTTTCTCTCACTAGAAAAGGCGAATCTCTTCATCTTCTTTCACCAACAAGACCTCCGAAACCACATAAATCATATATGTTTTCGGTCCTAACAAGTGGTATAGAGCCAAGGTTATTGTGTTTTGATGATTTATTGTGGTTTTTTCCAAGTTTTAAGCTGTTACCATGTTTTCAGGAATCTGATTTTTTTTTCTTATTCCCTTTGGTAATAGTTTTTAAACTGTTATTTGTATCCAATGGTCAAAAGTCTAATAGTCTATACATAGTTTTACATCTATTTTGTGTCAAATTTTTTATCCAAACAGTGGTCAAATCTGTGACTTTTGTATCAAAATTGCGAACTTATTAGTGGTCAATCTGGACAGTTTCTCATGGTCTAATGGGTCAAAATGAAGCATTTTTATGCTTTTTCTGGGTTTCCATGAATCTGGTCAGAAAACTTGGTCGGAAAATTGCCGGAGCAAAAAGTCAAAGGGTCAAAACCCTGATCTTACACCTAAGGAAGTTTTTACGCGTATGGAATACGCGTAAGAACATGGTTACGAGTAAACAAGCTTTACGCTTAAGAAATGTTACGAGTAGCATTTGTTTACGCTTAAACAAGACCTTACGCCTAAGTAAGTTGGCTTACGCATAAGGAAAAGAAAAATGTTACGAGTAAGACCCTTTTACGACTAAGATCAAGTTACGCATAATGACAAGGATTTAAAACGTATACTTTTAAGGGGTCATTTAAGCCCTTAATCGCCCACTTTTATATCCGTTACTGCTTAATTTCGTTCGTTTTCACTTTTTAGGTCTCTTGGAAGCAAAATGCTCGAATGATGCATATTTGGACGAAAATGAGTGAATATATGAAGAAAATGACTAAGTCAAAATCGAAGACACTCAAGCTGCTGAATTTGAAGATGACGACGTCCCAATCAAAGGGCGACGTTGTTCCTTTATACGTAATTAAATCTGTGACAACTCGGAGACTTTTGCTAAAATACACGGCGACGGGGCTTTGAAGAGGAAGGCGCCATCGAGACTTTTCATCCCGCACGGCCTAGATCCAAAATCGACGACTTCACTATCGAAGCCAGCGTCACAACTCTAACGTGGCCGTCCCAACTATTACTTGCCGGCCGAAATCCTAATGACGGCTATCGGCGGCATCCACCTATAAAGCGGCGTCGCGAATTTAAAATTATATATAGAATTCAAATTTTCAGAATTTTAGGAGGTAGACTTATGGAGTAAAAACCTAAAATGATTGTAGTCCGGTTTGGATAGTATCTTAGGGTTCTCATACCTTATTTTACATCAAGATAAGTGTTTTACTTCATTGATTTCATTATGTCTTCGATTGAATGTGTGTATGCTTGCATGTTTAACATGTCTGGCTAAATTTCTTATGTGTTTGCTTAGATATATGAAACCTAGTTATTAATTATTGATTGGTTGTCTCTTATCTTAATTGTAATTGGCTTAGTAGTGCACTAGGCTATCGTTGTGTTTGAATGCTTGAGTAATCTTTATGAACCTTAGTTTATGAGTCACTTAGCGGATTTGTAGGCTAAACATCCAAAGATAACCTTATAGATAGTTTATGATTGACCTAGAGATTTCGTAGGCAATAACTTTAAGGTAGTCTCAAAGAGTTAGGGAAAAATGCATACCCTACGACCTTAGAAAACACAACGCGTTAAGAATAAGGACGTGACAATTCAACCACCAATAAAAAAATAACTAGAGAGTAATAGTATCTAGGTAGACACATTTTTAATCATCATACGAGCACACATCAATAGACATAAGACTACCCATAGTTTAGATCATTAGAATAGTAGAAGTAATCGGTAGAAGTACCACCCCTCAAATCTAAACCCCGAGATTTTACCCTTAGCTTTCTAAAAAAATATAAAAAGATAAAAAATAATCTTCCTCAACCCCAACCTTAGCGTAGTACACTTCTCACTAGCATTCCTATTCCCCTAGAGAACGATATCAATACCCGAGGCTTACCCAATACTACACTACAACGATTAGGTTCACTGCCTAGGGTGTTGAAAAACTTACTCGACGAAAAGGAAGTTCCTTTGACCCCGAACGCGTTGTACGCGCATCACATAAGCAAAAGGTTACGCATAACTACTCATGTTTACGCATAGAGAGATCTTTACGCATAATCAAGAAGTTACGCGTAATAATGTTTTACAAGCAAGAAAAGCAAAAAAGTTATGCGTAAACTGTAAAAAGGACTCGACCATGACCACAAGACCAATTTACCAAGACTCAACGACCTCAGGTCGACACCATCATCAGTCCATGCGACGGAAAACCAACAACAAATCCAACTCCATCAACATCCAATCATAAAACTATCCTAACTCATCCTCCATCTCCTTCATCTATACATGAATCAAGACACAACTCCTAACAAAAATCAATTCGAAATCAGTACATTCACAAATCTCAAATTTGTTTTAACGTTTTCGTTAATCTTTATAAGTTTTTTTTTCGTCAAACAATTATCGTCACAGATTCTTTTGAATCAAAGATCCATTATTTATCCGAAGATAAAAAGAAGAAACCTAACAAGATTTGTTAGTTTCTTTCTTAGGTTCGTTCATGACTCGAAAAGGAAATCAATCAACAAATCCAAGCGGATACAACCCTACATGAGACCATATAAATGATCTTGAAGACTTCAAATGCCCTCTCGATTCGTCTTGATTAGTATTTTGGTGCAATGAATCGTTATAGGTTGGGTAGTAATTAGGTTTGTGTTTCGATTTGATGATTATGAAAGGTGATCAGATTCGATTTGATGATAGAAATGGGTGTGAGTTACGTCTGAATAAAGATTAGATGAATCTGTGATAGAGATGCGTTTTGGTGAGAGAATCGTTTTATGTGGTAGGCGGAGTTTTTTATCAGAAATGTTTTAGGGTTAGTGATATGTAGTGTGTTAGGTTACACTGGATATAACGTTTTATATCAAAGTGTCTTTGGATCGGGTTATTCTTGGTTTGGGTCGGGCATAAATTCTTTTGGATCGGATGTTGGATTTGGAATAGTGGATTTTGGGCCTTGCATTATATTTAACTTTATGGGTTGAAGTGATATCTTGCACAAAGTTGGTGAGATCGCATTCTAGGCCTATAAAATTTTGTTATCCGAAAATTATTTTGATACAAAATTTGATAATAGTTGATATTGAGAGGTATTTTGGTCATGACAAAGTTTCACGGAGGATACACAATTCACGGTTTGAGCAAAATTTGAAAAATGACTTGGGGTTTTTATGCAGTAGTGCTTACGCGGAATTGAAGTGACATTTCACGGGTGATCTTCTTTATCATTGAGGCGTTGGTTGGTTGGTTGCATGTCTCAAGATAACTTGTCCGAGCATTTTTCATAGCGATTATGAATTGACAATCGGTTATAAGCGATGTAAGGAGTTACATTGTAGTGCTCACATTGTATAACTATCACTTTAAGGAGTTACGTTGTAGTACTCAGTGTCACACGGCGGTGTGGATTGTTCAAAAATATAGAACAAGCAGTAAGTCACATAGTTGGGATGTTTACTTCCTTTTCAAGTTATTCGTATAGGGTTATCTCCATATGTGGTCATTACTATTAGCCGGTGAATCAAAAGGAGGCTCGTTTTCAAGTTGGTTTGAGAGACGTATTGAGAGTATTTTTGCGAAATATTCTCACGGAATTGTGCACAAGCTAAGGCTTTAATATTGCATCAAGAAAAAGGTAATACGACATGTACGCAACATTATGATGATTCCGATAGCTCGCAACCATCGGGAGGCGGTGGTATTTCATCTTACGTAATTGGATTTACTGAAGGAATTATGCTTAATACAAGAAGAAGTAGTGTGTGTACATCGGGGTTTTACCAACTTGGATGCAATACTAAGTGAGTTATGTTGTTATGATGTTCCCAGAACGACAACCATTGTGCTACAATCAAGAGTCTACTTTCTCCACTGCGTGTTGGAAGAGTGTTGTCGGTTAAGGAGCGAGCAGTAGAAAGAAAAAGGCTCACTAGTTAGGAAGGAGTAATAACCTAACTAGACCGTTACAGTTGAAGTTCAGAGCAACAAGGATTTGTGCCGTCAGCGCCAAAGATCAAATGTCGAGATCGTCGGAAGAGAGAACTTCAAGACTGCCTCAGTATCTAGACTACCGAGACTCTGCGCTTCAACAAAGTCAACATTGTTTATTACTATTGTAATTTACTTTGTTTTGTATTTATAGGTCTCATTGTAACCATTCACGTGTGACGATATCTTGAAGGGAGATTGTTAGCCTCGCTCTTTTATAAAGATAACGTCACTTACGTGAATTGGACTAGATGCATAGTAAGTTGCACCCTTAGAGACTACTTATGTAAACGGGGCAAAGTATTAGTTGGATGAGCCTATAAATACCCTCATGACTCTCTATGATGGGTGTGGTTGATCATTAGGTTTTGTATTATTTCTCTTTCAATAAAATACTTTGTGTTTTCTCCACCCTCTCTATACTTTCTCTCGCTAGAAAAGATGAATCTCTTCATCTTCTTTCACCAACCAAGACCTCCCGAAACCACATAAATCATACATGTTTTCGGTCCTAACACATTCTTAATCAGAAGGTGCTAAACATGCGACAACGTCGATGGTTAGATTTACTCAATGATTACGATTGTGAAATCCGTTATCACCCAGGAAAAGCCAGTGTTGTGACTGATGCCCTGAGTAGAAAGGAACGCATGAAACCCCTCCGAGTTCGATCATTGGGAATGACGATTTGTTCACCACTCCCATCACAGATCCTCCAAGCACAACTTGAAGCTCTTAAAGAAGACAACCGCCCCAATGAAAAGATTTATGGCATGCCCAAAAGTGGAAATGGTTTTGTGAAAAGGTCAGACGGAATGTTATGTTTCAAAGAAAGAAATTGGATCCCACTCTATGGAGGTATACGAGACCTCATCATGCATGAGTCCCACAAATAAAAGTATTCCATCCACCCCGGTTCTGACAAGATGTATCAGGACCTTAAGAAACTCTATTGGTGGCCAAATATGAAGGCCGACATTGTTGAGTATGTCGGAAAGTGCTTGACATGTTCAAGGGTAAAGGCAGAACGCCGGAAGCCATCAAGATTACTTACCCAACCCGATCTTCCAGTATGGAAATGGCAACGAATTACAATGGATTTCATCACCAAACTCCCAAGAACATCCATGGGATTGGACACCATATGGGTTATTGTAGATTGACTCACGAAATTTGCGCATTTTCTACCCATCCGGGAAACTTACGATACAAACACACTCGCACAATTGTATCTGAAAGAAGTAGTGACACGAAATGGAGTACCCATATCTATTATTTCAGATAGAGATGCTAAATTCACCTCTAGGTTTTGGCAGTCATTGCAAAAATCCCTGGGCACTCACCTAGATATGAGCACCGCATATCACCCTCAAACTGGTGGGCAAAGCGAGATAACGATTCAAACCTTAGAATACATGCTGAGAGCATGTGTGATTGACTTTGAAAAGGTTGGGATAAACACTTGCCATTGGCGTAGTTCTCATACAACAACACTATCATGCAAGATTAAAGCAGCCCATTTGAAAATTGTATGGACGAAAGTGCATATCACTGTTTGTTGGATTGAAGTAGAGAAATACAACTCATGGACCCGAGTTAATTCATAAAAAAACTAAAAATATATTCAAAATCAGGTAGCGTCTGCAAGCTGCTAGGGACAAACAAAAGAGTTATGCTGATGTAAGACGGAAACACATGGAATTCCAAATAGGAGACAGAGTTATGTTGAAGGAATCCCCCTAGAAAGGGACAATGCACTTTGGAAAGCGTGGAAAGTTAAATCCTTGGTACATTGAACCATTCAAGATCCCGGAAAGGATTGGCCCGAGAGCTTACCACCTAGAACTTCCCGAAGAGCTCGATGGGCGCACAATGTCTTCACGTGTCAAACTTAAAAAGTGCTTATCGACGAATCTCTCGTAATTCCACTAAAAAGATCGCCTCAACGACAAACTTACTTTCACCGAGGAACCAATAGAGATTATGGATAGGGAGGTAAAAAAACTGAATCAAAACCGCATCCTCATTATTAAAGTTTGATGGAACTCCAAGCGCAGACCCGAGTATACTTGGGAGCGTGAAGACCAAATTCGCGCCAAACACCCACACTTATTCATGTAATCAACACCCACCAAATCACCTCAAACTTAAATTCCGGGATGGAATTTGAATGACGGGTAGGTACTGTAACATCTTGTAAAAATCCACAGTTATTAATAAACCCAAATCACAAGTTAATTATGTATTACTATTCACACACCATTTTTAAGCAAAATTTAAAACTTTTGTTCACACTATGCAACTATGAACCAATATATGTTATGTGATTCACACCTTTATGGAAATGAGCTCACGTGCGTACCACGACATTCACAATTGTGCACAAATCAACCCTGGAGTAGTTATGATCACCCACACCCCACAACGCACTCACAACCCCCTAGGTCTCACATTTCACCAATTGGGCCTGATATGCCAAAGTGGGCCCCACAACACCTAATGGGCCTCAAATACACATAAGCTCACTAATGGACCCATTTAAATACCTAACGGACCCTTAACAAACTCATTGGGCCCAAATCCAATTTTAAGCCCATTACACTAAATAAACACATATACATGGACGAGAAACGCGATTACTTTGCATCCTTTATTCACAATCCCTACACACAAAACATATAATAAAATACATGGTTTGAATCACCACAATGTCAAGAATCAAGATCAACAATTACATCAAAATAATACGTATATATGAATAGTGAACGAGGGTCAAAGTAAATGGACTTTGCATCCTATACAAAACTTGTGCAAATAACACAAAACATTTCTAACTTGTTTCTAAGTATCTCCAATCACTTGAAAATTCCTCCAAACCATGTTATAAGACCTCTAACATCTTTCTCGACACTCATGTGTTTCCCAAACTCAATATCACATGTTACAATGTTGTTTGGACCCTTTGAGCACTCTAGCACCAAACGCACCCTAAGCCATGTAATCCAAAGTCTCAAACATCATTTCTATTACATGTCTAAGTAACCTAGCACCCAAGCACTTTGTTTAGTTCCTTAGTTGACTGGTACATGAAATGAATTGGAGTTCTAGAACCCTTGGCCTCGTCACCCCCTCAAACGAAACAACCAATACACTTGTAAACCAATTGAACTATTTCTCAAGTGCCCTAGTACCTAGCCCCTCCTTATCCATTATCTTCTACAAATATTCCTTTTGTCTCACCCCAACTTGTCCCAATCTCTCTTATATTCCCATGCACCTCACGTAAACAAAAACTCAAACACAAAACCTACTCAAAATACTACTCGTTCCTGTCCCAAGTCACAAGAGAAACAAGCAAGGTTCTAGGTAATCCCAAGGTCCCTCAAGCCAACCAAGAGTCCCTCTCAAGTCCTAGGAGTGCTAACAAACGAGCTACACCATCCTCTTGCCCTCACCTAGTCTCAACAATACCAAACGACCAACCTTTCATAAGGTGTTGTAAGTGTTTCAACACTTAGTTATTTTTTTGATCACATGCATTGTGTTCATATCGTATCACACTCATAAGCTTCCACGATTTTATTCCTTTGTCTCGTTAAGCTAAAAGCTCACAAATACACTCACTCAATTCCTTAGTCACTTGCGAGTGAACGCGAATAATGTGAATAAATCTATTGGGAATTGACAACCCATTTGAGCTAGCTGGATAGATAACCTTGTGTTAGCCAGATTGATAGCCAAATGCACACTATTTGACTTATATTAGGAGAATGGCAAACTCCTACACCGAGGGCACCCTTATTATAACGCACACGTTAATGTTGAGTTCATGAGACTTATGGCAATATACATATTGATTTATTTGAATGATTACACCTTGTGTTCAAATGATTATTATTACAAACACTATGGATTCACTCAAGAAGTTTTGTTGACTTTTAGCATGTTTATCTCAGGTATTTGAAGCAGGAAATGAAGCATAGAGTGGGCATTTTGACCAAGAGTCATTGGTGTAAACAAATTTATCAGTCATCACAAACACTATTGTCATTTTTATTTTGCTAAACATTGAAAACGCTTCTGCATTTTGAATTAAATAATTAATGACTTTTAAAAACATCTCTTTTGAGTCGTTTTCCATGATTATGATTGTGATCCTCCCCGTAACACCGAAAAGTAGTATTTCGTTGTGCTTATGAAATTTTGGGAGTGTTATAGTGTAGCTTTCTTGCTACAGTTCTTTCACAAATGTATAATAGTTATAATGATGGTTGAGTTTTTATCCTATCACATTGGTATTATTGTTTCCATCCATCATAATAGTCTCAAAATGATCACAAGATTAAAAGGAAGTATTAGTTCTATGAAAGAAATGTCATCTAACGTAAAACCATTTGAACATTTAAGGCGTATACTTCTTTTGCCATTTATTGAGTGGAAAGAGCGTGAGAAGAAGAGGAAAAGGAAAACATATTATTTTAGTTTTGTGTTTTCAAGTTGAAAAGAAAGTAAAAGATAGAATCACATTAAAGCTAAAATTTCACTTATCTCCAAATTATTTAAATTTGAGATAAACATTAAAGCTAAAATATGCTCTTTATTTATTTATTTATTTCTTTCCAAATAGATACTCGAAAACAGAATGCTAATTCTACGTTTAATAAAAATACAATTTAATCCAACTATTTATAGTTCAATATCTATTATTTTTCAAAAAAAGTATGTGTTTATATAATAATAACATATGTGATAAATTTTAGGGCCTTTAAAATTTCACGATTTTAGATGATCGCTTACCTCACTCACCCTCTAAAACGACACTGGGTTTAACTTACAAGGCATAATTTGTTGAAAAGGTGTAAATTACATCATCACTTGTATTTTGCTAGATTTACATAGTCAAACTTGACTGTTATTAGTTGATGAGTTTGACAAAATGAGAATTGAACATTCACCTACTATTGTTAAGAAATTCAAAAGGCAAGTAGTTTGAAATTTCTACTAAAGTACATTTAGCAATGTTGTTATAGCCAGGTTGCTTTGTGCTACTGCCACACCCAATAGCAGTCGAGTGAACAGTGAAAAACACAGTAAATAACGGTCGTTAGTTAACGACCGTTATCTACTAACAGTCATTAATTTTTTTTAAATACTTTTTAAAGAAACGAAAATGCGACAAGACTCCCTGAGGTTCAACTTGAGTTGCAAAATAGGTCTTGTAGGGACTAACGAAAATGCACAATAACTAACGGTCGTTAATTTATTTATTTATTTTTTAAATACTTTAAAAAAAACGAAAATGCGACAAGAGTCCCTGAGGTTTAACTTGCGTTACAAAATAGGTTCTGTAGGGACTAACGATGTAATTTTTTTTACATAATTGGTCCTTCGTTAAACTTTTTTTTTTTTTTTTTTTTTTTTTTAAATAACTTTTAAAAAGCGAAAATGCGACAAGAGTCCTTGAGATTTAACTTGCGTTGCAAAATAGGTCATGTAGGGACTAACGATGTAAATGTTTTACATAATTGGTCCTTCATGTAAGATGTTAGATTACACAAACAGTCCCATCGACGGCCGTTACTTAGCGGTTGTTAAATAACGACATTCTATCATTTTAATTAAAGCTCTATATAAAAGCATAGCATAGCGAAGGCTTGATAACATACTTTTAGTAAATTCCCAACCGCTTAATTATATTGTTCACGTTTAAAATACTAAACATATCTAATAGGAACACACTTAGCTCGAATGTTAAATAATACTTCTGTATGCAAACACCCCGCTGCAAAACGCGGGCTAAAAACCTTGTGTATACACATATAGTATGGTTATGATTAGAGGTGTCATTCGGGTTGAACCGACCTGAACCCGACCCGAGTCAATTCGGGTCGGGTCAATCGGGTTCAAAATTATATTCGGGTCAATCGGGTCAACCCGAATTGACCGAGTTCTAAACAAGGTCGGGTTTGGATATGTTTTTAGCCTTGACCGACCGAACCGACTAACTTGGCTCAACAACACTTTTACATGTAAAATTACTCGGGCTGACCCCGATCCCTAATTGACCCGATCCGATTGACCCGACACGAGTTGACCGAACCCGAATTGACCCGACCCGAGTTGTCCCGAGTTCTAAACAAGGTCGGGTTCGGGTATGTTTTTTAAGGATTGACCCGATTTGACCCGACCTGAATTTACCAGAACCCGACCGGGTCAACCTGAATAATGTTGGTGTGTAGCTCCCAGAACAGGGTTAGATAATCAATGTCAGTAGAAACAAGTATCAAGTCGTGAAACAAATTCCACTAGGTGGTTACGGATATCACTTGGAATCGTGTGATCACTTTCCAAAGTAAACTATTCGACCCTAATGCGGGTTACACGAATATCTACTTGGGATAAGACCAAATGTATGTTATTGAATTAGGCACAAATCAATAACCCTTGCGCTTGTAAGTGTTAATAGTTTTCTGTGTGTGTTTCATGCATAATCAGATCTCCTATTTATAGGAGGTTACTCTGAGCTAGTCAAATGGAATTATGAGAATTAATTGGCCCATTAATCTCTTCATAATTATCCCCATTATAGCCGTTAGTGGTTACATGACCAATTAAATGTGGTCATTATGCAGTTGTAACTACCACTTGAATAGGTCAAAGCCCGTTACAAGCGGTACTTTCATCAAGACTTTCATAGCACTATCGGTGGAAACATCGCTTGATGGAACTCGCTTCGATGGGCTCTTCGCTTGATGGAAACTATGCTTATCGGTGGAAACCACAAGCGGTACTTTCCACCAAACAATACTTTCTACTAGCAAGACTTTCCACCAGTAGCTTTCTACTAGCACTACCAATACAAACCACTATTAGAGTCGGGATGTTCATGGACCTTATGGGTGTACACTTTGTACCTCTAACCCATTACAAGGTGTGAACTAATCCCACAAGTGCACTAAATTTTCCAACAATCCTCCCAAATTTAGTTCACTTCCTTTGCATGAAAACAACCATTAAACAAAACATGTGCATAAACAAAAATGTCACGAGGATTGAATTTCCATCTTAGTAAATTACGTTCAAATATTCAAGAATCGTGGTGTTCTAAGAATTGAACCCTTCAACCCATTTGAATACCGAAGATAAAATATACACAAATTTTCAAACACTTATCAACTCCCGACACTATACAAGCCATGTGTCCATATCCAAATTCATAAATGTTGTAAAAGCTAAAAGTCCAAAAGCTCCTCAAGCGGCAAAACTTCAACATTTACATAGGTGGTTCCTCTTTATTCATGCTCTGCCAAGCACTTTTTCAAAGAAAATTAACCATTAAGAAGTAAAGACATCATCCTCCTTTCATCGTTACGAGCACAACCTTGGGATGTAAATAAAACATGTGCTCCAGTCCGGCAGATGTTCGACTTTCCACATTGAACTCGGCTCCCAAGTTTCCTCGGGAGGAGTTGGGTGTTCTAACATTCGATGACTAAGTTGGACTTAAACCCATCCCTTTAGCGAGACTTTATAACCAAGTCTCTAGCGGACCCTTCATCAAGTGATCAACTAAGTTACATTGATATCTAACAAACTCTATAGATACCACCCATTCATGATAAGCTCACGAATCATGCTATATCCGACATCTAAGTGTCTAGACTTACCATTGTACATCGTCTATAAGCCTTAGCCAATGTAGGCGCACTATCACACGAGATAGAAATAGGTGCTATAGGTTTAGCCACAATGGAATCTCAAGAAGCAAGTTTTTCAACCATTGACTTCTTTACCGGTGCTAAAGCCACAAATTGATTCCATTGTTGAGCTGGTGATACAAGTTTGCTTCTTGGATGCCCAAGAAATTGCACCTCCACCAGTAGGAATACCCGACCTTTGGTGAGCGAATTGTCTTGATGTTCTTGATCAACTTGCATCGGTGTAACCTTCCAACAACGATGAGTAACGATATATGAGAGACTATAATCCATAGTTCTCTTCAAATACTTGATACCCTCTAAGCGCTTGCGATGATGAGCACTAGGATTACTAGTATACCGCTCAATTTTCCCACTACAAAACCAATATCGGGCCTTGTACAAGTCATGGCATACATCGACGACCAATTACCCTAGAATACTCAAGTTGAGATACGACTTTGCCATTATTAGGCATCGACTTCTCACAAGTATCCATAGGTGTACTCACGGGAGTACAATCAAAGTAATTGAATTTCCTCAACACCTTCTCAATATAGTGAGGCGAGAGATAGAAATTCTTTTAGTTTCATATTTAATCCTTATACCAAGGATAACATCGCCTCCCCATGTCCTTCATGGAGAACCTTGATGACAAAATTCCTTTGTCGGTCAACTGATTTTAGTGATGTCAAAGATCAACATGTCATCAACATATAGACAAATGATGACTCCTTTACAGATTCATCAAATATGCTATATCGCATTTGTCGACTTGGTTAAGAACATAACCACTAGACAAAACCACTTCATCAAATTTTGATACCATTGCTTAGGCGCTGCTTAAGTCCATAGAGACTTAATCGGTTTACACCTTGTTTTCATTGCGGGCATGATGAAGCCACGAGGTTGGTTCATGTAAACCTCCTCATCAATTCACCATTCAAGAAAGCGTCTTCACATCCATCGATGAATAACGGTTGTGAATAGATGCCAAAGCAATCGCGATCTTATGGTAATCGTCACGAGCCACGGGGCATAAGTATCAAAATAGTCTATCCACGACTTTTGTTTAAAGCCACGGATGACTAGTCTAGCCTTGAACTTTCAATAGTTCCATTTACCTTCATTTTCCTTTTGAAAATCCATTTGTAACCCAAAGGTTTGCAACTTTGGTGGTAGATCAACCAACACCCAGTGTTGTTGCCCATGATGGAATCCATCTCATCATTGATTGCTTCTTTCCGAAAGCAATATCACGGGACTTCATTGCTTCTTCAAATGTCTTGGGATCATCCTCAACAATGAAGCAATAGGAGTATTCGTCGAGACCTCATCCTTGTTCCTTCAACTAAGTATAGTTGAAACTCGAGGTCAAATGACTTTGGAGTCGACCCTTTTGCTCTTCACGAGCACGGGTTCAAGTTGTTGAACCACAACCTCATCGAGGATCGCGATGGTTCATCATCGAGGACCTCGATACACCGATGTTATGAGTTCCATTAGGAATCCTATGACTTGGTCTAGGGACCGATGAGAATATATTCTCATCAAAGTGCATCCCTTGATTCAATTATTGAGTTAATTGAAATATATTCATTAGGTTCAATAACATAGAACCTAAAAGCCTTGGAATGCTCGGCATATCCAACAAAGATGCAATCAATGCCTCTTTCACCCAAAGTCTTTAGCTTTGGATCGTGGAGTCTTACACGGCCCTATTTGAGACCACGAGATAGTTCGGGTTGGGTTTCCTTTTAGTCCGAGTTCATAAGGGTAACCTTGTTCCTTTTGTTGGGAACCTATTTAATAAATAGCAAGTTGTTAACATAGCTTCACCCGAACCCTTGATTCGATTCGAATAGGACAACATGGAATTAACCATCTCCTTGACACCTGTTTTTCCTTTCGAAATACCATTTCTTTGAGGAGTATAAAGGCGATTGTTTCATGGATTATACCAACAGATCGAAAATCTGAGTATCCATGTACTCACCTCCCTTTCGATCCTTAATCTTTTGATCAGGGACCCAAGTTGTAATTCAACTTCAGTTTTAAACACTTTGAATTTATCTAATGCTTCATCATTGGTATGTAACAGATAGACATAACAAAACCTTAGTCTCACGACTAACACCCTGAAAAGGTTTCTTGGTTATCTTGGTCAACATGCAAGTTTTACACTTTTCAGTGTCCATGTCAAATGCTGGGATTAAACCATCCCTAGACATATCATGCATTCTTTTATAGTGTACATGGCCAAGTCTTGCATGCCATAGGGTAGAATCAGTCAGGTCAGTGGTGGTCACAAATGCTGAATTAACACTATCAGAGGAAATATTAAGCCTGAACATTTGATTACATAAATAACCAAAACCAATAAAAACACCATGCTTAGAAAGCACAAATTTATTAGACTCAATAACTTGTTTATATCCATGATTATTCAAAACACTACTTGAAACCAAGTTTTCCTTATATCGGGAACATGAATAACATTAAACAAAGTTACAATCTTTCCGAACTAAACCTAAGGTCTACACAACCACGACCATGCAACAAAATTTGTTGACTCATTTCCCATGTGAAGAATAGAACCATCATTCGGTGACTCATAAGTCTTGAACCAACTTCTATCTTTGCACACATGAGCTGTTGCACGAGTCAACCCACACGCAACATCATCATCCCGCACATAATCGATTCGAGATACATATGCAACATAATAAATCGAAAGACTTATTAACCATATTCGACCTTTTAGTGAGTTGGAAGAACCACCACTCCACGAACCATTAGTGCACGATCCATTGGCTTTACCACCAACTTTAACACCCTTGGGTCCTTTTAATGTGACCGGTTTGCCACATTTACAACAAGTAGGTGTTGCCTTCTTGTTAGGATATGCCCTTGTGTTGTCATGATATTTGCGTTTGCCTTTGTTGTCGTTGTACACGGTGGAGTTGTTATGCTCTACCATATTGACAACAGATGGTCCAAACAACATTGCTACCCTTTGGCTTGTCATTATCACGCACCTTGAGAGATTCCTCAATTTGCGGATGTACCCAACTCAACCGAGTTAATTCCTCTTTCTTATGTTTCAAGGTATGCTTGAAATCTTTTCAAGAAGGAGAAAGTTTATCAATAACACAAGAGACTTGAATAGCCTCATCCATGTGCATATTGTGTTGTGTAAACCTTCCAAGTATTCCAAGAAGTTCATTGTATTGTTCCATGGTGGTCTTGAATCGGTCATTTTGTAATTTGTGAAATTACTTACAAGAAACTTCTTACTTGATGCATCCTCGACCATATATTTGGCATCCAAGGAATCCAGTTCTTTGGAAGATTCAAAGTTCGATAAATATCAAGCAGGCGTCAGACATACCATTGAGTTTAAGACCTCTGCATATGTAGTCATCATTCTCTCATTTGCTCCTCCTCACGATACGCTCAGCGGTAGCATCATCCCCATCATCCAGGAATAGGAGTGGTTAGCACATAAACCACACTCATGCTTGACAAGAAGAAATGCATCTTCTTTCGCCATCTCTCGAAGTCCACCCCTTCAAACTTGTCAAGCTTGGCAAAGTTTGAAGCCATGTGTTCATTGCAAGATCGACCATTGATTATCACAAATAGTTTACTTTGATTGTTGGTGTATAGCTCCTAGAACAGGGTTAGATAATCAATGTCAGCAGAAACAAGTATCAAGTTAGCAGAAACAAATTCCACTGGGTGGTTACCGGATATCACTTGGAATCGTGTGATCACTTTCCAAAGTAAACTATTCGACCCTAATGCCTGGGTTACACGAATATCTACTTGGGATAAGACCAAATGTATGTTATTGAATTAGGCACAAATCAATAACCCTTGCGCTTGTAAGTGTTAATAGTTTTCTGTGTGTGTTTCATGCATAATCAAATCTCCTATTTATAAGAGGTTACTCTGAGCTAGTCAAATGGAATTAGGAGAATTAATCGGCCCATTAATCTCCTCATAATTATCCCCATTATAGCCGTTAGTGGTTACATGACCAATTAAGCGTGGTCATTATGCGATTATAGCGCCACTTGAATAGGTCAAAGCGATTTACAAGCGGTACTTTCATAGCACTATCGGTGGAAACATCGCTTGATGGAAACTCGCTTATCGGTGGAAACCAAAAGCGATACTTTCCACCGCCAGCATTTCTACTAGCACTACCAATACAAACCACTATTAGAGTCGGGATGTTCATGGACCTTATGGGTGTACACTCCGTACCTCCTAACCCATTATAAGGTGTGAACTAATCCCACAAGTGCACTAAATTTTCCAACAAATAACACCCCTAATATTATGATTACAAAAGCAGGCCATTGGTATTTATTATAAACGTTAAAACCCAAAGGCTGTATGCATGTATATAACTGAGAATGGCCTTTCTTACCAAGTGTGCAAAAGCCATATTCAGTCTTTTTCATGTGACAATAGGTGCCTCATCTCGTATTTATGTAAAATGATGTTGTTGGCTCTAATTTTAATTGTGAGTCCAAGATTAAGGATTTACAATCTATACGAACATCGCATAACATGCTATTAATGTATAAGTTTTTCATGGTGTACTACTGTACCATATCTTGCAAACCACTTTGGTGTGGTCCAGTGGTCACCATCCTGACGTCCACATAAAAGTTATCTGATTCAAATCTCGTTAAGTACATATCTTTGGGATGACCATAGAAATAGCCAAAAGCTGCAAATATCTTGATTAGACCTCATACATGGAACTCAAAAACCTATATTAGAATGCTTTGAGACGCTACAGGAGCTTTAAAACCATTAATAACTTTTTAAAGAGAAATACGAATAGTTATTAACTATGAGTTTAAGATGGAGGTAAACTAAAAACGGTTTACAGAATATGTAAATAACTTGTTTGTGTGTTGATGTTATTTTCTAACTGTAAAATGAAACTATTCTAATCCCACATAGACCATATAAGAAAAAAGTTGCTAGTTTATAATATAATGTTTATGTTAGTCACGCAAGTTGTCATTAATATTGTTATCGTATTGTGTTAGTGTGTCATTTTGATAAAATGAATCATTTCCGCTATAATTTGTCCATTTTTTTTAAAGATTTTTTAGCTTAAGATTTAAAGCATCCAACTTTTACATATATATTTATCAGCTACTTTCATAAAATTAAACGATCAATAATAATCTTTTATATAATAAAGTAATTGCATTATTTCGAAATGATTTTGTCAATTATTTTTATTGAAAAAACAATTAGGCCAATATGATAGCTCAATTTCGCCACGTAAGTGTTGGTGATTTTCCAACAGTAAGCAAAATCGTGTGATGTAATTGGTTAATAAAAGTCAAAATTAAATTGATTTTGGTCAAACTTTAATAAATTTGATGGTGAAATTTGGTTGATAAAAAAACACATAAAAATATAGATGTCAAATTTGTGAAAACAAAAACTTAAAAAGAGATGAGGTAATTAATAAAACTTTAGTGGTGAAATTTTTAAAAATTATATAGAGTTAACTGTAATATTATAAGACTCCATGTTTTTTAATAACTTTGGATTATAAACAAATACCCCCTTATACTTTATACCCTTTATACTTTATATCTTAAAAAATATAATGTATATGTTGTTTTAAAATAACAACATATAAATTTGCATAAGATTATACGTATCAATTTGTTTTTACTATATACGTTCAATAAGGACTCATTTATTTCTTTTTTAAAAGTTTAACCTATGTAGCCATGAGTTTACATTTTAAATACGGCTAAATTACTGAAAACGGGAATATAATTATATAATTATCAAATTGTAAACACGGCTTACTTTAATATAAAAATAAATATACGCGATTGTACTTATAACAATGACTCATGTAATTCTTAGAGTAAACTACACCATTCGTCCTTGTGGTATACGTTGACCATCAAGTTTCGTCCTTTGACCAAAAAAATTGCACCGTTGGTCCTTAACTGCGAATCCTTCACTCTAACGGTCTTTAATAACGCTCGTTATGTGTTCACGTGTGATACCCGCGTGAGGGTATTTTAGTCTTTTTATCCCTCACCTTTAACTTTATCTTCTTTTAATTACCTTCTTTTCATCCTTCATTTAACAACCATACCAACACCACCAGTAAAATACCTGTTTTTTTATTGGTGGGTTCACAACCATTAACACCAATTTCTCTACCACCTGATATTGAGCGGGTTCATTGTTGGCCTCATTTCCTTCATCAACTCTGACAGTCTCGTTACCATCGTTCACATTCTCCTCAATTCTACCACTTTCAACATTTTTCAATGACTCAACCGCCACCGCCATTCTCCCTCTCCGCGTCCTTCTACCAACAACCGGCCGTACCCTCAGAAACATCCGCTGGCAACAATTTCTTCTTCCTCCCTCGTTTATTTTTAGGCTCAACCGCAACAACAACTACATCCGTTGTTTCCAAGGATTGGTGGGTTTCATACACATCCACAAATCTATACATTAACGCATACATAAATATAATATAATACCAAAAACCCATGAAGATATGATAAATCTAAACCCCATCATGATATCATAAGTTTCAATGGTGGATCAAGATATGAATGGTTTCAGATTTGAATGGTGATGTCGAGAGTGGTTCAAAGTTTGTTAGCCGGTAATGTTAGCGACGGTGTTGGTGGGCGGAGCCGCTGAGGTAGTGGGTTGTTGGTAGGTAGATATAGTGTATATCAAAGATTGTAAGTGTTGGCTTGTGGTACGGCGGCTGTAGTTGATTTAGGGGTTTGTGGAGGTGGCCGGAGGTGGTGGGAGTGGTGGATGTCGGTGGGTGGTGGATGAAAATGAAGTTGAAGATGGAGATGAAAGAATAAAGAAGGGTAGTAATTGGTGATGGTAGGATCAAAATTTAATTTTAATGTTGAGAAATGTTGCGATTTAATTTAAAGTCTTGTATAATTTTATAAAAGTTTGTAATGGAAGAAGTTGGTTGTGGGGTTGTTGGTGGTGGCAAGTGGGATGAAGATGTATAGAAGAAGAAGTTAAAGTGAAGGAAAATGTCGAAAATACCCTCGTATTTGGACACATAACGGCGTTCTTGAGGGTCGTTAGAGGAGGGACCAACGAGTAACGTTTGTGATTAAGGACCAGCGGTGCAATTTTTTGTTCAAAGGGCGAAACTTGATGGTCAACGTATACCACAAGGACGAATGGTGTAGTTTACTCTAATTCTTATTTAGTTATATAAAGATATCTAGAAAAACATTTTTAAAAAACTTTAAGGAGTATACTTTAACTTTATAAATGCTCATTATGTGCTATTAAACTTGCATCATGTGTACAACATATTATCAGTAGTGAAATTTAAATAACAACATTAACATCTTTGTCAGCTAAATAAAATTAAATATTGAGTTACCTAACAGAAAATTTTACAAATATTTTACCAAATTCTAATGGATATTAATTCATAATGAAAAACTCATGCATAAGTATTAGTTGTATTTATATCACAATTTTCATGGGCAAATTCTATTTTTTTTATTTATTTATTTTTTTTTTGTGAAAAGGGTGAAATATTATTAATCACAAAAGAGAAACATAAGGATCCATAAACAAGCATGGACATACCCCAAGCTTGAATACCGGACTCTTATGACTACAACTTAGCTTGACTAAAACAAGCATTCTAAACTACAATACTTCCTTACATACAAGTATAAAACTCAATATTACAGACTATACACCTTTTCATTCAGACTATTTTCTTTTTAGTTCTTCTTAACGCACATTCCATAATGCTTCAACTTCCACGATATGTTCGGTTTCCTTCACAATAAAGCTCATAATTCTTCCTTTTATACTCTCCTTGATACTTTGTACAAGACCTTCAACAGTTCTAATATTGTTCATGAATAATCTGTTATTCCTTTCCTGCCATGTGAAATAGACTATAGCACCCAGAATCAGCCTCCTAACAATACTCCATATGCTTCTGTTAGCTTTCGTCTTGGAGAATTCATCAACAATTGTTTGCCAAGTGAAAGAAAAATGTTTACCAGCAACCTTTTGCATCTCAATCCAAACACTTTTAGTGTAGTTACACTGAAAAAATAGATGTTCATGAGAGTCATGGGTTGCTTTGCAGAACACACACTTCAAATCATCATTTGGTCTCCATTTTATCATTCTATCTTGTGTCAAAAGTCTACTCTGAATTGCCATCCAAAGAATAAAAGCATGTTTAGGTATACTTTGTGAAAACCACACCACATCCTTCCATATCACTTTATTATCATCCTCACACATGTCTGTCCATACCCATTTTGTTGCAAAAACCATTTTCTTACCAGAGTTGGTCACCCACATGGCTTTATCAGGAATGTCATTGTGTAGAATAGGGAACTTAACTGACCACTCCTCAGGCCAATTCCAATTACCATTACTGATTATATTACTCACACAACTTTCATTGCTAAGTCTTGCATTGTATAACTCCCTTGCTAAGATAAATTCACCCAATGGCCCCACATCACACCATTTGTCAAACCATGCAGACACTTTTACCACTACCAATTTTGTAATATACATGACTTCTAACTTTTTCTCTCATCTTCAAAATATTACTCCATCCAACACTACTATTGCTATCCTGACCCACTTCCCATATACTTTTACCCTTCAGTTTCTCCACATTTACCTATTTTACCCAAAGATTATCCTTCTTGGCTGCTATATTCCACAATTGCTTCATAATCAAAACTTCATTCCATATCCTTAGATCTTTTATACCCAAGCCACCTTGATCTTTTGGTTTACAGATATTAGTCCATGAAACTTTAGCTTTCCCCCTTGTAAGTTCCCCTTGACACCATAAGAAACCTATTAGGAATTAGAAAATTCAGTCATTAAAGTATCGGTCACCTCAAGTATATGTATTCGTTAGAAAGCTCGTAGTCGTAGTCAAGTTATGTTAATAAGTAGTTAGTTAAGTAACACCATGAAGGACGGACGGGTCTTTACCCTCTTGTATGCACGATCCATGCCCGTAGGTGGCGTTTATTGTAAGACACTATAAATACCTCTACCTCTCAAGGTAGAGGGTTGGGCTTCAATACCATTTTTCTTTGTTTCACATAGTTCCCAACTCTCTTCCTTTTCTCTCTCTAGAACTTTCTCTCTCTAAACATTGTATACGCCTCTTATGATCATGGTTTGATGTGTTTGTGAAATCCTATATCTTACAATTGATATCAGAGCCATGGTTTGATCACTCTTCTTTCATGCTCTTTGTTTTGGTGGATTTCATAAGGTTTTTGGGGTTATAAGTGTTTAGGAGAGTTTGAATCATTTGGTCATTTTCTAGTGTTAAAGTTTGAATTTTGATTGTACTTTTGTGTTTAGGTTTTGAATTGGAAGGCTTGAATCATTGTGGTTTGGTTGTTTTTGATTGATAAAGTGGTTGTTTTTGAAAAGTGTACGAAGCGAGTTGAGCCTCGGAGTTGCATTTCTTGGAAGCGAGTTGCGTTGTTACTGGAAGCGAGTTGCTTTGTTATTGAAAGCGAGTTGGTTTATGCGACTTGGCTATTTAGCAAGTTGATTTTTTTAAGCGACTAGAGTTCTAAAGCGACTTGGCTATTAAGCGAGTTGTATTGGCAGCGAGTTGGTTTATGCGACTTGGTTGTTAAGCGAGTTGTCTCTGTATGCGACTTGGCTAGTTAGCGAGTTGACTCTTTATGCGAATTGGGTTTTAAGCGAGTTGTTTCTTTAAGCGACTTGAGTTTTAAGCGACTTGTCTCTTAAGCGAGTTGATTGTTTAGCGAGTTGATACCAAAGCGAGTTGACTGATTAGCTAATTGTCTATTGAGACTTGTTACTTCTTCGTGCTACTTTTTTTACGGTTGTTCTTTTGGTTTAGTAAAATCCCGTGAAAGAATCAATTTCGGTTTAATCAAAGAATAGTAAAATCCCATAGAGCTTGTAATCATGTCTAACAACGTACCTCCATCGTTTCTCTCGTGGTGAGGAGGTTCAAGTAGTGGATCGGACACTCGTCCACCTATGCTTGATGCAGGCGATTATGACTCATGGGCTCAACGAATTAGGTTGTCTTGTTTGGGAAAGGAAAATGGGGTCAACATTCTCAAATCAATTGATGAAGGACCTTATCGATTGAGACTACAAGGGACATAGTTGAAACATTGCGGATGGAGCAGTGATCTTAGGATTGGACGGACCAAAAGGCGTATGATGAGCTCGGTGATAAGGAGAAAAAGATACGATGTTGATATCGGGGCTTCAAACATTATACTTGAGGTCTTCCAAAGACATCTACAAGTTGATCAATCACAACACTGAAGCCAAGGCGGTTTAGGATAATGTCAAGATGCTTCTCTCGGGTTTCGAATTAACTAAGGAAGATAGAGAATCACAAGCGTATGATGAATTTGAGCACTTTAAGATGAAACCGAAGAAAGTGTCTATGAATATTACGTGAGATTCCACAAGATTGTGAATGACATGAGGAATATCAAGATGACCATGCCAAATATTCATTGAACTCAAAGTTTGTGAACAATATGAATCTCGAATGGCACAAATTTGTCACCTCGTGAAGCTAACCAAAGGATTAAAGAACACCAACTATGAGCAACTGTATGCCTTCCTTCTTGAATGAGAGACATGCTATGTTTGAGCGAATGATTCTTGAGCAGTTCAAATCTAAGCAGGAGAAACAAGTTCGTCAAATGATTCAATGACCTTTTACACCAATGTTGGAATTACCACCAAAGCTTCTCAAGTCATACCCACGGGTAATGGTAATTACAAACTCATTCCCGATCCGCATATAAGCCTCAGGACTCTAACACTCTCATAGAAAACTTCATCAATCAAGCGTCTCTCATGGTTAGTCAAATATGAATTCCACTCCACACACCAACAATAACCTCGTAGCGACGATCGAATCCACACAATCAAGCTACCGCCGAGATGGAAAGGTTATGGTGCAACCTGTTCAAGGAAGGCGGTATGAGCAGGAAGAGGTGGAGTGGGTGGAGGTATGTGGCAAATCGAGAATCGTGGAAGGAATGCAAATCAAGGACAAACAAAGCCAATCAAATGCTACAACCGTGGTGGTGAGGGACATATTGCAAGGAACTCGTACATCTCCAAAACATCCACGAATGTAGAATACTTGAGAGACAAGATGTTGCTTGTGCAAGCTCGAGGATAATGGAGCGACTTTGGATGAAGAAGAGTTGTTGTTTCTTCTTGAGGAAATGCTAAAACCTATGATCGATGTTGATGAACAACCAATTCGTGAAATAGGTCACAATCATCAAAATGCCTTTCAAGTTCTTGTTGTGATGCATTTGACTCTAATGTCGATGATGAACCTAACGCCGAGACAATCTTCATGGCTAGCATTTCACCAATGGTCTCTCCAAAGGTCTCCTCACCACAACACGCCTGGTCCATCCAAGGAATCAATCATTTTGAGGTATTAAAACTATACGATGAAGTTGATGAGCAAAAGATTCATAACGAAGTACAATCCCATGAAACTTATGAATCGGATATTGATAATGTGGATAATAGTAATATTGTCTCATATGATCAATATGTGATGCAAAGTGAAAGTGAAATTGTACCAAGTGATGCATCTTCTCGCATCAATGATGATTATGTCTTTGATGAATACACCGCATGTTCCCCGATGATTACATTATCTCGAAATGAATGCCTATAAAGAACAAGTTGCTATTTATGAACAACGTGCTAAGTTCGAGTTAACTACCGTGAGCGCGAAATGGATGACCAAATGCATACAATTATTAGAAAAGTAATTTTAGAAGAAGTGTTAAAACAAGAGCTAAACTCCTTACATGAAAAGCTTTCTAAAACTGTTAAGCAAAAGCAAGAGCTTCAAGATAATGTTAAAGTACTTAAACAAGAATTTAATGCTAAGGAATCAAAACTTTTGAATGACTTTTCTAATCTAAAAACTTTGATAAACAAGCTTGAAAATGAGTTGTACGTACAAGGGAATACCATTCAGACTGCTCACATGATCACTAAGCATAGAGTTCTCAGCGATAAGCATAGCATTCCTCTAGTTAAGGAACCCAATCCTAAATATGGTAAAGTAGCTAGAAGCTCGAAAGTAATTTATGATGGTAATGAAATCCTTAAGCCTAGGAAGAAACCTAGTTGCGCTAAGTGCCTTGAGGAAGATATGCACTTTGAAGAAGTCAATAGGGAGAAAATGGATAAGAAGCTAAAAGATCACGAGTGTAAAAGCAAAACATAACGTTCAAATCCCATGATTACACTAAAGAAAATTGGATATCCACGAATGTGTTTAAGCCTCAAACTCAATTAACCCACGAACAAATTTTTGGAAGAAAGATATGGATAAGCAAAAGCAAGTGAACTTGTTGAAACAACCCCCCGTTAGAAAAGTGCTGCAGACTCGTGTACCCTCCTAATACACCAATGCACTTAGTTCCGAGAACTATTTCCACTAATAGCAAGACCTTAATCACTGTATGTTGTTTATCAACTATTTGTTGATTTTGAGAAAACATGTAAGAAAAGGATCACACCCACTGGGATAGCTCAAGGGAAAGGGGTTTGAGCAAACTAAAGAATGTTATTTAAGCGAGGTCATGCCTTTCTTTAAACAATTAAAAGGTCAATTTGAGAGTCTTCAAAAGGATTAACTCGGATATCAAAGAAATGGAAAAGGAATTTGATGCAATGATAATTGAGGTAAATGATTATGAACGGGAACTCAAATATGATGAAATTGAAAGGAAGAATCTGCATATCTTAAATGAGAACTTAGTGTTAAGTTGTGTGGCTCAAGATGTATTTTATACTGTTACTAAGCATTCTATTACTGCTTCTCAATTTCATGAATTAACTGTTTCTTTGAAAGTTTCCCATGATCGTGTCATTGAGCTTGAAAACAAAAACTCAGAAATAAATGAGAAAATTGATCAAGATGATCACGATAATTTGGTAAAACATATTTCTAAACTAGAAGTTGAACATTTTGATTTGTAACTAAAATATCAACATCTCAAAGAAAATGTCAAAACCTCAAACATCAAGACATCCTCAAATGTTCCGAGTTTGATGCTCTTTTGAAATAAACAAACGTGACAAAGCATTCAAGCTCACCGTAACACGATCGGAAAGTTGAAAGCCCAAATTTCACAATTAAAGGGTGAAAAGAACAATGTGACTGCTCCCAAATGCCTCCTCCTTTAGATTTTCAGTGTTCTCAAACTTTTCATCTTCAAAACTTGGTTAATGCTTTACAAAAGGAAAATGAGAGTTTTCTAGAAGAAAATGAAAAAGTTAAACGACACTTCGAGTTATATGATTCAATGAAAGTTACTCGTGACAAGAACAACGAAAAAATAACGTCTTTACAAAAGGAAGTTAAGAATCTGAGGAGTCAGGTAAAAGGGAAAATGCCACTTGTCTTTAATGAGAATGTTGCATCAAAGTCATCTGCAGACTGTAAATATACTGTGACCGTTAAATACATTCATCCTCATCTTAGAAATAACGAACTGGTGTTTCATAACTATTTCACTCACCTTAAGGATAGTCTAGAATGTCTCCGTGAGATTGTAGAAGAGGATTACATAAACAAGCCACTTGATAGAGAAATTAAGTTTGCTTGCATTCAGGCCAAACGATCTCAGGAGCTATTAGAATGTTTAAGAGCAACATGTCCAAAATCCTTATGTGAGAAAGATAAAGATGTGATGCCTTGTTCTATGCCTAGTGCTAAGTATGCTGATAAGGTTTTAAAAGGTACCATTTTGAGGGATCGTTTTAGTCCTTATTTGATCACTTTTGTATCCGTTATTGCTTAATATCGTTCCTTTTCACTTTTTAGGTCTCTTGAAGGCAAAATGCTGGAATGGCACTTATTTGGACGAAAAAGCAGCATATATGAAGAAAATGGCCAAAGTCAAAATCGAGACACTCACAATGCCGAAATTAGAAGCGGCGACGTCGGTGCTAATTGCGACGCCGTGCGAGATTTTGTGACGGTTCGTAACCCAAACTCTTATTTTCAAGTGACGACGCCGGTTGTAAAGAGTAGGCCGTCGCTACTCGGACGGCCTAGATGCAATCCAGACGATGTCAAGTCGAAGAGGACGGCGCCACGGACATAAAATAGCGCCGTCGCAAGGTTAACGTGGCCAAGGCGAAACCCTAATGACGGCGACACGGCGGCGTCACGAAACATAAGGTGGCGCCGTCGCATATGTAATCTTATATATAGAATCCAATTTTTCGCTTTTAAGGAGAGTCTTTTGGGTGAAAACCTAAACCGAACCTAAGGTGTCTTGTACAAGATTTTAGGGTTTTAAACCCTATCTTACATCAAGATAAGTATTTACTTCATTAATTCAATTATGTCTTTGATTATTTTGTGTATGCTTGCATGTTCTCCATGTCCGCTAATTTATTTCGTGTTTGCTTAGGAAGTATGAAACTTAATTATTGAATATTGATTGGTTGTTTCTTATCTTAGTTGATCAATGATCTAGTAATGCGATAGATCATTCGTTGTGTACTTAATGCTTGATTCATCTTTGTGAACCTTAGAATATGATTACCTGAGTAGTTGTAGGCTAAATTATCCAAAGAGTGCCTTAGAGTAAGAGTTTATCATCCCTAGTGGGTTTTGTAGACAAGACCCTTTGGTAAGTTCAAAGAGTTAGGGAGAAACGCATACCCTACAACTTTAGACACACAACGCAACATATACTCCCACAACCTTAGTTTAGATAATTAGATAATAGTAGAGTAATCGGTAGAAATACCAACCCCCCAAATCCAATACCCGAGATTCGTACCTTTCCATTTCATAAAATATAAAAATACAAAAAATAATCTTCCTCAACTTTAACCTTAGCGTAGTAACTCCTTACTAGAATTCCTATTCCCTAGAGAATGATATCAATACCGTGGCTTACCCTAATTACTACACTACAACGATTAGGTTCACCGCCTAGGGTGTTATAAACTTGCTCAAGAAAAGGAAGTTTCCTTGACCCCGAACGGACGTGTGGCGTTATCATATGCAAATCATTCTATGCCCAGTGTTAAGAAAGTGAACTTTAAAGTGCCCTCATGTAGTACAGATCCCTGCACTTCTAGTTAAGGAATGCAAAAGGTAGCCCAACCAACTAATGTTCCCATAATTCCCTCTACAGGAGTAATCAGTGATACAAAAGCAAGCGGGTCAAAGCCTCCAGGCAATACAAAGCAAGATAGGACCTCGCAAGCTAAGAATGTGCAATGGAAAAGAGTAGAAGACCACCCTAGGAACATTAAGTTTGAGTTAAATAAAACGAATTGTGTTGATTCTAGTATTAGCTATAAGCGTACTGTAATTAATTCAAATTCTGCTACTTTTGGCAAAACATGTAATGATGATTGCTTGGTTTCTGACTTTCTGTTATTAATCATGAATGTGGTGTGAATGATTTGATTAATGTTGTTAAATGCCCTGTTAAGATAGTTAATGCAAAAAATCAAGCTAAGAAGGCTAGAAAGCAATGGCGGAAGAAGGTTAGAAAACATTGGAAACCCACAGGAAGGAAATTTAGCAACATAGGTTATCAGTGGATACCTACTGGCCACAAATTCAATCTTAATGAGATGTGCCCTAAATTATCTAGATCAATGCCCATTAGAAAATGGATGCCTACTAGTAGAACTATTCCTTTAAGTGAACATACTTTGAATAGGTCAAATCTGGACACTAGCATCGCATCTATCACGATGATTCCATTGTTTCTACTTGATGTGGGTGTTCCAATCATCGTTACTAACCAAATGGAACCCATTCTTGCATGGGATCCCAATTATCCGATTATCCATTCTTGTTCGTGTTCAACTGCAGATCGCTCAAATCGTTACGTGGTACCGGACTCAGCCGTTCCAAGCATACGATGGAGACCGGTCACGGCTCATGAACTTCGTGAGTAAATTCATCAGACTGTTAGATTCGGAATGATCATTTCGGTGCAATTATGGGTTATGGAGACTATGTTGTAGGTGATAGTGTAATCTCCGGGGTATATTACGTTGAAGGTCTTGGTCATAACTTATTCTCGTCGGTCAATTACGTGATTACGATCTAGAAGTGGCCTTCAAAACATACTTGTTTCGTTAAAGAACTTGATGGTCCATAACTTTTAAGAGGAACACGTGGTTCAAACCTATACACCATCTCTATCGAAGATATGATGAAGTCTTCTCCAATTTGCTTGTTGTCAAAGGCTTCAAAAACAAAGTCATGGTTATGGCATCGTCGTCTCAATCACTTGAACTTCGGTACCATAAATGGTCTTTCCAGAAAGGAATTAGTAATAGGATTACCTAGACTAAAGTATGAAAAGGATCATCTTTGTTCAAGATGCCAATTGGGAAAAAGCAAGATGTATGCCCACAAACCCAAACCTACAAACTCGCTTATGGAAGTTCTTCATACCATTCACATGGATTTATGGACCCATGAGAGTGCATAATATTTTCGGAAGAAATATGTGTTAGTTGTGGTTGATGATTACTCTCAATTTACTTGGGTAAAGTTCTTAAGGACAAAGGATGAAACTCCATATATCATCATTAAACTTATCAAGCAAATGCAGTTCGACTTAACAAACCGCCGAATCATCCGAATGCACAATGGAACCGAGTTTGTTAATAAAGAACTTAGTGAGTTCTATGAAAGTGTTGGAATCGGTCATCAAAGAAGTGTTCCACGAACTTCTCAATGTAGCGATGTAGATGAAAGACTAAATCGAACTCTTGTGGAAGCCGCAAGAACATTGTTGATTTACTCAAAGGTTCCAATGTTTCGGGTGAAACCATTGCCACCGCATGCTACACTCAAAACCGATCCCTAATTCACACTTCTCATGGAAAAACTCCATATGAACTTGTCACAATCGAAAACCTAATCTTTCATTCCTTCATGTGTTTGGTGCATTGTGTTATCCAACCAATGAGGTCAAGACTTAGGCAAACTTAAAGCTAAAGACATTGGAGTATTTGTAGGATATGCACCAAGCGTAAAAGGATACCGAATCTACAACAAAAGAACCCGAAATATCACGGAAACAATTCACGTTACGCTCGATGAGTCGACCGGTCAAATGGCTCCGGGACAAACCAGTTTGGACCCGCTTCTCAACCTTCATCAAGTAGTCCCATTAGTTATTCTCTTGTACAAAATCTCTCACCGAAACTCCTTATGTACCTCCTTCGTAAGATGATTTGAAGAAATTGTTTGATCCAATGTTTGATGAACACTATGAGCCAATTGCTAATGATCATCAAATCCATCAATGAGGTCGCTCCTATCCCTGCCAATGAAGTTAACCCTTCGGTTTCTATGTCATTAAGTCAAGAAGCGCCCATCGCGATCACTGTCTCATCAACAAATCTTCAATCATCAAGTGTACATCATGGAATTATTTCGGAACCTATGATGGAGATAACCCCTTTGCTAATCCCAAGATGCTCCTTTGAAAACATATTTGCTCCGAATCATCATCGAACCATCTTCATCGGGAGAAATTAACTCGCTACTTGGTTCCTCAACAACAACCACATGAACACCTCGGAAAATGGACACATGATCATCCATTGGAGAACATCATTGGAAACCTTTTCGCCCAAGATCCACTGTAAACAACTTGCAACCGATGCCTTATGGTGCTTCTTCAACTTCGTACTCTCTAAGATCGAACCAAAAGATGTTAAAGCGCCATGAATGAAGACACCGGTTCAATGCCATGCAAGAAGAAATTCATGAGTTTGATCGACTAGATGTATGTGAATTAGTACCGCCTCGATCGTGCTATGATCATTGCTCTAAAGTGGATCTTCAAAGTAAAACTTGATGAGCATAGTGATGTGTTAAAGAACAAGGCTCGATTGGTTGCAAAAGGATATCGCCAAGAGGAGGGTATTGACTTTGAAGAATCATTTGCTCCGGCTAACGTACGAGGCAATCGTAATCTTCACGGCTAATGCCGCAAGTAAGAACATGGTTGTCTCATCGATGGATGTAAAGACGGCTTTTCTTAATGGAGATCTTAAAGAAGTCGTATCGTCACTCAACCGAAGGTTTTGTAAATCGAGCATCCTACTCATGTCTATCGCTTGAAGAAGGCTCTTTACGGTTTGAAGCAAGCTCCAAGGGCATGGTATGATACGCAATCAATGTTTCTTCTATCTACCGGATTCAAAGAAAGGAGCAGTTGATCCGACATTGTTCACCGTAAAGTCAGCAAACATTTAATTCACGCTCAAATCTATGTTGATGATATTATTTTTGCCTCGACCGACCCCAATGAATGTGATCGCTTTTTCTAATGAGATGGGTTCCAAATTTCAAATGTCATGATGGGACAAATGTCATTTTCTTGGGATTACAAATTTCATAAAGTTAGGAGGCATTTTATCAATCAATCTAAATATGCTAATGAAATTTTAAAGAAATTTGGATTTGATACTTGTGACACCGTTGACACTCCCATGGTAGAACGCACCAAAGCGGATGAGGACCACTCTGGGATCATGGTAGATCAAACGAAATATCGTAGTATGATTGGATCCCGATGTACCCATCGCCAAGAGACCGGATATTCTCGCTCGCTATATGCATGTGTGCTAAATACCGTGCTAAGCCTACTAAAAAGCACCTTGAAGCGCTTAAGCGGGTCTTCGGTATCTCCAAGGAACCATCAACATGAGACTTTGGTACCGAAGGACACCGGTATGTCACTAATGACCTATGCGAATCTTGACCATGCAGATGTCAAGATACACGTCAAGCACGTCGGAAGTGCTCGGTTTTTGGGTGATGAGCTTGTGAGCTAGTCTTCAAAGAAACAAATGAGTACTTCTATATCCTCTACAGAGGCTGAATACATAGCCATGTCATCTTGTTGTGCTCAAATCTTATGGATGATATTCCACTTATCTGACTATGACTTTGAATTCAAAAAAATCCCTATGTATTGTGATAAAAAAAAGTGTCATTGCTCTCTCTTGCAACAATGTTCAACATTCAAGAGCAAAGCACATCGACATTCAACATCATTTCATTCGGGAACAAGTGGAAAAAGGTGTGGTAGAACTCTATTTTGTAAGGTCCGAATACCGGTTAGCGACATCTTCACCAAAGCTCTTCCTAGAGAACGCTTTGAGTTTATCCCGCATGACTTGGTCTATAGAGCCTACAACAGAAACACTCGAGGGCGCCTTCAAGAGGAAGGCGAGGAGTAAATGGTTTTTCTTCATCTATCTCTTGTATATATTTTGTTAGGAATTGGAAATTCCAGTGTGAAGTGTCGGTCACCCCAAATATTATCTAGCATAAGTTAGCTCGTAGACTTGTAGTTATTTACATTATTTATTAGTTTATTAGTTAGTGAGTAGCGTAGTTTAGTTTAGTGTAACACCGTGGAGGAAGGACGGGTCTTTACCCATGTATACCGATCCACAGGCCGTCAGGAGGTCGTGTAGTCTTGTAACTATAAATACCCTTCCATCCTTGGAAGGGGTGGCTGGAATCTAACCTTTTATTTTTGTTCATCAACTCTCTACCAAGAACACCATCTCTCTACTTTCTCTCTCTAAAATGTCTAACATGTATTTCCATCATCCAAGACCACCAAAATCATCAACACAATAATATTAAGATCCTAACAATTGGTACCAGAGCCAAGGTTTTTTGTGTTGTGTTGATTTGTGTGGTTTTCTAGCCATGGTTATTGTGTTATCATTGATATTGAAGCTGTTTTTTTAAGTCTTGTTATAACTAGTTTGGGTCATATTAATATGTCGACTTATATTACTGTTATTTTAATTTTTTCTAGGTTGATATTGTCCAAACAGTCCTGTGTTAATAACTGTATCCAAACAATTTTGTCTATCTTTAAATGACCTTTTTTTGGTACCAAATTTGTGAAACCATGTGGTCAAAGTCAGCGTTTCTATGGTCTAACTCAGGCATATATGAAGATTTACAGCAGTTTTCTGGGTATCTTATGAATCTGGTCAAATTTGAGTGGTCAAACTGGATAAATGAAGCAGTTTTTATGCAAGTATTTTTGGGTTCGTACCTTTGGCATTCTTGGTAGCGACTTGTGCTTATTGTGGCGACTTGTTATTTAACAAGTAGCGATTTGTGATGAAAAATGCAAAGTAGCGACTTGTTATTTAACAGTGAAGTGACTTGACTCATATAAATTGGTAAAGACTTGGTGACGGTTTGACTTTTGAGTCAAACTGATAAGCTAGCGACTTATTATTAACAGACCTAGCGACTTGACTCAATTTATGCTGTAGCGACAGCGACTTGATTTGACATAAGGTTAGCGACTTGACTGAAAAGAGTTGAAGAAGAAAAGACTTGTAAGACCAGGACTGACCACAACTGATATACCTCAACCTCAGTTAGCTTCGAACATCATTGGTTCATGGTTCTCAAAACATTATAACGTGTTGCAACAAATTCATCTCAACTGTTCCGAAACATTAACAGACTTCATTAACATATATTCTATCTCATCACCAATCAATCTCAGTCAAAACGTCAACTACCTCAACACCAACCTAACAAAATCGAAAATAAAAACTCATATGATCTCAGTGTTGTCGTGTGGTGTGTTATTTGGTATACAACCTATAAAGATTATTCACACGACTAATCACCATCATCGATCCAATCAATGTTTATGTAATAAGATCTCAGATTTGTTTCTTAGGATTTCTCATAGATCCATCAAGCCAAAGGCATAAGAAGAAACAATTATCATCATTGATCTTATGAGCTTTATCCGAAATTTAAAGAAAAGAAATATAACTATCAAGTTATCTTCCTTATTCTGGATTCGTTGTATACAATAAGGAAAACACTACCTAATGGGATTAATGAAAAACCTACCTTGATTCATTGAGTTTGAACTCAGTAGCCATCTCTAACATGAAACCATCCCCTGGATTTATTGAAAATACTCTAACCATCCCTGTGGTGAGTAATAAATGCTTGTGTCTTCATGAAGTGGAAGATGGGGGCGTAAAGCACATGAGAGGAGATTTTTTTTTGGTTTGGTTTGAAGTTTTATTATTTATTGGTGATAAAGGGAGGCGTTTGATTTGATGATTGATTTTCGGATAATAGGATTTTGTTTTTGAGTAAGTAGCATATATGAAGAGAGAGGCGAATGGTGATAAGATTAGGGTTTGGCTTTCTGATTATTAGGATTGGTTGTGAGTAGTAAGCATTTTATACCACCCAAAATTTTAGGGTTATAATCGAGTATGGATTATTGGATATGGTATGTCAGCTGAAGTGATACGCATGACTTTTAATTGAAATGGGCTATTATTGGATCAGGTATGGTGAGTGCTGTGATAGGCCGTAAAGACGTGTTATAACATTGTTGATCAATGTTTGCTTCAAACTAACAATGAGTTTGTCCTCACAATGAGTTTATACAATGAGTAACCGAATTTGCTTCAACCGGTTTTGGATTTATTGAGGTTGAGACTTATTTGAACTACTTTGGTTGGATGATTTTCATAATGGTCACCTAATTTGGAGTAGGATTGTCGAGATCTGCTAAGATGTGTAAGGACTAATTGCATATGTATTTATGTGAAATTGGATTGGATCCGAATTGTTGTGACCATTTATTAGACCAGATGTGATTTCATTTGTTTGTGATTGAATGGACTTGAATCTTTGAATGGGTTGAACAGGGCTTAATGGATTCTTGACCGGATGATTATTGTTAACTATGATTTTTGAAGATGAGATGTTTGATACTGAGATTTGATTATGAGTGAGTTGATGATTGATGAGATGTTGTTATGTTATGAGTTTTGATACTTTGGTGTACACATCTTCATGGCGGATACTATTTCACGGCTGAATTGATGGTTGAACAATGTTGACTACGGGTTGTTTGTATTCGATATTTCTTATTTGAATTGGAAGTGAGGTTTTTTCGGACGCGTTTACTTATTTCATCTTCTTTCTTTCTACCCTTCCGAAGATGACTTGTTTGGGCATTTATAGAGGGTGATAAAGACTTGGCTATTTAGTTACGTTTGTGATTCTTTCTCATTTAACCCACAACGTAACTATCACTTGGTGTCTCAAGCATTTGAGGATAAGTCAAGAGGTTTTGTACATTGGGTACACCATTTCTTCTTCACGAGGATTAGTACAAGTTTAAGTAACAAAATGGGAATTCTACTTCATGATCAAGTTTGATATATCGGGTTTACTTCACCATGTTGTCACCGCAATAGTGACGAATATGTGAATGATGTGTTTACCAAAGTATTTATTGGATAGTTGATGATGTTGATGATGTTGGATAATGGACCGTTGATGAACATTGCATGTTCCCTAAAGCAGATATTCACGAAACCAAAGTTGTCATAACACATTCAAGTCGACATTGTTTACGGTTTTGTCTTGATTTTGTAAAATCCATGAAAGAACCTATTTCTCGGTTTAAATCATAGACTTGTAAAATCCGTGACAATGGAAACATCTTGGTAATAGTAAAGTGCATTTCGGATCTATCTTACGGTTTATTCTTGGTTTTGTAAAATCCCATGAAAGAAACTATTTTTTTAAACCATAGAGTTGTAAATCCGTAATGATGGAACCATCTTGGAGAAAGGAAAGTGTATTCGGGATCTCTTTGATGTTGGTTCTACGGTTTCTACTTGAAGAAGAGATAAAAGGTGTACTTCATGAATTGGGTGTTTGTTTGGATTTCCTCATGGCGGTTTGGTTATTACATGGTTTTACGAGGTTATGTGCTTTTAACCATGGTCGGGATGAAACCATTATCAAAGTTCATTTAAAACGTCAAAGGAGGCTAGATTTGAGCTTTTAACCGAAGATGTGACAATGGGTTAATTCACTATTATTTATTTGAGGTTGAAGTGAAATATCACGAGCGAGTGTACTTAGTATCTCGAAGGTATCGGGGATGGTTGGATGAAGATTCTTCAAGATCCTTGTTCGAGCTTATTATCAAAAACAAAGACTTGGAAATCTAGTTATTGTTGGGTGTCTTTTACTTTTCTTTTACCACTTGGGGAATTGGGCTCTTACCACCACAAAATAACTATCACTTTAAGGAGTTACGTTGTAGTGCTCGATGTCACATTCAATTGTGGATTTTCAAGAGGTGATGTCGTCTTATTACTTGATGGTTGGTTGGATGAAGAGTATAGAGTACTTAGAGATTCAATGAAGGATGAAGTCTCGCACCGCTCTTTGTTACATATGTGCAAGTTTAAGTCACGAGTTCGGGTTAGTTTACTTGAGGTCAAATTCATCATATTGGGTTTCTCCATCATTTGTCACAACAAAGAGCCTCTTGAATGATAATGGGGTGATTACATGTTTTGCCAAGAGATGATGAAAGAGAGAGATTATGACGTTTGAACACAACAATTCAAGCCTCATTCTCTAAAGAAAAGAAAATGTGTACGCCTCGTTCTAAAGAAAAACGCGAAGGCGCTTTATCTTTGAAAGAAGAGAAATTTTCTTATTATGACCATTCTCATCAACATGCTTCATGCTTTTTCCATGCGCTTTCAATCATCAAGTGAACCGGACTCTCGTTGATTTTTTCTTATTCCACTTGCTCAACTATAATTACGATGGCGACATCATGTGCTAATTTTATGGGGAGAAGTGTGAATAGAATACATTTGGATGATTTTCACTTATTTAATCAAGAATGGCATCTCGTATGCAATTCTTGAGGGGAGAAGAAGTGTGAATTTTTGCATGGTTGATTGATATTAGAGAATAAATGGTCAAACGGCTCCTAACTCATGTAAGAACCGAGCTTCTTCTTATCGGATCATCTTTACATGGAGTTTCTTCTAAGAGCCGTTGGTTGACATCTTCACATGGGTGATGAGTTTAAAGACAAAGTGCTTCCGGTTAATGCTTCACGTGCACATCAACATGATGATTCGAACAACCTACGTTCTTGTTTGATGTGATTGGTAGCTTGGTGTTACCATTTAGTGTGTTCATTGGTGATTGCTGATTTCCTTGATGAATATCTTTCGTTCTTGTTTGATTGGTAGGGATTTTAGTTAAAGGGACTTGCAAGATGTAAGTTAATTGGGATGCTTTTGGTGTGATGAAGATGTTAACTATCTATTCCCCAACCTGGACAATCTTGAAGAAGGTCGAGTCTATGATGTTCTACATTTTCGATGCATGTTAGAAGACTAAAGACGAGTTGCATTTGATTATCTAAAGACTTCTTCTTAATCGGGCATTTATCAAGCAGTTGTCGGTTTATGGGAGAGCACTAATTGGGGATAGTGATAAGTCGATTCAATCCCAATTAGACTTGCTCATATTCTTTAGCGATGATTCCTCGAGAAACCCAATCTCCGGTTATTCCTCGAGGCGTTGATATTGACTATTGTAATATTGCGGTTGCACTATTGAATAATAATCCGCTCTTTGGTATTCCTTTGCCAAATCTTCACGGATTATTGTTCATGAAAAATGATCCGCTCTTTGGTATTCCTTTACCAAATCTTCACGGATTATTGTGCACTCTGTAAATCAACCACATGAACATTAAGGAAAATGACTACCTCATCCGCTTGAAGACATTATTGGTGAATCTTCCAGATCAGTCTCTATATGTATATCTTTAGGAAGATGGAATTGATGTTGAGGAATCATTTGTTCCGGTTCATTAAGTGGGTCAATGTACATCCGGTTGTACATTTATTCACGTGTTGGACATTTGACACAAGTTGATTACTTCGGAGTTAATCATTTATCACTTATTTGAGATTGAAGTTGACTTTCACAAAGGCGTGTTCTTATTTGATAACTTGCTCGGGCTTAAGAATTTGAGTTGAAGACTTGGTTTATCTAGTTACCAGCAGTCAAGGTGGATGGTTGAAGACCTGGTTAACTATCACTATTAGGAGTTACTTTGTTTTAATCAGTGTCACACGCATATGACGGTGTGGATAATCGCAAGAGGTGTTAATGTCTCATACTTTGTTTGGGTTGTGAGTACTTAGAGATTTGCTTGAAGCATAAATTCTCGACACCGTTCTTCCATCATTAGGTGCAAGCTTAAGATACGAATGTGGGGAATTTGACTTCAGTTTCAAGTATGGTATATCGGGTTTTCTTCATCAGTGGTCACTTCAAATTGTCTACATAAGGGTTGATAAAAATAGTCAGAGAGAGTCTTCAGCAAGTTGATTCTCACAAGAGTTCAAGTGTTCTTCTCATAAAGATTTCATGTATTTGGGCTTATACTATGTTCTTGATTACAAGTGTCAAAACCGAGAAAGGGCAAGGAGACAAGCATCTAAACGCGAGTAAACTTGATGAACTTAATTCTTCTAAGTGATTGAAGATATCCCGGGAAGACGAATGTCATAACCGCAGAGAAACTCAATGTTTATCTCATCGTGGCGTTTAGTGCTCTTATTCCAACTACGTGGGGGAAGAGATGTAAGAGAAAGTTTCTGAAGATAAAAGAGGTACACAAGTATGACATATTCAGGGGAGATAAATGTATAACATGAGGGAGAGAGATTGTGTACATTGGGGATGCTCAGTTGTCTCACTTGAGTGCTTAATCAGTGATTCAGAGATATAATCACTTATTCCGGAGTTGACATCCGCAGAGATTGTCATCCGCAGAGATAATCAGTGATTCGGCCCGCTTCTTCAATGTTATCGGTTATTCTTTCTTTGGGAATGTGTGTACTTGGGTTCTTGAGCTTCATACACGATCATCGTGGAAGAAAATGTGAACATTGGGTAGGTGTTTTCATTCCCTCATGATGTGTATTCGGAGAGCTCTTGGGTATTGGTGTACTTGGTTTTGAGCTTCATACACGATCATCGGGGAAGAAAAATGTGAACATGGGAGGTGTTTTCATTCCCTCATGATGTGTATTCGGAGAGTTCTTGAGCATTATACAAAGAGATTGATCGCATCAATTCAACTACTTGGGGAATTGTTCTCTTGACACCTTTTGGAATGGATTGCTTGAGACTTAATGGAAAAGGAATTTGAGAAGATTATTTAAATGTGGGATGATACGTTGTTGTTGTTCTAATTGATGATATAACCTCGAGCGAAGAATCAAGGTGATTATTCTTAAAAGGAGCAGCAAGGATCGATGATAATGGTGTGCTTCTTTGTACACACGGCTAATGGAAGCTTGAAAGAAAGCTTTGAATCTGCTCACTAAAGGATTTTCGGTTTGGGGAAGTCGCCAAAGTCTCGTTTCTCAAAGGCTCATGTTCTATCGTTTATTTCAAAGCCTCGGAAGCTTTGGTGGTGAATGTTTAAGAGATGATGACTTCTATCTTCTACAACGGAATTTCGATATTCTTATCTCGGTACTCGTATCATCATCTTCTTAAACTATATCATCTATTCTATCTGTAAATATTTATCAAAAACAAAATACAAAAATATAAAACCAACAAAAAGAAAATAGAAAAATATAAAACCTTCAAAACCCATAAAAATCAGAAAATTTGAAAATTCCAAAATATTGTTTTCTCTTGACATGTCTTCTGGTATCGATAACATCTACGGTCTTAGAAATGTCATTCAATAATGGCACGGGACCATAGATGAAGTTCGAGCAGGAGGTGTAAATATTCTTTTCTAAACATGTCTCAAAATATGGCTTACGATTATTTCAGATCAGTAACCCGCGCTTCAAAATATGGCTTGCATTTGCTTCAAACAGTAATCCGTGCTTAAAACTATGGCTTGCTATTATTTCAGATAGCAACCCGTTCTTCAAGAAAGGAAAGTGTTGCGCTAAACCATTTTTCAAAATTCGTGCACTTATCCTAAAACAAAACAAGGAAAGCATGTCAAAAGATCATTGTTTCTACACAAATATTTTTCCATCTAAAATTCTTGAGAAAAATATTTGTTATTTTTCAAAAATGGTGGTAAATTGAGTTGCTTGAAAATCAATCTAATTCGTAGTTTTCAAATAATTTGAAAACTCAATCAATGACTTCCGCTTTTAAACTTTTCAAAAATGAGTCATTGATTGAGGGGATAATGTTTTCAAATCTATATCATCTAACGGGCTTTCTTAATTATCCTACGTGCTTAATTAAAAATGATATTTGCCTATGTCGAAGGACTAGGAATTTAGGATATGATTGTTAGGATTAGATGATTATAGTTTGATGAAACACATTATTCCCATGCCTTATATGAACTGATTGATATGTTGGATTGACTTTTATTAGTCGATTGTTGTTTGGGTGTTGTCGACCACCATATATCTGTTTGTATGTTTACTAACATGCGAGATATCATGGTTCATAAGAATGTTCCCGATCCGGATCCCACAAATGAAGATGATTGGATGCCGAAAGGAAAGGGTAACTATATCTTGGGTTGACAAATGAAGAAACGGAGCTTAATTTGACTTCTATGGAGAGTTGGCATAAATGTAACGTAAGAGGTCTCACTGCATCAGCAGATGGTTTTCTTCATCATCAAATGAAGAAACGGAGCTTAATTGGACCTCTATGAAGAGTTGGCATGGAAAAATGCAACGAAAGAAGTCTCACTTCATCTGCAGATGGTTTTCTTCCAAACCCTACAGCAACAACAACAAAAGCAGCTTAACCACCTAACGTATCTTTGTGCAGGGATACCATTTTTCTAAAACTTTTAATAAAATTGTTTTGAAAATGGAAAAATATTGTTTTGAAAATAAATTGGACTAAATTTTGAAAATCACCGGACTTCTTTTTATCAAAACCTAAGTCACTCAATTATCGACTTCGGTCATCGATTGAGGGGGAGAGTGATTTAAAATAAAATATTTTCAAACGATATTTCTTCATAAAAGTTCCGGTTTGTACGTTAAAATGTGGTGATCTAAAGATTTAATGTTATGTCATGGTATGATTTCCTTTAAAACTCAAAGATCTGTCAAAATGAAATTTTTACATTCTTGTTTGAATGTGAAATTGTTTTATTTTACTTAAAGATCTCTTAAAACAATCATACGACACTAACAATCTTTAATGTCTTAAATTGGTCCTTATCATCATTTTCAAAATTAAATCTTGCCACGTCTTTCCCCAAACTTTTCTAAATGATTTTAATCAATTGGGATCACAAATCTCAATTGGTTTGAAAGTTTTGATCGGGAGAAATCGTGATTTAAATCTCAAATCTGTTTTAATGGAATTGGTTTTAGTCCTTCAAAGGCACTCCCGCCTCCATGTGCCAAACGATTTCAATATACATAATGCACATGTTGAGGGGAGCATTTATCCAAAAACAAGATGAGTATTTAAACCAGCACATATGTTTTCTAAACCTAATTAAATCACTTGAGCCATGTTTCATGTTTTCTAAACCTAATTAAATCACTTGAGATCTAAAATCTCAAAGGATTTGATAATTTTGATCGGGGAGAATTTGTGATTTAATAATGAAATTTGATAAAGGTGATTGTTTGATTCAATTGTGCAGTTTGATGCTCTCATATGTGTTAAACGCTTTCGAATCTTGAAGCACATATTGAGGGGAGCATTTCAAAAGAAAATAAACTATCGAGGTACAAAAGCTTTTATGTTTTAACATAAAGTACCTTGATTGAGTTTTCAAATATTCTATGGCATGTGTGATCGTGAAAGTATTTAAAGAACTCTTTCCTCTATGTGATAAAAATTTTGCAACCAACGCACATATTGAGGGGAGAATTTACCAAAAAATCAAATGGCTTTTCCTAAGGAAATTGTGATCAAGAAATTATTTTAAAGAACTCTTGCCTCCATGTGCTAAACAATTTCAAAATCATATGCACATGTTGAGGGGAGCATTTCTAAATGATCAAAACAATTAAGGTACAAAATGTTTTGATTTTATATCACAAGTACCTTGATTGGATTTTCCAAATGATTTTTCAATTGGTTTCAAGAAAGAAAGAACAATACCAAAAGACCGACCAATTTACTTTATGCATGGTGATATAAGGATGGTTAGGTTAGGTATTCGTTCCCACGATCCCGCCAGAGTCGGAGGGATCTACCGAGGACAATCCACTAGTTAGTGTAGAAGTCCTTAGGTATGATGAAAAAGGAGAAAAATGAGAAATGGGAAGAGTGCGGATGAGGCAGAGCTAGTACTAGAATAAACCCAACAAGGTTCTAGTTATGAAGTCTCGGTAAGCATGAAGGGGTTGAAGAATGAAAAGAAATGAATATGAAAAGGGTGAAAAGAAATAGCCTCCAATAATTCAACCTTAGGGCGTAAACCGGGTTCAATACATATGCTCTTGGTGTTTACTAAGGTAACACCGGTATTGAAGACAAGACATCATGGACCCAAAGTGACGCTTCGCACTAAACTTCCCAAGCTACTCAAGTTCCTCTTAAAAGGGCTTGTTTCATTCTCACGGGGAACCGACATAATCTATCGACTTTCTCTTAGAGATTGTTGATATTGAAGAAGGAGACCCTCTCCCTAGTCTCCGGCATAGGAACCAAATGTGCACAATTGAGTCTAGAGCCAAGAGATCATCCACAATATCTCATTAGGACACAAAATTAATGAAGACTTGCTATTTCACACAATGTGGAAAGTGAGATTATATATTAAGAGTCCTACGCATTATCCTTGTGGTATTGCCAGAACATCAGAGTGATATGTAAAAGTATTCACGATGAAGATGGAAATCCTTCTAGAGCCAACATCAAACAAGCTCTTGGTGGGTGACATGTGAGATCTTGAAAAGATCAAGCTTGTGACAACCGGATAGAAACGATGGGGCGATTCACTCTTGAATCAACCTTGGTCCAGAAATGAATTGACGAATACTTTTGGAAAACCATTCGATGTGCAAATCTTCTTTCTCTAGCACGTCGAATGTGTACTCATGTTTTCAAACACAAAAGTATCTCGATTGAAAAATACTTTTGGAAAACCGTTCGATGTGCAAATCTCTTCTTTTCTCTAGCACATCGAATGTGTACTCATTTTATAATACAAAAGTATTTTAATTGAAAATTGATCTTTCTCATAAAACCTTCGTCGTATTGCAAAACTCTTTCTTCAAGCAATACACGATTGTTTTCAAATCAATTTTCATCAATCGATGAATCTCAATTATTTGGTTCACTCACTCCGTGTTGTCTTCTTTGAGACGTTCGGTTTGAGAACGGCTAGAGCAAGCTGCGAAACCACGTCAAGGAGATTCTTGAATTCTACCGATCATCTGCGATGCTTGTCTCGATCAACGGGAACCGTGGGCGTGTACCTCAATTCAACGAAGTGATCAAAGACACTTCGTGTGTTTTATTGCTAATTGTTGTTTGCGGTACATTTGGACGGTTGCGGTGATCGTAATTGAGGAGTCAATCCAAAGCCGCATGCTCACAAAGATCCACACTTAATTGAAGAAATCATGACTGGTGCATATCTACATAACACGGCTCGATATTTTTATACTATGCTTACGCTACTGCCGCAAATATCATGAACCAAAGAAAGCTTCCGCTACTCGATGAAAAGATGTCATGATCCAAAAGTGTGAGCATGTCGGTCCGAAAGTCACAACTTCACATGATGGCAACACAATAAAGGGTGATCCAGAGATTTAATGTGGTGATGATCTCAATGAAAGCTCAAGATCATCAAAGATGTGGATCGCTTAAAGGCCTCCACCGAAAGTACAAAGCACTCGGACTTTGAAGAATCGCTACTAAAGCACAAAGATGCGATGTTGAAGAATTCAAGTCTACGAGCTCAAGAACAAAAGTCAAAAATAGAATGCTAGGATTCAAAATGTAAATCATGGGGTGACCTCCTTAGGGAGATTGTTAGGAATTGGAAATTCCATAGTGAAGTGTCGGTCACCCCAACTATTATCTAGCATAGGTTAGCTCGTAGACTTTAGTTATTTACGTTATTTAGTAGTTAATTAGTTAGTTAGTAGCGTAGTATAGTTTAGTGTAACACCGTGGAGGAAGGACGGTCTTTACCCATCGTATCCCGATCCACAGTCCGATGGGAGGACGGTTTCATTGTAACTATAAATACCCCTTCCATCCATGGAAGGGTGGTGCTTTCTTTAATCTAACCTTTCATATTTTGTGAAGCAAGTCTCTACCAAGAAAATACCTCTCATCTAACTTTCTCTCCTAATGGCAAAACATAATATTAAGATCCTAACATATTTAAAAAAATACAAAATTTCAAAACCCACAAAAGAAAATAGAAAATAGAAAATTTTCAAAACCATAAAAATAGAAAATCTTGAAAATTCCCAAAATATTATTATTTTGTCATGTTTTCTTTATTCGATATCATCTACGGACTTTGTGTTGACATTCAAAGAATATCACGGGTTTTAGATGTTCTTGAATGTACATAAATTGCTTTATTAAAAAAAACGGAGAAAATGGTGGTTTATTGTCATCTCGTGCAAGAACTGCGTTTTAAAAGGAAAGAACAGAGCCATGCTTAATCTTATTTTTAAAATCTCATGCTCGATTCTTAAAACAAATGTTTGTCACCAAAAGACAATGTTTTCTTTCCAAATATTTTTCCATCTAATGATTCTTCCGAAAATATTTGTCATCTTATGAAAACAAAATTTCTTTGAAAATACCGGACTCTATTCTTGAAAATCATCCGGCTTATCTTTGTCAAAATCTCTATCTCTCAATCAACAACCTATGTCATTGATTGAGGGGAGAATGATTTCAATTGAATCAAAAAGTGTATTTTTCAATCAATTGGCACTTAAACAAGCAAGGTCTACTTTGGACCATCAAAATGAACAATGTTTTATACAAATGGTTCAAGACCTTGGCTATTGTTATGTTTTTCAAAAGATATTTATGCATGATTGATCAATGGAGTTTAAAGTCTCAAAATTCGATCCTTATCGCTTAAAATGTGTTTCAAAAGCAAGTCACTATTCTCCTCAAAAGTTCTCAAAATTTAATTTAAATCAATAGAGATCTCAAATCTCAAAGGATTTGAAAATTTTGATCGGGGAGAATTGTGATTTAAATTGATTTAAACCGATAATTTGATAAATGGTGTTATACGTGATTAACAAGCTCCTCCTCGCATGTGCCAAATGATTTCAAATTTGCCATGCACATGTTAGGGAGAGCATTTATATCAAACCAAAATAGATTGAAACGTGATTGATTTGTCTCTAAGTGTGTTTTCCCTAATATGTGCTAAACAATTTCAAAATATGATGCACATGTTGAGGGGAGCCGCTTTTCAAAAATATCAAAACAATTCAGGTACAAAATGTTTTGATCATGTATCACAAGTACTTGGATTGATATTCAAATGGTTTTCATTTGGTTCCAAAGGCTAATGAACAATACCAAAAAGACCGACTAAATTTACTTTATGTATGGTGATATAAGGATGGTTAAGTTAGGTATTTGTTCCCACAATCCCCCAGAGTCGGAGTGATCTACCCAGGACAATCCACTAGATAGTATAGAGTCCTTAGGTATGATGAAAAAGGAGAAAAGTGAGATATGGAAAGAGTGCATCGAGATAGAGCTAGAACCGGAATAAACCCAACAAGGCTCTAGTAATGAAATCTCGGTAAGCATCAAGGGTTGAAGAATGAAAAGATATAAATGTGAAAAGGGTGAAAATAAATAGCCTCCAATATTTCAACCTTAGGGAGAAACGCGCTCAACTCATATGCTACCGGTTGTTACTAAGGTAACACCGTATTGAAGACAAGACGTCATGGATCCAAAGGACACACCGCACTACAACTTCCCAAGCCACTCAAGTTCCTCTTAAAAGGATTTGTTTCATTCTCTGGGGAACCTACATTATCTATCAACTCTCTTAGAGATGGTTGATATTGAAGAAGGAGACCCTCCCTAGTCTCCCAAGATAGGAACCAAATGTGCACAATCGAGTTTAGAGCCACGAGATCATCTATAAATCTCTTTAGGACACCACAATGAAGACTCTCTGTTTCACCAATGTGGAAAGAGATAATATATTTTAAGAGTCCTACGATTATCCTTGTGGTATTGCCGTAACATCCGAGTGATATGCTAACATATTCACAATGAAGATGGAAAGCCTTCTAGAGCAAACATCAAACAAGCTCTTGGTAGGTGGCATGTGAGATCTATCCAATAGATCAACCATGTGACAACCGAACATAAACAATGGGGCGATTCATAATTTTGAGTCAATCCGGTTCGTGATATGGATTGACGGATATCTTTAAAAACTCGGTCGTTGTGCTTAAAATTCTTTTCTAGCACATCGACTGTATTAATATTTCAAAATTAAAAGGTGTTTATGATTGATAATTGATTTTCCTTAAAACCTTCGTTGTATTGCAAAACACTTTATTTTGAGCAAGACACACGATTGTTTTTAAATCTCTTTTCATCAATCGGTGAATCTCAAATTCGCTTGTTCACTCACTCCGTGTTGTCTCTTTGAGACGCTCGTCCGAGAACGGCTAGATCACAGCAATACTTGTAATCGATCAACGGAAACCGTGGGTCGTGTACTCAATTCAACGAAAGTAATCAAAGAAACTTTGGTGCTTTATTGCTAATCGTTGTATGCAGTACACCCAACGCTTGCGCCTTATCGAATGGAGAGGTCAATCCATAGCCGCATGCTCATACATCACATTCACTTCAAAAGAAATCATGATTATTGCATCAATGACTTTGATAGTCTCACTCCATGCTTCTACTACGATGCTGCAAATATCATGAATCAACTAAAGCTTCCGCTACTCTGATGAGAAGAAATCATGATCCAAAATGTGAACATGCCGGTCCACTGTCACAACATCACATAATGGAAGAGTCAAAGATTTATACAAGTTGATGATCTCAAAGCTGGCTCAAAACTCATCATCACGTGGATCAGTTAAAGACCTCCACTTGAATTATCCAAACATGCAAAACATGAAGAATCAAAGACTACGAGCTACAGAGCAATGAACTTAAACAAGAATCCAAGAACTATCTTAATGTAATATCTGTTTGTATTATGTGTAATTTGAGGTGACCTCCTTGGGGATATTGTTAGAATTAGAAAATTCAGTCATTAAAGTATCGGTCACCTCAAGTATATGTATTCGTTAGAAAGCTCAGAGTCGTAGTTAAGTTATGTTAATAAGTAATTAGTTAACAACACCGTGGAGGACGGACGGTCTTTACTCGTCAGATGCCCGATCCACACCCGTAGGTGGCGTTTATTGTAAGACACTATAAATACCCTCTACCTCCCAAGGTAGAGGGTTGGAGCTTCAATACCATTTTTCTAGAACTTTCTCTCTCTAAACATTGTATACGCCTCTTATGATTATGGTTTGATGTGTTTGTGAAATCCTATATCTTACAAAACCTTTAAGCAGTTTGTTAATGTCCTTAACCACACCTTTAGGAAGTATAAATATTAAGGCCCAATACACTTGCATAGAAGATAATACTGAAGCAATCAATTGCAATCTTCCTCCATATGACAATGCCCTATTTCTCCAATCTTGCACCCTTCTTCTGACCTTCTCAATTCATGGTTTACAATCATTTGTACTTAGCTTCTTAGTTATCAGTGGTACTCCAAGATATCTAACAGGAAGTTTTCCTATTGTGAAAGGTAAGATTTTGACAATGTTTTCTTGTTCAGGGCTAGATAAACCACCAAAAAAAATGGTACTCTTTTGCATATTCACCTTAAGACCAGAATATTTACTAAACTCTTCAAATGAATCCTTAATAACTTTGACAGAATTACAATCCCCATGACTGAAAACAATAAGATCATCAGCAAAGCCTAAATGTGTAATTCTAAGTCTTTTGCATCCTTGATGATATGTGAAATCCACTGCCTTTTCAATATTCTTTCTCATTATCAGGTTGAACACTTCCATTGCCATAGTGAATAAGTAAGGTGAGATGGGATCACCTTGTCTCAATCCTCTTCCCTCACTAAAATACCCAATTCTCTCACCATTGACATTTAAAGTGAATTTAGTTGTTGTTACACAGGTCATGATCCATCCTACCATTTTCCTATGAAATCCAAACAATTCCAACACTTTCTTAAGGAAACTCCAATCTAATGTACCATATGCTTTTTGCAAATCAATCTTTAGAGCACATTTCTTATTTTTTTGTTTCCTGTTATACCCCCTTAACAATTCCTGTGCTAACAAAATGTTGTCAGTGATCTGTCTTCCAGCAATGAAAGCACTTTGATTTTCATTTACAAGTTTTCCCAACACCTCTTTGAACCTGTTTGTGAGAACCTTACTAATACATTTATACAGGACATTACAACAAGCTATAAGTCTAAAGTCAGAGACTTTATTTGGTGTAGGGATTTTAGGAACCAGAGATATCAAGGTAGCATTCAACTCACCTAAAATTCTTCCAGAGTTGAAAAATTCTTGGACAACTAGACATACCTCTTTTCCAACTATTCCCCAAGCTGCTTTAAAGAACTTGGCTGTGTACCCATTTGGCCCTGGTGCTTTTGAATCCTCAATATCAAACATGGCTTCTTTAACTTCAGCATCTGAAATATTTCTCACAAGGTTTTCAGCTTCTTCTGTAGATAATTTGTTAGTCCATTCTACATGATTATTTGGAAACTCTGCAACAATATCTTTTGTCCACATAAACTTCCTGAAATGTTCCAAAAACTGTACAGCAACTTGTTCTTTCTCATAGCAAGAACCACTCTCATCACAAATATTCATTATTCTGCTCTTATGTTGTCTTCCCTTGATGATTTTATGAAAAAATTTAGTATTTCTATCCCCTTCCTTCAACCATTCAAGTTTTGCTTTTTGCATCAAAAGGCTTTCCTCATCTTTTGTAGCATCACAATACTCTTGAAGTATTAAACAACTATGTTTCTTTAACTCCTCACAGAATGGGTTCTCTTCTTCTTGTGCTTTTTTAACCTTTTCTCTTAACATGGTAACTCTATCATGAACATTTCCATTTTTCCAACTCAGAGAGTTCAATTTATGCTTTAGCCTTTTCATTTTTTGAATCACCTTGTGCATCTGGAAAAATTAACATCCTTTTCCCATTCATCCTTCACCACTGTTAAAAACTCATCCTTCTCAGTAATAAAATTTGTCATTCTAAAAGCTTTTCTCTTTCTTAAACCTCCATTTGGAACTACTAGAACAGCAGGTGAATGATCAGATGCTATGTAAGGAAGGAACACACAATGGGCACTTTTAAATGTATCCAAGAAAGCTTCATTAGTCATTACTCTATCCAATTTCTTCAGTGTCTTGCAATTAGGATTTTTCAAACTCTTTGTCCATATAAACTAAAAGCCTGAGCTCAATAAATCATCAATTTCCACATCCTCAACACACTTTTTGAATTCAATCATCTCATTTGTGTACATTGAACTTCCATTTGAATGCTCATTGACTTCTAATGTAACATTAAAATCTCCCATAAACACCCAGTCAGTCCCTCTTGTAATTTCTTTATAAGCTCCCAAATCATTCCAAAGTCTTCTTCTTTCAACCCCAGAATTACTAGCATACACAACTGTACAGAAGAATCTGCTTTTTTGATCATGTGTTTCTACTAGTAGCAACATAATTTGTTTTGTTTTAGTGATTAGCCAAGCATCCATTCTATTCTGATCCCATCCAATCATGATCCTACATCCTTTATTGTTGTCCTCAACATTTGTAACATATCCCCAGTTCCCAAAGACTTTATCTCCCACTTTCTTGACATTTTTATATCTTATATGTGTCTCAAGAATTGCACACATTTGAATTTTCTCCTAAGCTATAAATTTTTTAACCTCCTTTTGTTTATCAGAGGTACTGAGACCTCTTTTGTTCCAAGTAGCAACTTTCAAATCCATATTCTCTTTTTCTGTTTTTGCTCACTATATCTCTCAATTCTTTTGGCTCACTTATACACTCTATCTATTTTTAAAACACACAGCTCTCCATATGTTTTTAACTCACAAAAATCTCTCAATTCTTTTGGCTTTCAAACACTCTGTCTATTTTTCACACAAATACTCTCTATCTCTTTTTGGCTCACCAATCTCCCAATTCTTTTGGCTATCAAACACTCTGTCTATTTTTGCACACAAAATACTCTCTATCTGTTTTTATACTCCCAAATTCTCTCAATTCTTTTGACTCACAAAACACTATGTCTATTTTTGATCACACAAATACTCTCTATCTATTTTTATGCTCTCAATGTCTCTCAATTCTTTTGGCTCTCTATACACTCTGTCTATTTTTCACACAGAAAAAACAAAAATATATACAAAACAGGACACTTACTATATACACTATAGAAACAATATCCATATGCCTTTTCAGTTAAGGGTGTGGTTGCATACCCCCTCAACTTCATTCCTTATCAAATTTTCTCCAATTGAGGAAAGATCTTCAACAACATCTTCTTCATTCTCTAAGGCTTTAGATCCATTCAACAACTCCTTTTTATCCTTATAATATCTTTTCATATCTATATTCCAACTCTCCCATTCTGCCACAGTAGGATCACCATTTTTACCTAAAACCTCATCCACTTGTTTCCTTTCCTCACTATTTGGCTTTAAATCTTCCTCACTAACTAGTGAATCTAAAAGAGTAAAGTTGTTACTGCTTAGAATTCCCTCAACATCATTTGTAAGACCATTCCTAGATGAGGTAGGCATGTTATTACCTTTACTTGGTTCAGCAGGATTATTTCTAATTTATTTATCCTTAGGTATAGCAGGCTCCTTACCCTTCTCCATGCCTGTTTTAGTATGCATTTCTCTTCTTTTTTGTTCCTATAATCTTTTTTATTATTCTTAAGTCCATCCCTTTTATTATTATAACTAGCTCCCCTGTAATAATTATTTTGTCCAATTTGGTCATTTCTTTTATTCTTGTTTCCCTCTGATTCATGCTTGTTTTTCCTAGACTGCACTTCTTGGAACCCATCATTCTTGTCACATTGTTCATCTTTCTGTTCCACATTATCCTTTTCTTTAGGTATCATCCTACAAGTTTTGTCATCATGACCAAACACACAACAGTGGCTATAATGAGTTGGCTTCCAAGCATACTCCACTTGAACAAACTTAGTCATTCTAATGCTAGCATCCTTTTTCCTATATGCAACTTCAATGACATCCTTAAATTGTTTTTCAGCATTTAGTTCAACTAGCACCCTAGCAAATCTAAGCCTACCAACCCCTGTCATACACATTTTAGTTGTCATTTCATCCATTATAATTGGTTTTCCTAAACAACTTGCTAAGGAGCTAATACCCTTAACACTCCAAGCTTCTAGAGGCACATTCAACAATTTTACCCATACTTGCAAACTTTTTGGTTCAGACTTATCCAAGCACACATCAATATTCCATCTTTGAACAAAAAGTGGTTTGTTATTAACTATCCATGGGCCATTGCTAATTACCTCAAGTATCCCCTGTTCATCTTGAAATTTGAAGAAGAAAATCCCATTCTCATTCACAGTCATATCTTCCAAACCATACTTGATCCACATTCTTCTTAAGTGGTATCTAGCCTCATTAAAACTTACCATACAACCTAGAAATTGACCACATGCAGTTTTATCCCACTTAGCACTTCCCAATTCAACAGTCTCCTTATCAAATACTGCAATTTCTACCCCATTCTCATTCACATCAGTTGGGACTATAAGCAACCTGTTGTCTAAAGCATTAGCCCTTAAAACCTCAGCAAGTGTACTAACATTCCTCTTCTTAGGCTCATTCACATTACTATTAGTATCACTTTCATTCAGTGGCTTATCACTATTAACATCATTAGCACAATCACTAGTTAAAGCATTAGCATTAATACTATCCTGAACAACTTTAGCAGATTTACTAACATCACTTGCATTTGTTGTTCCCTATTCACTATCGCTTAAAAACAATTAAGTACTTAAAACAATTTAATGTTGAATAATAACTGAAAGTAATGTAAGTAACACACACAAAAGTAATTTTCAACATCATATTCTTATTAGAAATAAATCAAAAGAATCGTTACCCAAGTACTATGGAATAGTACTGGGATTGAAATGACAAAGTTTGGGTGACTCTCTCTAAGCTCAGCTAAGTCCGAGCACAACTCTTAGAACCCATCGAGCTAGCTCAAGGATAAAGTTGTATTTGGAGGAGTGAAAAGTTGGCTTTGTGTATGTGTGTTTTTACAATTCACAAGCTTAAACTTTTCACTCATTCTCTTATGCTATTTATACAAGTATGATTTTAACTTTAACCTAGAAGACAAATGATTGATCACAAGAATCACGAATATAGATATATTTGATTATCTTTACTTTGCTATTAGTAGTCATGTGGCTAAGCTTCTTTCCTTAACAGAGAATCCTTTAGTATCGCCGCTACTATAAATGGGAAGATATGGCTTTAGTAGATAGGGACTTAGTGTTATCTGGGTAAAGCACTTGGGACTTAGTTTTATCTGGGTAAACTTTTCCCGCTTAGTCCCGCCATTCTTCGCCTTCAAAGCCTTCGCCTCTTCCTTCGCTTTGTCTTCAAGCACAGAGTTGGAGAGAGTCTTAGGATTCGATGAGTTATTGTCATCACCGCGTAATCCACCATCTTCTTCTTGACTTAGTCTTCACCCATTAAGTTCCGCCTTGCCGAGTGGAGAGACTTCTTCTTCGCCTCGATCGAGTATCCTCAAGATGGCTCACTTAGAGTCTATGCACTCGGTGACCGATAGTGTTTAACGGATTGAACACTTAGATTATTTTCTATTCAAATCCTAGATTAAGGGGTTTGGGTATTTATCGAACCCAATAGTCTCCCTATTTGGATATACAAATAGCCTAAGTGTTTGATCGCTGTAAGTGAGCAAATGGCTTCTCCTTACACCGAATGTACTAATGAATACAATAAGGAACTTTGAGTAATTTAACAAAACATACATCTTTTATTGATCGATTACATAGCTCCTATCACTAGTATAAGAAAGATAAATATGATGTCACCCGTATGGATACCCAAGGCTTCGAGCTTCACTTTCTTGGTGATGAGTGTTTCCGTCAGATGGTCTCTTATCTTTGCATTCGTGTCTTGATGTAACTCGATGTTTCTTTGGGATTGGATCGAGAGGCCATCGAATATAGTCGATCATTGCAACCACACCACCGATCAATATCACTCCATCTTTGAAATGTCGGGTTTCCATAGACATCAATGTGAAATAGCCTCTTTCGTGCTCTTCAATTACCAAACAGTTCACAAATTTTACACCTCGTGCACTCTGCTGCATTCTAAGCGTGCACTTTGATCTCGTGTTGAACTCAACTCTTTTCCTTTGCCAGCTGGATGCTTGTGGTTGAGATCCTTGTGGTGCATCAAGGCAGTGAATTCCAGCCAATGGTGCATCTCTCACCTTTCATATCTTTTGTTGAGCATCTTCATCGCCTCCTTGACCACCTTATTTTGCTTCTTTCCAATGATCGACCAAGTTCATCGAGTTCAATGATCCCAAAGTCGGTGAATTTTAGGGATCATGAACCTCAAAGTGTCTTTTGTCATCCTCTATAAACATTCATAGCCAATGGTTTGGTGTTGGGAATAATCTTGACATCCGTGTTTTTTCAGAAGCCTTCTGCTGGTCATTGTCCGCTTGTATTCCTTAACTCGCTTTGCCCGAGAGCTTCGCTTTTCTTTTCTTTTCTTCCAACCGCTTTCATTTCACCATCCGAGTGTACTGAGCTTCCTTGAACTTTTGTCCCGCTCGACCTTTTGGAGCTTGCTTGCATCTAATCCCATGTTCTTAGCTTCTTCGGCGACAACCTTTGCCGCTTCTCTGTTCCTTTTCTCTTCGTCGCCTAGTTTCATTATTCTTTCTTCTTTAGCAAGATGTTTACTCATTGTTGGGGTGTGAGAAGGTATTCAAGGTCGCCGATTTTATAAGGAATCTTCTCAGCTCTCAGCTTGTCATTTTGCCTTTGCCTTTGTCCCGGTCCGAGGAAGATGATGCAACTAAGGGTGGTGTTGTTGTTGTGACCGTCGGCTTTGTAGTTGTTGATGTTTGTGGTGGTAGTGAGGATATGGGTATTGCATGATTGGTGTAGATGATGGGGCTACTCGACACCGGAGGTGTTTGCTCCCCTTAGTGTGAAGAGGAGTCTCTTCAAGAAGATTCTCCCCTCAACTGCTGTCGAGCGTCGCTGAGGGCAAGAGTTGGAGTTGGTGCCGAGGAGACGGAGCAGCTGACCCTTGAAGGCCCTGATAGATTTTGGTGATCATGGCCTTAATCTCGAGGTATCTGCTCAATACCTGATGACCTTTGATCCGTGTTAGCTCGAGAGATCTCCAATGCGCTCATTTGGGGACCAAGATTCCGAGCCATAGAAGACGAGGCTCGAGCCATAGACCACTGAGTGTTCAAAGAGTCCACCGAGGTTTGAAGAGACCGAATCAAGATTGGAGACCCCGAACATTGGCGATTGGAGCATTTCAATCGTTTGATTAGTTGAGATGAATTTTTCATATACACCTCTGGCTTCCAAAGATTTTGGCAATGATCTGGTCCTCTTTAACAAAGATCCCCGATTTCATCAATTGTAACTCCACATGATCAAGATGCTTGAGAAACTTAACCGTGTTTTCATCCGCCCGATAAGGTGTTGGTACATGAGATCTCGTGCTCATGAACATTTTCATTGAAGGTAAGCACATCGATCAAGATCGCCAGAGTGGCCGCCGCTTCAGCAGTGTTGATCCCAAAATTGTTCAAGAACCCCAAGTACGGTCTCCTTGAGGCTTTAGTGATCCATCGAACCAAATTGCTTTTAGTGATCGAAGAATGTTGTCAAACGTTAAATTCCTGATCCGATGATGAGGAGTCCGAGTCATTATCTTCTGGATGAAATGGTGACTCAAGATACTCCTTTGGATCAGCCGAGGCTCTTGTTCGATTGAACCTCGGCGTCCATTTCTTCTCCACCGATAAAATTTCATCTTCGGGCCAGTAAGTTCATCCTCCGAGAATAGAATACCAATGACATCAAGAATTGTGAGTGGGGTTGGTGATGGGTTCCATATCGTGGTGGTATATATCCTCTCGAGTCTTTGTCCCCTGTTGACCCTCGTATGACATCGGTGGAGTTTCGGTGCCTTCTCCGGAGTCGATTGGTTTTGGGTTCCGTGATCGGCGGTTGTATCTTTCCTCCGAGTCTTTGTCCCCAGGACCCCTAAGACACCGGTGGTGTTTCAAAGGTTTTGGCGGAGTCAGTGATTGTTGTATCCCTATCGCTGGGTTGTTTGTTTCCCGAGTCTTTGGGATCGATCGTGTGCCCTCGCACAAAGACTTGATTTGTTAATGTCATCATCAGCGAGGAAGGCGCTCCCCACCAAATGGGTTGTTTGTTTCTCCGGATCTTGGGAGTAGTAGGTGTGACCAAGGGCACCGAATGTGATGTATCGTTGTCCTTCGTTGTCACGGGGTGGTTGTTGCCCGTCCGTGGGTGTCTGCTTAGTCTCGGGATTTTTGTGCCTCTTAGGTTAGGTTCTCGAAGCCTCAGGCCCCGAGACTTTGGTTTAGTCTTAGTCCCGCCCGAGACTTCCCTTCTCTTTTAGGAGCGGGGTTTGAGACACGGATCCACTTTGATTGTTTACAAGAATCATGTGGGCCGCCAATTCAATGGGAGTGACAAGGATGGGTCATTTTGAAAATTTGATGGGCTCGGGATGCCTGTAAATTTCCAAATTTTTCATCCCGAGTATAATTTGAACCCAAGAACCATTGAAGCACAAGAGACAAACCTAGGATACGTAAACGCATTTCGTCCTAGTTTTGCTCAGAGCTTCATACGAGATCACCGTAAATGATCTCCCTATGTCGACAAGGACCCCATTCATCAGCAAGATGCCATCATCAATCGAATAGAGTTAACTTGTTCAATGGATGAGTGGTTCCGCCGAGGACCGAATCACAAAAGTGAAGAGGATCCTCCAAGCCACGGGAATGAGCTTTTAGTGACGGGGTCCTGCCCAAAAGTTGGATCTAAACGATGAGTTTCAACCCATCCTTCACCGTGGAGGGTTCGTGATGGGCGACATAAATACCTTTGTTATAATCTAACCCCGTTGAAGTGCAAAACGCTTTGTAATCCATGGTGTATTGTTGCCCCCATTAAGACCGAACTCGATGAGATACTCCCGAGTGGTCTAAGGTTATTCTCATCGAGAAGGTGTCGGGTCAAAGGCTTTAGTCAAGCCCAAAACTCCCCGAGGTAGTTTGGGCACAAGATCGAGGACATTTTACAAAGGCCGCTTTGAGTGGGCGTTGAATAAAATTTTATAATGTCTTTATAGGTTGGGACATTTTCGTGGTATTCAAAATTTCCTATGACATTATTTGTTTTAAATTCAACGTTAGTAAGATCCCCACCCATCGAGAAGCAAACCGAGAGATTGTGTTCTAGCCATTTCCAAAGAAGATTTTAGGGTTTAAAAATTGTTTTGACTAGAACAATCAAGGTATTTAGATCTCTCAAGTTTGTGATGAAAACTTTTGTAAATGTTTACAAGGAGGGTTTTCCAAAAGAGATTTAAAGATTTTGAGAACACACAAATTTTTCTCGGATTTGAGAAAGGATTTTGATGAGTTTAGTTGCGTAAAATAATTTGTGTGTGTTTTGTGGTTTTGAAGAGGTATTTATAGAGTAGTGAGAGGGTGATTTTGTATAAACGTGATATGTAAAGACCATTTTGAATTCGCTTGATATTCCACATTTAATGCCACCCACCACTTTACGCAAAGAAAATCCGCCTTCAAGGAAAACAGCTTGTAATGCAAGAAAGTGCACTTTAGCAAAGAATAAAATATCCATAGGATATTTTATGTGAGAGAAGGCATTTAATGCCAAGTGGGTGAGGTAAATGATGATACTCCCGACAAGAAGACATGTATTCATATATTAAATTGGTAGGATTACCACCTAGGACATTTAAGTAACTAATACTTTGAGCATTTAGTTACTCATTCAATGCTTTGTCAGTGGACCCCGAGTGAGTCTTACTCATTCAAATGAGAGGTTTGTTTTGGATGTTCAGGAGAATGAATCATTTCAGAGAACTCATCGAGATTGGTTTTCGACACCGACTTTCAATGTCAAGCATTCCCAACCCGCCTTTCGCCTCCAAGGTAGGTTCATCCAAGGTTTTGTGAAGATATCACCATTGATATTCGTAGGATGAAATGAAGTTCAATGTCTCCTTCATTATGCGATCCCGATGAAGTGATATCCGATATCAATGTGTTTGCTTTTGGTGGAGGATGTGGTTGTTGGAGATTGCAATAGCACCGGTGTTATCACGTAAGATGGGCACCATTTTGTAATGGATGTCATAGTCACCGAGTTGACTTTTCATCCATAATACATTGGCACAACATCCTCGCCGCAGCTACATATTTACCTTCACCGAGGACATAGCCACCGATCGTTGCTTTTAGCACTCCAACAAACTAGTTTTCCTCCAAGAAATTGATCGTAACCTCGCTACAAGTCCGGCTTGTTTTTAATGACAAAGGCTGCTTTCATCGCTTTGTTTCGAAAACCCACTTCATTCCTATGACTACTACATCCCGAGGACATTTGATCAAGGTCATGACCTTGTTTTTATCAAACTGCTGCGATTCTTCTTGCATAGCCTCGAACTCCAACTTGGGTATTTTAGAGACTCGGTGACACTTTTGGGTTCTATCTCCGATAGGTAATCAAGATATAGACATTCATTGGTCAAGTCGCAGCTAAGTTAGCAACCATGCTTCTAGTGAGCATTCCTCAGCTGGGTTCACCAATGATGTTTACAAGCTCAATATCCCGAGATCTTGTCCACTTACTTTGTGGTCCGGGATCCGAGCTGAAGATGTCACCGGGAGTTCAAAGTGAGTTCAGTGCAAGAGCCACGTGATCATTTAGATCATCCGCTGAGGTCACTTGTTCGATAGAGGTTCTCGAGTTATATGATCCCGATCATTTGGATCGATGTTACCTATCCCAAAGAGGGACCGATCGATTATCAATGAATTCACCGATAGTTGGTTGTGAGGCAAGACATAATATAAGATGTCAAGATCGACTTGGTACGAGGAATTGGTTTCGATGTTGTACTCATCGTGAGGATATCTTGATGAGTTATCAATTCCTATTTCTTCCATTGAAGTGTTGGTGAACCCGATGCTTTATACTTTCATCAAAGGTGACATGATAGGTTTCAACTTGTTGTCTCCTTGTGTTAAATACCCTCAAGGCTTTAGAGATCGTGAGTAACCTAGAAAGTATCCATCATCGCCTTTAGCATCGAACTTGCCTAGATGATCCTTGTAGTTATGAATAAACACAGACATCCAAACACATGGAAGTAGCTAATGTCGAAGTCTACCTTTGAATATCTCATATGGGGTTTTATTATGTCTTTGACAATGATTGACTGTTTTGAGTGTAACATGTCGTTTAACCGCTTCACCCGTAAATGCTTGAAAGGGTTGAGCCATTTAACATGGTTCTTGCGACCTCAATGAGAGTTCTGCTTTTCCTTCACCACCCCATTTTGTTCTGGGGTATAAGGAGATGAGAAATTTTGGGAGATTCCCTCTCATCACGTAAACTCTCAAGCTCAAGATTTCTAAATTCAAGACCATTATCGCCTCGATTTGTTTCATTGTAATGTCATTCGGTTTTCAATGTTCCTAATGAATGACATTATAGTATCATTTACTCGACTCTTTTGAGAGAAAGTATACCCAAGTGTATCTTGAATACTCATTAACAATGACAAGTGTATACTTTTATGTCGGATTGATCTAGGACTTCATCGTCCAAAGAGATCCATATGCAAGAGTGAAAGCGCTTTTGATAGAGAAATTTTGCTTGGTTTTGAACGATGCTCTTTATGTTTGCCTTTTTCACAGTCGAGCATGGTTTGTCTTTGCAAAACCCTTGATGGTAAGCCAAGAACCTTGTTTTGTTTTGCCAAGTTGTTGATGTTTTTGAAGTTTAAGTGAGAGAGTCTCTTATGCCACAGTCAATTGATAGTTTCAATTGGCTTTGGCAAAGAGATAGGTTCCATCTTTAGAGAGTTGACATGTCTAAGACATAAACATCGCCTCTCCTAGGAGCAATCAACACAACTTCCTTGTTGGCATTGAAAATGGTACCTTGTTTGTTATTAAATTGTACAATGTACTTAGCATCACATAGTCGATCGACATCGATGAGATTGTATTTGAGACCATTGACATAAGCAATCCTAGAAAACTATTCCATTGCGCCATCGAACCATAACCTTCGTGGGACATGATGAGTTATCACCAAATACTACCTTGGGCCCCGTTCCTTTACATACTTGTGATATTCCTTCACACCACCATGCTTCTCGAGCATCCATCGCCTAGATGCCGATAGGCTCCCTGGCATGTCTCGCACAAGTAGTAAACTCAATTAGTTTCTCTTCGTGACCCACTTACTAGTGGGCTTGGGTCTCATGGTCTCTTTGAATTGAGCAATCGATTCATGGTCGGTGGTGGAGTACAATGAGCTACCACTGTGTTTTGCATTTAGAGACCGAGGATGACTCGGTGGATTTTGGTTGTTTTGAACTTCTCCTCGCATGGATGACATTGTCATGCCGAGATATCTTATGAGCCGTGTTACCACAAATATCACAAGATATGTTCATAAGACAATCATCGTAGGCGATGATCATTAAAGCCATAGTGTGGGCAAGGAGGAAAAGGCTTTGATCTCAATTTTTGAGCTTTGGATGAAGAAGCATACCGATGACCAACTTTGTGTAGTTTTCTTGACCGAGAGCTCACATATTGCAAGTGGTCGTAGCCTGTGATCATCCTTTTACTGCATCATGCAAAAAGGATTCTATAACAATTGTCGGTGGTATGACCGGTATAGTGGCATAGATCACACTTACGCTTGTTTTTGTGGTGGCTTTTGACTTTGAGGAACTAGAGGAAGTCGACTTTGTTTCCTTGATTGGTTCAGAACCTTTTCAATAGATTCCATTTTGTTAGTTAGCTTCCTCACAAGTTCGATCGATTCTTGAACTCGATCGGCCTCGATGGGGATAGAGGATGAGGAATTTTCAGTGGGGTGGATTCTTGTTGAGTTGGTTTGGATGGTCTTTTCAAATGGTTCTACCAAGTCCAGACCTTTCTTTAGGAGAGTGTGGATTGTAATGTAGTGGAGTAAGCTCGAGCTAGGATCGGCACCTCAAGAGGTTCCAAAGGTGGAAGTGGTGCTTAAGATTCATCTTCGGACTGTGAGATGTGTTCGATGCTCATCGGGCACATCCGGGAGTCCAAGCATGCTCTTTGAGCTTGACTTTCGTGCTCTAGAATTCTTCCAGAGTCAAAGTGTAACACCCCAACCCGACAAGGGTAGAAGTGTCACAGTCTGGTGTCATATCAGAACATACAAGTAAAATTTTCAAGCGGAAGTCTTTAAATAATAATGTACCAAGTCATAATAACCAAAGATTTACAAGGGAAATTACAAAATCCAAAATGTTTAAAATGATATGAGATCTCCCACAATAGCCCGCCAAAATGAAACCAAATGATAAGGTAACTATGGTTAGTCCACTCAAATGATCCAACTCTCAGCCCAAACAAAGCCCATCTTCAAACCTAAAAACCTGCCGCAGGAAAAGAAATGCGGCTGAGCTTAAAAAGCCCAGTGAACAGATATAACAAAACAACGCTAAATAAAATCAAATGCAAACGAAACGAAGGTAATGGATAACAAAGTCGCAGCCGAAAAGTGAGGATAATGAGTCAAAGAGAAACCGCAGAACACCATTATACGAGATATCTAAAACGAATGTAAACGAGGAGAGCGAAGCAAAGCAAGGCATCGATGACATATAAACAAGCACATACAAACCGGACATACAAGATCGAAACATAAGCAAGTATAGCAAAGTAGCATCCACACAACATATATGTCATACAAACAATTCAGAAATCGGAGACATACAAGCCAAACAGATATCTACAGAAAGCGGAAGCAATTAATTAACAAGTGAGCATGGCAACTCACATGTCAAAACCCTTAGTTGAAAACATAACCAAGATTATCAACGGTAGTCAAAACATGACGGTCACACGTAACAAGTAGGAATACAAGATGAACACTATAATTAAATGAATTAAATACATAGCGGGCAATTAAACAAGTTAACAAGCTAGACTTCCTAAGTTGAACCATTTACCCAATCAAACCGTAGCATAAAAGAAATGCAAACATGGCGGTCAACAACAAGCGAGATAAGGACACCACGGATAGTCATAGTCCACTTAGATTAATTGAACGAGGTACAAAAGATAAACAGATCAACAATCGATTTCACACAAGCACGGTTACAGACAAATCAAAGGATCACATAACAAGAAGATAGCATATCATCGATGACAACAGTAAATCTTATATCGCATACATACATATCATACAGAGTAATCGTAGTCATATAAACATGAATATCATAATCAATCCAATGACATATAATAACCCGAGACGTGAATGGAACCATAGTCTCAAGTAACGGAATGAACGTGATGATCAATGTAATGGAGTATCTATATCTTGGTAAAAGTGAATCATATAAGGGTATTGAGTAATGAACAAGTAATACTGATTATAGTGCGTTGGGGAATACGGAAGGTACAATATAGGTTTATCAAAAGTGTAAGGGTTATCGTAAATCTACCCGAGGGCGAAACATATCATATCGTATCATATCATATCATAAGTAGCCATTGCATTCGGAGGTGACCTCGGAATACCATACATAATAGGAGGAGACCTCAAGAACAAATGGAGTAGCTAGCTCCGGAAATGTGAAGACGCGGATTGCACCGACATCATTCACCATATATATCTCCAAACAGATCAAATCCTCGAAACATATCATATCTAGGATGCATCCATCGCCCCAAACATATCATAGTGGCCAAATCATATACATATAGTGAGCTCATAATCATATCATATCATAATGGGGACGGTGTGTATCATCACTCAGACACCGGAGTCATGCCATTGGTGCATCAATGACACGGTCATGTTACCTTCTTGACTAGGAAAACATATTTGGCTCGGGTATCGAATGAAGGGTCAAAACATATTCATATCATAATGGTTCATATCAAAGTTCATATCAAAGTTCATATCGATTTCCATAACATAAGTTCATAATCGAGGTTCGAATCGATGGTTCATAATCGAAGTTCATGATCATAACAAACGAATATCATGGCGAGCAATGTAATCATATCAAAGGGGTTATGTCGAATCATATCAAAAGGATCATAGCATAAGGAAATTATAGCAAAGGAATATCATAAGTGAAGTAAAGTTAAGGATCGAAAAGTTATGAGAAATCCCTACGAAAAGGGATAGAATATCGTACCTCAATCAAGCAAGCAAAATAGAAACGTAAGTCACACGATGAATCAATGTCACGTCCGGAACCTATGAATTAAATAACGCTTATTAAGATCGGATTACTCATTTTAGACGACTTTCCATTTTTAGTGGGTTCCATATTTAGTAACTTTCTATAATTAGATAGCTTTCCGAATTAAGTATGTTTCAATTTGTAACTTTCCAAATTGAGTAACTCCTGCATTAATAAGTTTAGGGCTACAAATGCTAATTAAAATAATTAAATGTCTAATAAAAATAATTATCATGGTTTAGGGATTAAAATATAAATATTCCAACTTAAGGTTTAAAGTGTAACTTCTCAAAGTCCAATGTTTAAAATGACAAATAGGTAAACTTGAAGATTTATTATTACTAATATTATAGTTTAAGGTTTTACATGACCACTTATCTAAAGTTAAGGTTTGATATGCCAACTTCAAAAACCTTAAGGGTTTGCATGTGACAATATCTCAAAGTTTAAGGTTAAAAGTGAAAATACTTTAAATATTTATCATTCATAAGCTTTTGCCAACACGCACATGCACAATTTCACCACTTCTACTTACATTTTCATTTTCATTCGACTTGCTTATACACTTCGTCGTCGCTCGCGGCTCAAACAACTACCCAACACGACTTAGTAAATATGTACTACTATTAACCCCCGACTAGACTTCCACGACACCACTTTAACACACCGTACAACCTACCCATTAATCCCGCGATCACCCTCGAAGTTACCCCCACAAGACCAAGTATAACTCTTTTCTTAACCCGAACCAAACTCGACTCTTTAACCCTTCTCGTTACCCATTCCTTGCGAGACCCAAAACCAAATGAGGCAACATGTTATGCGAATCAAAATATTTACCCACAGGTGAAATAAGTAAACGACATCTGTTCATAGCATCGTTATTTTTTTTTGTAACCGGTTGATACATTTTCGCTACTACAAGTGACTCATTTTAATCTCATGACAAATATCTTATGTTATTTCCATGCATGCATCCCATTTGTATCATCAACATGACAAGTATTTTAGGTTATTTGCGCTACATATTTTGATATTGATGGGTGAAGTGTGAACGCTTATTGAGTTGTTTTATGTGTAGAATGTAATATCATTGTTAATAAAGATAAAGGCGTTTCACGATTCTATGTTGAAATAGTCGTTGAGGCATACTTGTATAGGTGTATCATATGTCGATCAATATACAAAAAATCAAAATGGAAAAAATACCTTGATCGGATTCAAGACGAGATAAGGAACACAAAATCGAACCCTCGGAACCAAACTAATGAATACCCACGATCACAACACCTTGATCACACCTTGCCTTTTTGTGATCGAATGAGGAAAAGAAACTTATGCCGTCACTTTTGATGTATAGGATTTGGGTTGTGTTTATTTTTATTTTGAAAAGGATGGTAAGTAAAAAAATGAGGTGATAAGGAGAGTTAAATGGAAATTAAATGAGTGATTAAGGGGATTTGATTTGGGCGTGATATTTGGCGAAATAGGGAGGTTCTTTGACTCCATCAATGCTAATTACTTACTCTAATTATAACTATGTAACTTTTATTTAAATTAAAAGTGTTAATAAAGTTGTACATAGAAATGGTGGAAGTAACTCTTAATGTGTGATTTCATCTTAAAAGACATGTAGTGAGAGTAGGTTAATAATTAACTTGCATCGTCATTTACGAGTTAAGAGTTCAACGATTTAACGAGGTTGGCGTGTTTTACTGAGTTTTCATATTTATTCGACTTGAGGGGCAAAATAGTCATTTAACACGCTTGCGATTTTTAGGGTTTAACTCTTCCCTCTAAAAGAAAATTTTCGTCCTCGAAAATTGAAGTCGCAGAGGTACAGAGGCGACGCAAGTTTAAGATGACGTAGCCATCACGGTTTCACAGATCATAACGATTTCAGTCCAAATAGTACAAGACTTATACGTAAGAGATGTCGGTGAGAATCTACTAAGGAGGTGAATTTTAAACGAAAATGAGGAGTGACAAATAACGGATACTAATCATATTCCATTCACGTACCATCCCGTGCATTTTCCAAGATGTCGTATGATTTCAATAAGTTCAAATTATATGATCTCGGTATTATCACGTTGATCGCGCCATAATACTTGCATCACATAACAAGTTCTTATTGTCATCATATTACATCCCGGTCATGACAAACCACATAACCAATATCACAACAAAACATATCACATACGATATCAAGTAACATACCAAAGCGGACGATTCATACACATACAAAGACATAACACATCAACCAACTTACCATACCACAAAGAAGGCCACCAACTTGCACAAAACGGTTCCTCATGACTCATTATCGACGATCCAAAAGGAAAGATGAGATATTATCAAAATGCTAACCGATAAAACTTCACGATTCAAACCGAGTTCGAACAAATCAAGAAAAGCAATACCGATCGTAATCACTTAATGAATATCACACCGTCTCAAAGCGCATGACAAAGCGAATCGGAGTAACATAAGTCGCGCCCAAATCATATGAAGTAGATGAACCTCTCACCACCGGTTGAATCTTGTCTCCGACTTTTGCGTCTTTGGTTGATCCGTCCACTTCCTCTAACAAAGATCTCCAAGAAGCGGTCGGGTGCGGCTTCGCTTCATGAACCTTTCCACTGTGGGGGGCATTGCGAACGCGGTCGGCACCATCCTCTTCGACTCACGAGTAGTCTCCACCTAACGGTCGAAAAACGGATGTACGGAGACAAAATGACAAAGTTCGATGCGAAAAGAAGAAGGCCAAATCGGTGAAGACAAGCGAATATCAATTTTAAATCGAACGACAATCAAACGAATTGGAGAAAATCGTAACATACGGAAGCCTAGTGTCTACCCAAGTCCTCATGGGTCAATCCTAAGGTCAACAAGACGAAACACGGCTCGATACCATAATTGTAACACCCCAACCCGACAAGGGTAGAATTGTCATGATCTGGTGTCATATCAGAACATACAAGTAAAATTTTCAAGCGGAAGTCTTTAAATAATAATGTACCAAGTCATAATAACCAAAGATTTACAAGGAAATTACAAAATCCAAAATGTTTAAAATGATATGAGATCTCCACAATAGCCGCCAAAATGAAACCAAATGATAAGGTAACTATGGTTAGTCCACTCAAATGATCCAACTCTCACCAAACAAAGCCCATCTTCAAACCTAAAACCCGCCGCAGGAAAAGAAATGCGGTGAGCTTAAAAAGCCCAGTGAATGATATAACAAAACAACGCTAAATAAAATCAAATGCAAAAGCGAAGCGAAGGTAATGGATAACAAAGTCGCGTGAAAAGTGAGGATAATGAGTCAAAGAGAAACCGCAGAACACCATTATACGAGATATCTAAAGCGAGCGAAGCGAGGAGAGCGAAGCAAAGCAAGGCATCGATGACATATAAACAAGCACATACAAACCGGACATACAAGACTGAAACATAAGCAAGTATAGCGGGCGTATCATCCACACAACATATATGTCATACAAACAATTCAGAAATCGGAGACATACAAGCCAAACAGATATCTACAGGAGCGGAAGCAATTAATTAACAAGTGAGCATGGCAACTCACACAGTCAAAACCCTTAGTTGAAAACATAACCAGATATCATAACGGTAGTCAAAACATGGCGGTACACGTAACAAGTAGAATACGATTATGAACACTATAATTAAATGAATTAAATACATAGCAGGCAATTAAACAAGTTAACAAGCTAGACTTCCTAAGTTGAACCATTTACCCAATCAAACCGTAGCATAAGCAGAAATGCAAACATGGCGGTCAACAACAAGCGAGATAAGGACACCACGGATAGTCATAGTCCACGAGATTAATTGAGCGAGGTACAAAAGATAAACAGATCAACAATCGATTTCACACAAGCACGGTTACCGGACAAATCAAAGGATCACATAACAAGAAGATAGCATATCATCGGATGACAACAGGTAAATCTTATATCGCATACATACATATCATACAGTAATCGGTAGTCATATAAACATGAATATCATAATCAATCCAATGACATATAATAACCCGATGCGTGAATGGAACCATAGTGCAAGTAACGGAATGAGCGTGTGACGGATCAATGTAATGGAGTATCTATATCTTGGTAAAGTGAATCATATAAGGGTATTGAGTAATGAACAAGTGTCTGATTATAGTGCGTTGGGGAATACGGAAGGTACAATATAGGTTTATCAAAAGTGTAAGGGTTATCAATCTACCCGAGCCCGTAAACATATCATATCGTGTCATATCATATCATAAGTAGCCATTGCATTCGGAGGGTGACCTCGGAATACCATACATAATAGGAGGGAGACCTCGGTAACAAATGGAGTAGCTAGCTCCCGAAAATGTGAAGACGCGGATTGCACCCGACATCATTCACCATATATATCTCCAAACAGATCAAATCCTCGAAACATATCATATCTAGGATGCATCCATCGCCCCGAAACATATCATAGTGGCCAAATCATATACATATAGTGAGCTCATAATCATATCATATCATAATGGGGGACGGTGTGTATCATCACTCGTACACACTGGAGTCATGCCATTGGTGCATCAATGACACGGTCATGTTACCTTCATGACTAGGAAAACATATTTGGCTCGGGTATCAGAATGAAGGGTCAAAACATATTCATATCATAATGGTTCATATCAAAGTTCATATCAAAGTTCATATCAGATTTCCATAACATAAGTTCATAATCAGAGGTTCGTAATCAGATGGTTCATAATCAGAAGTTCATGATCATAACAAACGAATATCATGGCGAACAGAATCATATCAAAGGGGTTATGTCGGAATCATATCAAAAGGATCATAGCATAAGGAAATTATAGCAAAGGAATATCATAAGTGAAGTAAAGTTAAGGATCGAAAGTTATGAAATCCCTCACCGAAAAGGGATAGAATATCGTACCTCAATCGAAGCAAGCAAAATAGAAGCGTAAGTCACACGATGAATCAATGCACCGTCCGGAACCTATGAATTAAATAACGCTTATTAAGATCGGATTACTCATTTTAGACGGCTTTCCATTTTTAGCAGGTTTCCATATTTAGTAACTTTCTATAATTAGATAGCTTTCCGAATTAAGTATGTTTCTGAATTTGTAACTTTCCAAATTGAGTAACTCCCTGCATTAATAAGTTTAGGGCTACAAATGCTAATTAAAATAATTAAATGTCTAATAAAAATAATTATCATGGTTTAGGGATTAAAATATAAATATTCCAACTTAAGGTTTAAAGTGTAACTTCTCAAAGTCCAATGTTTAAAATGACAAATAGGTAAACTTGAAGATTTATTATTACTAATATTATAGTTTAAGGTTTTTACATGACCACTTATCTAAAGTTAAGGTTTGATATGCCAACTTCAAAAACCTTAAGGGTTTGCATGTGACAATATCTCAAAGTTTAAGGTTAAAAGTGAAAATACTTTAAATATTTATCATTCATAAGCTTTTGCCAACACGTACATGCACAATTTCACCACTTGACTTACATTTTCATTTCATTCGACTTGCTTATACAACTTCGTCGTCGTCATGACTCAAAAACTACCCAACACGACTTAGTAAATATGTACTACTATTAACCCCGACTAGACTTCCACGACACCACTTTAACACACTGTACAACCTACCCATTAATCCGCGATCACCCTCGAAGTTACCCCACAAGACCAAGTATAACTCTTTTCTTAACCCGAACCAAACTCGACTCTTTAACCCTTCTCGTTACCCATTCCTTACGAGACCCAAAACCAAATGAGGCAACATGTTATGCGAATCAAAATATTTACCACGGTGAAATAAGTAAACGCATACTGTTCATAGCATCGTTATTTTTTTTTGTAACCGGTTGATACATTTTCGCTACTACAAGTGACTCATTTTTAATCTCATGACAAATATCTTATGTTATTTCCATGCATGCATCCCATTTGTATCATCAACATGACAAGTATTTTAGGTTATTTGCAGTTACATATTTTGATATTGATGGGTGAAGTGTGAGCGCTTATTGAGTTGTTTTTATGTGTAGAATGTAATATCATTGTTAATAAAGATAAAGGCGTTTCACGATTCTATCTTTGAAATAGTCGTTGAGGCATACTTGTATAGGTGTATCATATGTCGATCAATATACAAAAAATCAAAATGGAAAAAATACCTTGATCGGATTCAAGGCGAGATAAGGAACACAAAATCGAACCCTCGGAACCAAACTAATGAATACCCACGATCGCAACACCTTGATCACACCTTGCCTTTTGTGATCGAATGAGGAAAAGAAACTTATGCCGTCACTTTTGATGTATAGGATTTGGGTTGTGTTTATTTTTATTTTGAAAAGGATGGTAAGTAAAAAAAATGAGGTGATAAGGGAGAGTTAAATGGAAATTAAATGAGTGATTAAGGGGGATTTGATTTGGGCGTGATATTTGGCCGAAATAGGGGGAGGTTCTTTGACTCCATCAATGCTAATTACTTACTCTAATTATAACTATGTAACTTTTATTTAAATTAAAAGTGTTAATAAAGTTGTACATAGAAATGGTGGAAGTAACTTCTTAATGTGTGATTTCATCTTAAAAGACATGTAGTGTGAGTAGGTTAATAATTAACTTGCATACGTCATTTACGAGTTAAGAGTTCAACGTATTTAACGAGGTTGACGTGTTCTGATTTTCATATTTATTCGACGAGGGCAAAATAGTCATTTAACACGCTTGCGATTTTTAGGGTTTTACACAAAGTTAGGAAGCTTACTCTCGAGTTAAGTCTTTCAATCGATCATTTGGGCTTGGGATCGAGACAACATATTGGTAATCATACCACGAGACACAAATGGTTTAGGACTCGGTCTTTGTTGTGAGAGTCGAAAGATTATGTTCACCTATGACTCTCTTTTGCTCTTGGGAGCACCCACATCAAAGACTCTTGGATTCTTGTTAGTCCAACTATCAATGATTTCTTTTTCTTTCTTAAGTTCATCTTGAAGAGCACGATTTTTTTAACTAATTGATGTTTTGAATTTGTAAGGTGATAGCCTCAAGCTTGTTTTGTTTAACACAAGTAACTCATCCCTACACTTATTCAATTCAAAACTTAACTTGTTGCACTTAGAAAAAGATTTAGTCTTTGCTCCTCTACAAACTTAAGATCAACATTGATATAGTTCATATAGGATCGCCAATCGAATCATCATCCATAGAAAGTAGAATATTTACCTTCTTCATTGTGATGTTGACCCATTCTCCATTTTCGCATGATTCTATCCAACACTAGCTTGTCTTCCTCCGAGAGGCCATCGGTCTTGACATGCACCATTTCATCATCGATGAGGCGGCTCTTCATCCCATCGAAGGTTTCAACAACAAGACCTTTGTTTTACCCCGCAGATTGAGCACTTTTTGGTTACGAGGGTGGCCTCAAGTAATGCAAGCTTAGCTTTGATCTTCCTATACTTGGCTTCAAAATCTATTGTTTTGTTCTCGGTCGGTTATTGAAAGTTTTGATGAGGCGATAGATTTTAGGTTGAAATTCTTTGAAGCTTGAGGACCGATTGACCACGATGGTGCATAAGAGGGTTGAAGTTGTTTTGAAAAATAGTCCTTTGCAAAATGACCTCTTTTGTGACACTTAAAGCATTCGGTCCTCATTTGCTTTAGCGGTTGAAAACCTTTGTTTCTTTTAATAAACCTTCGAGAGTTTGCAAGGAGTGCCCTTTCACGGAATTCAACGTTCAGTCATTTAGGTACTCCTCACTTGATCTCTCATTAGGCTCATCATCTGAATTTTCTTGAAAATCTTGAACCACATTGTTAGAAAAGAAGGCGGTTGATATAGGTGAGGTGATGGTGGGGACTTCTTGACTTCACGAGACTTCTTTAAGTCGGTATCGATCATTGATGAGGTTTTCCTCATAGACAAATTTCCCATAAATTTCAAGAAGTTCAAGAGTTTGGATGTGATTTGCATTTCTAAGTCCCTAGGAGAAGTTCAACCATTTCTCGGAGAGACAATTAACAAAACCAACATTTATCTCATGTTTGGATAACTTAACACCATCATTAGCCGGTTCATTTAAAGAGTTTTGTAACGAGTGTAAGTTTGAGAGAGTTTGAATCCCTAGCCACAAGGTATTATACTCGAGTTTCGGTCCATTATCCTGTTTTCCTTGGTGTCGATGGACCTTCATGGCTATGGACCAGGTCATCCAGTGTTTGTTTAGTCGTATTTGACTTATAGCGGACTCCATTATATCATCGGGAAGACATGATATGATGATACTTTTGAGTCTTGGTCTGGTTGACCACTCTCCTTTCATCCACGAGTCCATCGAGCTTGTGTTTGGGCAAACCTTGAGTCTTTGGGACAAATGGACCTCATTAATACACTTGATATAATAAGGTTCCATCCCAATCAAATAGCAAAGCATCGCTTTTTCATTTGTTGAATTTGCCAACTTCAAGTCTAGGAGCAACCTTGGTGAATAAGCTCCACCCTTTTTATCGACTAGTTGGGGTACATCAATTTCGACCATAGAATCTGATTTAAAAGCGTTTTAGAGCGGCTTAAAGGTTTTATAATCAGCTGGATCTGATACCACTTGTTGTTGCCTATTCACTATTGTTTAAAAACAATTAAGTACTTAAAACAATTTAACGATGAATAATAAGCGAAAGTAATGTAAGTAACACACAAAGTAATTTTCAACATCATATTCTTATTAGAAATAAATCAAAAAATCGTTACCCAAGTACTTGCGGAATAGTACTTGGGATTGAAATGACAAAGTTTGGGTGACTCCTCTCAAGCTCGGGCTAAGTCCGAGCACAACTCTTAGAACCCAGCGAGCTAGCTCAAGGATAAAGTTGTATTTGGAGGTGAAAAGTTGGCTTGTGTGTGTGTGTTTTACAATTCAAGCTTAAACTTTTCACTCGTTCTCTTATGCTATTTATACAAGTATGATTTTAACTTTAACCTAGAAGACAAATACATTGATCACGGTAATCACGAATATAGATATATTCGATTCTTTTTACTACTATTAGTAGTCGGTGATGAAGCTTCTTTCCTTATCAGAGAATCCTTTAGTATCGCCGCTTACTATAAATGGGAAGATATGGCTTTAGTAGATAGGGACTTAGTTTTATCTGGGTAAAGCACTTGGGACTTAGTTTTATCGGGTAAACTTTTCCCGCCTAGTCCCGCTCATTTTAGGTCTTCAAAGCCTTGATCTCTTCCTTGATTTGTCTTGATGCTACTTGAGTTGGAGAGAGTTAGGGATTCATGAGTTATTGTCATCACCTTTGAATCCACCATCTTCTTGACTTAGTCTTCACCCATTAAGTTCCGCCTGGCTGAGTGGAGGCTTCTTCTTCGCCTCATCGAGTATCTCGAAGATGGCTCACCGAGTCGTGCACTCGGTGACCGATAGTGTTTAACGGTTGAACACTTAGGTTATTTTCTATTCAAATCCTAGATTAAGGGGTTTGGGTATTCTTGAACCCAACAACATTATTGCTAATCCCATTATCATTTGAAACAATCTCAATACAATCATCATTATCATGAGTATTCGGTCCATATCATTATTAGTGCTACTAGATGATGATGCATTGTGTTTACGACCTTGAAGACCGTGGAAATCTTCACCATCCAAATCACCATCAAACACCTTCCTACTTCCTTATTCCTATCCTCATTATGCTCCTCCCCGCGATACTTAACCTCATCACCCTTGCTTTTCACGATTATTATCTTTTCCAAGAACCTTTTCACTATTCTTCGAATACCATGATTTGAATCCCATACCTTGTCGGAACCCTAATAGCACGATTAGATGATCTCTTCCTACCGGACATCTTTGCGAAATATCAATTCTTCAATTCAAATCTATGGAATTACTACAATCTTTTGATTTTTCTGAAAAGAACTGAAAAGATTTAACTAAACTAGTTAAAAACCTAATTAGAAACAAACTAGGTCAGAATTGGCGCCAAAATAGAGATTTGGGGGTTTTCTCAATACTGGATGAAATTCAAATCAACCAAGATCATTGCATGCGCAATGATTAGACGATTCATTTGATGGTTTCAGAAATGAAAATGGATAAGAAATGAGTAAAAAGTTATAAGAAAAACTGAGTTTTAAGTCATGGTTTCATGGGCAAATTCTTAAATGTGTATATACTAAAATAAAATGTTAAAATAATTTTTTTATGAGTAAACTTCGTCTTTTGAAACTTATAACTATATAATTATATGCGATTAACTTTATAGACACAATATTCAGTATTAATACAGAAAAAAAATTTTTTTGCCAAAACCTCGTGCCTTATAACTAGTAGAATGACACAGCAACATACACTAAAAAAAGTTTGATCAATTTGATATGATGAGCCCACAACAAGTAGGGACTATGCTGTAAAGGATCCATCAAACCTTTATTAAAAGAGAAACCAAAACTTAGAAATGTCAATCCCTTCGACTTCAACTTGGAGAATTTTACACTTTGAACTATTTTAAACGTCAATCCACCCGATATCCAAACTAAAATATACCTTTAAAATAAAATTGGATTTGAGATTTGTTGCAAAAGAACCACGAACAGAAAACACCAACAAATCGCAATTCAAGAACTAAATAGAAAAGGACATCATATATAAGAGGTGTATAAGTAGGTTTAAGAAATGTGAAAATGTTTATATATTGTTTCATTCGTAATAAGAAATCTATGTGGCATGAAAATGGCTTAGATTTTGGACCTCTTCATAAAGTCAGGACAATTAATGCATGTGTAACATTGAGCATTTATAATGACATGGAACACTTATTAAAGCGAAGAATTTTAATTTGTCAGTTATTTGAGACGGTTATGACTATAATGGCGTGCTCGATTGCTCTCTGAAGTCTTCAACCCAAGCAACGGTTTGTGAAATGGTATTTGGTGTGTGCTTTACATCTAAATGAGCTTGGAATTCAATTACTTGGGGGCATTTGGTTGAAAGTGGGGAAAGGGAAAGGAAAAGAAATCGCAAAGGAATGAGTGAGGTGGGTGTCGATCCTTACCCTCAATTCATTCTATAATGGTTCATTCAAGTGCAGGGTGTCAATCACTTTACCCTCCCTGTCCAAGCCAATATTATTTGTGATGTGGTACTGAATCATTACCCATTCCCCATGCTTAACACTAACCAAGCACGCCCTTAATGCTTTCATTAGGTAGGTGGAATTTGGGAAATGGTTGGATATACCTTTCTGAAAAAGTATATGGCCTGACGCAAATGACATATTGACATTCCTTTTCATGTACCGAAAAAGTCATTCATGATGTAATTTAGTCGTTCATACGACCTGGTGATGAAGACATGATCATTAATAGTGACTAATTTCAACATATACAAGCTTTAATTTGTCGTTCCTTTGGATATCAAACACGAGTTCCTTTGGTATTGTGTTTTTGATAGGTGAATCCAAGTTCTTTCGGTTTTCATTATGGCTCGAGATAGGGTTTTGTTAGTTCTTGTTGAGCTTATAATATAATCATTTGTTCTTTTGTTATTTGGCTTGGGTTGGTTCCCTTGTAATTGGTGTTTTGCCTCATGTTTATCTGGCTTGGTGTTTTGCCTCATGTTTATATAATAATAACATACGTGGTAAATTTTAAGGCTTTAGAATTTCACGGCTTTAGGTGGTCGCTCACTTTGCTCATCATCTAGAACGACATTAGGTTTAACTTACAAGGCATAATTTGTTGAAAAAGTGTATATTACATCATCATCACTTGTATTTTGTTAGATTTACATAGTCAAACTTGAATGTTATTAGTTGAGAAGTTTGACAAAATGAGAACCGAATATTCACCTACTATTGTTAAGAAATTCAAATGGCAAGTAGTTTGAAATGTATACGCATAGAGTATGGTTTTGATAACGAAAGCAAGCCATTGGTATTTATTATAAACGTAAAACCCAAAGGCTGTACATAACTGAGAATGGCCTTTCTTACCAAGTGTGCAAAAGCCATATTTAGCTTATTTCATTTGACAATAACATGTTTATTTATTGGTTTATTTCATTACATCTCTAACCATCAATTTTATTACAGCCACTTTTAGTTTTTCTTCATTCCACGACATGGAATCACATTTTTGTCATATTTCATTTATATTATTTCTTTCCAACGTTCATTGCATCGTACATTCGTACCAAATAACATGCATAAATGCTTTATTCCATTTCAACATAGCCACCAAATAGATCGATGGAACAGTAATGACTCATTCAATTAATGTGATCATTTCATTACATTGTCAATTACACTCCTTTATCAAGACATTACGTTTAACCAATGACTCACTCTCGTATTTATGTAAAATGTTGCTTGTTGGGTGACTGGGTCTGAACTATTTTCAAATGTGAGTCCAAGATTAATGATTTACAATCTATATACCACATTGCATAACATGTTGTTTATGTATGAATAGGTTTTCATGGTGTACTACTGTACCATATATTGCGAACCACTTTGGCATGGTCAGGTGGTCACCATCCTAACGTCCACATAAAAGCTATCGATTCAAATCTCATTAAGTCTGTCTTTGGGATGATCGTGGAAATAAGCGAGCGATAATAGAAATCGTCGATTAGGCGCCGTACATCAAACTCCAAACCTCATTCGTTTTACCCAAATAAGGTGGTGGAGGTTTTGAGTTTTGAGTTGCATTTTGCAAACCTAATTTCGAACAAGCTCATTTCAAAATATGTCTTTTTTTTTTTTTTTCATTCACTCTTTTGTCAAATTTCCATCAATAATGTCCCTCGCTATATGCTAAAATAATGATTAGTTTAGCAATCTTTCGGATCTATTTCGCTTTCGCTTTATGAAGTAGTGTCATTTGCATGTTAATTTAGAGTGATGACCATGTTGTTGTCCTTTTGTTATTTGTCGTTGTTTAAGCAACCAACTATTTGATACACATAAACAATACTTTATGAGATTGAATAAATACTCAACTACTAATAAAAAATATCGAGGAGACACCGCATATTGAAAGCAAACATTAATTAATTAGTAGTGAACTAATCACGAATATTATCAATTTTATATTACAACTAATAAATGCTTTATGTCATTAACTCATTATCATTATTTTCCACAACCACTAACCCACCTTTATCTTCATCCATCTTTTTCTTCGTTATCCTTGACGTTTTGTCACCACAAATACAACTCATGAAACGCACCACAAGTTTATGAACAGCACAAAATAATTGAGCACAAATGTTATCTTTCCATTTTAAAAATCATATATTTAAAAAACAAACTAAAGATGACAAATCTCAAAGTGTTAGTAATTCATAGTTCATACAGTTTTGATACACACCGGCTATGATCAAGGTTTTATTTAAGTACTTAACAAGACTTCTAACTTACAACCTTTTAATTGACGAGCCACTAAAAAAAAATGCTACGATGGTGTTATACAGTTATTTAAGCAACCAGACTTTATAGTTTGTTAGCTATACCACATAAAAAATATTGTTTTATTTATAAAATATGAGTTTTGGTACACACTCTTACTATTTTCTCCTACAAATCCTTTTACACATGCAACAATATTATATAGTTTTTTCTTACTCATCATCTCTCTGCATCTAAACCGTTAATTCTGACAAGTATCAGCATTTTGTAAGTAGACATATTTGTAGGAGGCTTTCGTAAGAATATAATAAAATATTGCTAAATAGTACTGTAGTTGTTAATGCTGTCAGCATCACTAAATATTTAACAATATTTTTAGGTTATTATTTAAGGTACTACTTAATAATAATTTACTCCTCCGTCTCAAAATTATTGTCATTACCAGACAAGATTCGCATAATTTAATAAAGTGAAGTGGCTTTAATTTTCAATAATTCAAAGGAATATTTCTCCACTAAATTCTCTTTTTTTTACTATAAAAGGAAAGTGGACAATAATTTTGAGACATCCAAAAAAGGAAATGTGGACAATTATATTGAGACGGAGGGAGTAATAATTAACGTGTGTGAGATGGCAATAATATTCTGGATGGAAGGAAACAAACGGCGTTAAAGTGGTTGACAATTATAAGCGTGTCCAACGACTTTTCAAATTTCTCATGCTTCATATTTACTGTACCATATAATATACTTTGCCTTTCATTATTTTTCACAACCAAACATTCAATATTAAGTACAACAAAATAGATATCACATCATTTGATTTGTTTTGAATCACTGAATAAAGATGGCAGCCGTAGCAGCCGCGCCAGAAGCGATGGTGGCTAGTCCTAGTCAAGAACACATTGCTAACGACGTCGCGACTCACCTCGTTAGTAGTTCATTTTTACTTAGACAGTAGTTATAACCTGTATTAGAAACATTTTTTATAAGTTTGTTACTTAGAAACTTTTACATATTAATTGAGAGTGTTAGACATAAGAAATTTGGATTCTTATGATACTAACTTATGGATTGATAATCAGGATAAAAATCAGTGCCAGATTCTGTTGATGTGAAAGTTTTTCCAAGCGTTAGGTCAGGAGTTATGCGGACATTGGGCCTCGAAGATCTATGGAAGATGAGCATGTAAGGATAGATGACTTGTCTACACATTTGGGTTCTCTTCCGAAGCCAGCTGCCTTTACAGGGTATGTTTAATTATATATCCTGCATAGATTTATTTTACACAAGACTTAGAAAAGGAAGTAACGCAGCAATTGAGCGGGTCTTACATAGCAGAAAATCTGCTTATTGCGGTTTATAAAGCAGATTAGCACTGTTGAGAGTTTGGATGAAAAAAGTTTTATGTTGTTTAGGTAAGCAGTCTGAGATTGTTTATTTCAATCTATGTAATCTTGGTGAGTCTAGAAGTACAAGTTTACCCCATTGGGTGAATAAGTTGTTTTAGATTATTTTGTGTCTGTATAGGCATAAATTGTTAAGTTGTTTAATTTAAAGAAACAATCCCAGGTGCCCAGTTGTCGGGTCAACATCATTTAAGGTCGTTGACAATTCAAGTCACAAATACTATATGACATGCTATTTGAAGTTACTAGATCTTGATGGCAGAAATGATATGGTGGGTGATGCAGGTATTTGATGGTCACGGAGGACCAGAAGCTGCAGCCTACATGAAGAATAATGTGAAACGTTTATTTCTTCAGAACCTCCAGATATCTCAGACAGATGAGGTCAAAGATTCTCTCCGCAACGCATTCCTTTCGGCTGATCATGATTTGGCTGATGATTCCAGCATCAGCCCTTCTTCTGGGGCTACTGCAATAACGGCTTTGTTGTTAGGAAGGTATTGATGCGTTTTCTTGTTAGAGCTGATTATCTTATTCTGATTATTTCTTCTTATGTAATTACTTTCAAAATGCAATGGCAAACAGCCCTTAAATATTCTTCCTATACACAGGCTTCTTGTGGTAGCCAATGCAGGAGACTGTCGAGCAGTACTTAGCAGGAACGGAAAAGCAATTAACATGTCACAGGACCACAGACCAACTTATCCTCCCGAAAGAAAGCGTGTAGAAGACCTTGGAGCCTTTGTTGACGACGGATACCTTAACGGTGTTCTCTCAGTAACCCGAGCCTTAGGAGACTGGGACATGAAGTTGCCTCGTGGGTCCACGTCACCACTAATAGCAGAGCCAGAAGTTCAACAAATAGTCTTAACAGAAGAAGATGAGTTTCTCATAATTGGGTGTGATGGGATTTGGGATGTGTTGTCAAGTCAACAAGCAGTCAAACTTGTGCGCCGTGGCTTACTTCGCCATGATGACCCTGAACAGTGCGCTAAAGCTCTTGTTAAAGAAGCCTTACGTCTCAACACGTATGATAATCTTACTGTCATAGTTGTTTGTTTTACTTCAATGGAACGTCACAGAGACACAACACAACGCAAGATAAAATGCTGCAGCATTTCCAAACAGTCATTGTACAGATTCAACTGTTTTCAATAAATAACCGTCTATGTTATTGTGTTTCTAGAGCCGGGACTATGTTTTTGTACATAGATGAGATGACAAACGACTGTTTATCATTGATTATGTATGTTGTATGTGAGATATCAATGGAAAGGCATTTTTGCACAAAGTATCAATCAGCATACATAGATGAGATGACAAACGACTGTTTATCATTGATTATGTATGTTGTATGTGAGATATCAATGGAAAGGCATTTTTGCACAAAGTATCAATCAGCATATTCATTAATTTGTCCTGTTTTAGTCGTTATATTTAGTGTCGAGTTTCGGCATTTTGTAACCTAAAAAACCCCTAACATTGACTTTTAATAATGATATTTTTTATATAAAAATATTAAATTTATGTTTTACATGTTACAGATGTTTATATATTAAGACTCAGGTTACGATAGACGGTTTTTGTTTTAAACTTGCAAATATTAGGCCAATAAATGGCAGAATTTACAGGATTTGACAAAAAAGAAAAAATAATAGCGACAAATGTGCTCTTATTGTATACACTGTTATGGAGCAACAACTCTCATACTTTATCTGTCTGGGACGTCCTTGCAAAATTTGCGAACCTTTTCAATCCACGTTCCAGCAAGTTTGCAGTAAAGGTTGCAACGCCTGCATATAGTTGACATCAGAAAACTTCACTAGATCCGTTCCAGCATATAATGTGCTCTTCCACAAATATCTCGTATAAAACCTAGATGCAGTAGGAGAAGTACTTACAGATGCCACAGGGCCAATAACTGAGGTACTTCATATGAAACAGAAGCTGTAAAAGAGAAATAAGCGTTCATTTAAAAGTTAGAGAAAAAAGTGACTGAAATGACGTATGGGCAAAGGAGACTTACTTGACTAAACATGACGAAGGACCTTTAGGAAAAAATCGTACAGCTCCTCTGTCAAACAAAAGAAAAACAAAATTTTAAATGTCTTATAGTCCAAGTACATTTACATAGCACGTTAATGGTTACCTGTTGGGAAGACCTTCTAAAGATCTCAGTGAATTTTTGATTTGGGGTTGGCTGCATAATTAAATAACGTGACATCAAAGATATGATAAGAGGAGACACTTTTGAGAGGAAGGGCCGAAGGGTGGACTGGATTACCTGCATATTACAGGCAAGCCATGAGAACTCAAGATCACGCCCAAATGCTGTATACTTGAGAGTCCACCGTGATAACTCGGGCTTGTCTTCTAACACCTGAAACGAATTGACCACTTACTAAATAGTCCAAATGTTTTACAAGAAATAGTGTATATGTCAAGGAAAGTTAACATTTCAAACTTTTACTCCCTATGTCATAGACATGAGGGTAAACATGTTGGATTGTTGTGTACCACTTAATTATGTGCTGTCAAAATTCTAACCCCATTCCATGTAACCATAGGTGACAAATGTTAGCGAGGTCATGTATTGGAGATGGTTTTACGTTTCTATACAAGGACTTATGAGATCAGATAGCTCATCTTACAGTAAAAAATGCAGTTAAGGTTACATTTACTTCCATTTTGAGCATTATATTTATTCGCTCGTATGACAAACTGAATGGAAGTTATTCAAAAATACTTATTCTATGCACATTTTAAATGCATTCTAATGGGACATGTTGAGATTATGTTAAGTATGGAACAGTATTTTCATTTACGAAAAATAAGGTATTAATGATTTACTTCTGTTTGTCTTGTATATTGGAAACTAATATGGGGATTACTAAGCTATATAAATACCTTACAAATATTTGAAATTTTGATCACACTATGGATATACTAGCTTTTATGTTTAAAACTTAAGTTGGAAACTTTTATGGGATATAGCTAGATACCTTACGTTTTGAAAATGATATATTTCCACAATAGCTACACGTCAAATGAAGCAACAAAGATAATGAGGAAGTACAATAACTCGTCTAACTATGCTAGTAGTAGAATTCATAACAAATTTTCTTAAGCTTTTTATTTTTCTTATTATTATTATATTTTTTAATCTCTTTACGAGAGGTAAGGTGATCTAAAAGCTCTCCATTTATGTTTGTGTCATTTGAAGTATGTATAAAATTTTGAAATCCACAAAAGGTGTGAATTAAGGGAACACCGACCCGGGTGCCTTTGGCATCAACCATTGTCCACCCCACGAGGAATAGCTCCAAGAACTCTCACGGACAAGTGGGGCACTAATCGGTGTGGCGGGGCCGAGACTCGAACCCTTGACCTTTTATCCACTTTCGGAGGTGGGTACCAAGCGAGCAGAGGCCCTTTTGGTTAAGGAATTTTGATATCATATGAGACTTCTATGGATAAATACACAAACACAAAAGTACTAACGGCTAAAATTAGCAACCGATTGTGAAATACACTTTGTAGCACATATGGGTCTATGCAAACACATATGAGATGAAATGAAGGGCATCCAGCGGAATCGATTCCTATCCGGATAACAATTATAGGCTACGAAGTTGGTACATCAATTTCCATTTTAACCTCGCATAATTCAACAATTAGAATACTCAAGCGAAAAGCGGTCTCACGATCTCTTGCAAATCGATTTAGTTAAACCAAAAGGAAAATTCGCATCCGACAAATGAGGCGCAATAGAACTCAAACTATAACATAAAACGGGGTGTTTGGCATTGTGCATTGAAAATGCTTATCTAATTGTTTTGTCTTGAAGCCACGATAATCAGTTTCTAGTTTTTGGATATATTGAAACAGATTACGATTTAGCTAATTGTTCAATGTTCAAATAATCATTTAGGAGCATCAGCAACAAATCCTATTCTTACTATTTGATCATTTAGTTGTCATTTTACATACAAGAGGTGTTCATGATTGCTAATTATTATACTTCATAGTTCATACATATAAAGGGGTGTTTGTGAAAGCTTATGTATAACGGTTAATCTGCTTATTGAGTTTCAATACTAAGTTATGAAGGTATTTGCTTTTTAAGTAATAATCCACAAAGGTTTAGATCAACAGAGAAACTGACAGTCTGACCCGTGCACGCACCCATTTTGGGTGCTGACTGACCATTCCCTAAGACCGAGCACCTTTAGTCGTCAGTCATGAGCTATGATTAAAACTGGAACCTATTGACCGGTGAACCGAACGTTTGCGGTGAGAGAGTGATACCAATTGACACATACTCAAACAGAATCACAAGTTATTAGCAAATGTAAGCATTATTCCGATTATTACTTTGAAATAATGTGATATGTAATAGTAATCACATACCAAACAGAGGACAGAGTGGGCACGTGCCCTCCTAGCGAAAAAAAATGCAGTGTAAATTTAAAAAAATATCTGACTAATTTTGTAATTTGCCCCCCTAAAGTTTCTAAAATTTATCAACAGATACTAAATGGCCTAGTGATTGGTTTCCTCACAAGAGGTCAAGGGTTCAAATATGGCTAGGTGTGTGCATTTACAGATTAACCCAGTGAGGCCGTGTACATCTAAGTCAAAATTCTTGGGGTAACCTGAACAGGGAAAAGCACATTTACTTTGGAAACACAATGCCAAACACCTCCAAGATTAATTTCTAGTAGAATTTAAGGATTAGAAAACGAACTAATTAAATAGAAGAAAGAAGTACGTGAGGTCCTGCCACTCCATGACAAGGTTGTTAGACCGTCGATGTTTGTATATAGTTGTTCTAACGTTGTTAGTCCGATGCTTGAGTGACCGAAGTGACTGTCGTCCGATGAACGGCGAGCATGAATGGGAAGATGGTAGGATGCATTTTGTAGTAGGTGTGCGGGGTTTGACGGTGGTCACGGAGAAGATGGCGGAAGATGAAGACATTTGTAATGGAAACGACCACCGGAGACTGTTTTGTCTGACTATATTGGCTTGTTGAGTTTATGTGGACGAGTGTTGCTTATTGGCTTATGTTCGACCCCACATGCTTTGAGGGGTGTTTGGTTTGATGATATGACTACAAGTCAATCACTTTATTATCATGCACTTGTTTGGTTGCTGTGGTTGACGTTTATAAATAAATCTCAAACATGTCATCACTTTTTTATTAACGTTTTTCCTCTGAATGAATCATGTTAAGAGTTTGAACCGAAAACACGTACATTGACCAACAAATGTCAAATATGTTAAAATCAAGATATATTATACAGGCGATTAGAATTTTATTACACAACTTAAACTGTTGAAAAAAGATACAATGTATCTGATAAGAGAATCTTATCTTTTGGGCAATTTAATCATTCAAGTTGCATTCAAGTGAACCTACTTCTTTGATGCTTATAAAAGGCAAAGACAGTGCCATTATTATGCATCCCATTTCCAACGAACATAAACACATAGAAGTGTTATTTGGATCTCATTCTTTCTCCTAGTATTTGTGTTGATTAGAGAGTTGGTGAAATAGCTCATAATACAAGAGATATAAATGTGTTTATCATTGTAATTAGAGAGAAGGTGTAATTCCTAATATTACATAGTGAAACGTATCTTTCCTTGCCCGTGGTTTTTATCCTGTTGGGGTTTTTCACGTTATATCCGTGTGTCATCTTTTATTAGTATTTTTTAGTTGCGGTTTTGCTTGATCCAGGTGTCACTTTTCTCGAAGTGGTATCGAAGTAAGGTTGGGTGTGTGTATAATTATTTATCGTATCTTTCTGTGGTTGCCACTAATTAGTGGACCATCCACATAAAAGATAAGTAAGACTATACTCACTCAAAGGTGTTCGTTCTATTATTAACAAATAATAGTTTTGTCGAAAAGTAGATTGTGATTGTAGCAATGGCGGCGAAATTTGAAATTGAAAAATTCAATGGGAATAATTTCTCGTAGTGGAAATTAAAGATGAAGGCTATCCTTAGAAAAGATAAATGTTTTGCGGCTATTGAAAGATCAGTTGAGGTCACAGATGACAGTAAATGGGACGAGATAGGATGGAAATGCTATTGCAAATCTTCAACTGCCATTAGTAGATGGATTTTTGTCAAAGCATAGAGGAGAAGAAAAGTGCAAAGGAGATTTGAGATCATCTTGCTCGATTGTACGAGGCAAGATTGCTCTACAATATAAGTTTTCTTAAGAGGAAGCTATATGCTCTGCGCATGACGGAATATATTTCAGTGACTGAGCACGTTAATAACCTCAATACTCTATTTTCTCATCTCACGTCCTTGAGTTGTAAAATAGAGTCACAAGAACGTTCTGAAATTCTACTTCAAAGTTTACATGACTTATATGACCAGCTTATTATCAACTTAACCAGTAATGTTCTTTTGGACTATCTAGTCTTCAAGTGTGTTGCAATCGTCATTCTGGAAGAAGAAAATAGGCGCAAACATAGGGAGGACATGCAAATCAGTTCAAGACAGGTGGAGGCTTTGGTGGTGACAAGAGGGAGGTCAATGAAACCTGGATCCAGTGGGAGTCACAATCATAGTAAATCTAAAACATGAAGCAAGAAGAATTTTAAATGCTACAAATGTGGCAAGCCGGGTCACTTTAAGAAAGATTGTCTGGGTTTAAATACCTTTAATCCTCAGAGAAATTTCGCTAGCACTTCAAAAGATAGTAATGCTCTGCGTTGTGAAGCAGCGGTTGCAAATGAAGGCAAGAAGAGATTCGCATATGTATGGTTGTTCGATACGGGAACTACTTTTCATATGACCGCAAAAAGAGAATGGTTTCATCAATATAAACCGATCTCTGGAGGCGGATCTGTGTATAGTTGCAATGATCATGAACTAAAGATCATTGGAATTGGAAATATCATGGTGAAGGTGCATGATGGTACAATTCATACTATTCAGGATGTGCGACACGTGGAGGGCCTAAGAAAGAATCTATTGTCTCTAGGATAATTGGATGATCTAGTTGTAAGGTTGAAATAAAAAACAAGATCATGAAAGTTACAAAAGGCATGCTTGTACTTATGAAAGGAGAAAAGGTGGCTGCAAACATATACCAAATGAAAAGAGAGATAATGGAGGAGGCGGGAACATTTGTTACTTCAAATAGTCCAAGTCGTAGAGCTTCAGTAACATGGCATCAGAAGCTTTGAGATATGTCAGAACTAGGAATGAAGATTATTGTGAAAAGGAAGTTAATTAATGGCCTCACAAAGGTTTCTTTACCTTTCTGTGAGCATTGTGTTATCAGCAAGCAACATCGCTTAAAATTCAAGACATCAAGTTCTAGAAATGTCTATGTTCTAGAATTGGTTCACTTTGATGTATGGCAAGCACCGGTTCTATCCTTAGGAGGAGTAAAGTATTTTATATCCTTCATTGATGACTATTCCAAGAGATGTTGGGTGTACCCAATTGATAAAATTAAATGTATGTTATATTATATATCATTTATCCCGCAATTATTGCTTATTTGTTATATGTTTATAACTAAGTTGATATTTAAAAGCTTAAGTTTATGATTTTTAGTATTTATAGAGCAATATTAGAAAAGACACAAAAATTGGCATTATTTGGAGTTAAAACGAAGAAAACAATCAAGCACTCTTTCTGAAAGAAGGTAAGGCGTATCCATGCTACCGACGATACGTCGTACACATAACTAACAAGATTCCAAGACCTATTCGTACTCAGAAGAATACGACCTATTCATTTCTAAAGATACGCCGTATAAAATCCCTAGCTCATAAAGACCCAAGATACGCTTTAAAGGCATACGGCGTATCCATTTATAGGAATACGCATTATAGACATCCTAGAAGAAAACCGAGAGAATAAATGGAATCAAGAAGAGAAAACAAGTTTACATGATGGCCTTAGAGGATGCTTTAGTATTTTAGCCATAAATTCTTCATCCAAACTCTGATTTACGTGATTTAAGCGGCCACAAAAAAGGAAAATGAAGATCTAGAATGCTGGAAGAGGCTATACATCGTATTTACCTTGTTAGCTATACCATATTCACCAATATGTCATATTGGTTGATGCATACATCGTATCGGAAGCATATTCCAGAATATTATTTCTTTGGGTTACATTTGATATCTTGGATACGCCGTATCCACTTTTGGATATGTTGTATCGGGCCCAGTTCAGCAAGTATAAAATACAGAACCCTAACCACAAACTTAATCTTCATTAGGGTCCCTTGAGACCATTCTCAAGCGTCTAAACACCTGCTAAACAGCAGAAAACACCCGAGAAGACCACATCACCCAAAAAGGAGATCTCGATTCATCATTCATTAGTTTATCATTTAGTTTGAACATCATTTTGTCTATGAACTTAATTTCATTATAATTTGATTATGTTTTCGGAGATTAAGGGCTAACACCCTTAGGTGTTAGCCATGTTATGACTATTACATTCATGTTATTCCGTTTTATGAAGATTTGTTTTTTTATGGATAATGTATGTGTTTATCGTTAAAATAGTATATGTGGAAAACTAGAAGAGGGGGGGGGGGGGTTTGAATAGTTTTGCCGATTTTACGTTACCTTGGATCTCCACTTCGATGGAAGTGCCCTTAGATATCTCCTAACATGGTTACGGCTAGAAAAAGATTCATCAAGTGCTTGTAAAGATGTAATAATAGTATTAAAGTTAGCAAAAGAATGATCTATAGTTTCCTCATCCGATATTGAAAATTGTTCATATTGTTGAACAAATAAATCAATTTATTATTCTTAACTTGTTGGTTGCCTTGATGAGTTACAACTAAAGAAGGCCAAATTTCTTTAGAGGTTTTAAGCATAGAAATTCTTTCAATTCCTTTTTGGTAAAGCATTATATAAAACCATTTTTGCTTCACTATTTTTAGAAAGCTTTTTCTTCATTTAAGTCATTTAGTTTATCATGAGGTATGTTAACTAAATTCCCTTTATCGTCTTTTGAGGTAGCCACAAAGTCGCCTTCAACAATAATGTACCAAAGATCAATATCTTTAGATTTCACATATGTTTGAATCTATTTTCCAATATATAAAACCATTAGTTTCAAGTAGTGGTGGTGGGTTGCATAGATTGCCCTTCCTTATAATTTCGAACCCATAGTGATCGAAAAGTTTTAAAATACAATTTACTTTAAAACTTTTATAAACTTAGCTCTTGATGCCAATTGTGGAAAACTAGAAGGGGGTTGAATAGTTTTGCCGATTTTCGTTAGTTTCAAAACTTTAGATTAGTTAATATGTGAGATCTTATGGATGTAGAAAGTATAGATCTAATGATAAAGCAAGTAAATAAAGTAAAGAGAAGGAAAGAAAAGACACAACCGATGTATAGTGGTTCGGCTACAAGGACACCTTCCTTGCCCTACTCCACTCCCGAGTCACCTACTCGAGAGTTCAAGCACTATGTCAACAAACTGCTTCACTTGGCGGAGAAGCCTTCACAGCGTTGCTTATACTTTTTCGGTACAAAGCTAGATCTTGAGTCCGTAACACGGTGGACCAAACCAACACGACTATTACACAACAAATATGTGAAATATCAAATACAAGATCTTCGCTGAAATCTTGCGGGTGACAAATCAATCAAGGACCCCTTGCTTGGATGACTTGTAGAATGCTCGTGATCTCGCCTTAGAGAATGACCTATATGAGGATCACAATAGAAAGAAGAAGAACAACTCTCTAGATCAAGTGATCTATATGTTAGAAGAGAATGAGAGTGTTTGAGAGATTTAGTAAGAAGAGGGTGAGTTAGAATGAAGAAATGGCTCTCTATTTATAGGCAAAAATCTTCATTGTTCCCGGATCCCTTCCCTTGGGATCCGTCTAGTGTAATCCTAGGGATCCGTGGAGCGCTCCTCTTTGCCCATGGCTTTTTGGTTATGGGTTGGTCCATGGGTTTCTTTAGATTCAATGTATCTAAGTATACATTGTATCTAGCCAACTTGGGTATGGGTTAAGATCCATGGGTTATGGTTTTTACCCGTCCTAATAAACTATTACAACAAATGCTTAATTACTACATTTTTATATTTAAATGGCTATATGTAAATGCTTTACAAAAATAACATGTATCCTTATGATTATACTTAAGATAACATTATATTTGTTATCAACAAAATACAAAGAGATCGCAAAATATTAATAAGCGTTTTTACGGTTTATTTGTATTATGATTATGTCTCGTCTACCTCTTCTAATTACTTGGTGGGGTCAAATTCGAGAAGAAAACATTTGGTCAATTCGCTAACCTATCAACAAAGATACCACCACAGAGAAATCGTAGCACCGTCATAAGTCACTGTTGTTCTGGTCCCTAAGCCAAGTTATTCTATGTTGGGAATTAAGGTAATCTCTTGATTGGTCATATCTTACCCTTCCGTCTCGATCCGCTCACCTAGGTCGATTGGCGCAAGCACAAACCACCGATTGCATGCATACACTTAGAAATAATTGTGCGGAGTAAAGGAAGCTTAAGTTAAAGAGATTACAAATCAATTCAATATTAAGAATTGAAAGAGCGCTAAAGCTTATCTTGCCTTGGAAGTTATATGAGCTTTTCCCACGTTCTCGAGTGTTGGGAATTTAATCTCTGATTATTGATATAAAGCGAGATAGTGTGTTTCGTTGCTGAAAGTGGGAACCACGTAGGAGAGATAAGCTCACTTTAGAGTAAAAGTCAGCGCCGTATGTATAGGTTGGCGCCGTATTATGTAGAGCTTACTCAGAAATAAACACGATGATTAACAAAACAATATGATTAGTTGCATGCTTGTCTAGTTGCATGCTTAGTCTAGTATAGTAGTAGAGCGTAATTTGTCCAACGCTTATTAGGGTTTCTTGCTTATATAAGAAACCACATTATCTTGTAATAGATAAGCTTTTCTCAAGTTTCTCAAGTCTTGTATTTTTTATCCGAAACATAGAGTTTCTATAATCAAAGATCCATAGAGGATCAAAAGTGTTCTTAGTTACTATAACTTGTATTTATTTTCCGCTACAATACCAAGTTGTAGAGATCTTCTATTAGTTTGCTTGTGATTACATAGGCAAAGCTAACGATCCCCGAGTGCTTAAGATCTATCAAGGTCTTTGTTTCTAACAAGTGGTATCAGAGCCTCGGGAAAGTCTCTACGATACTAAGAACCAGTCTCACCCCCATACAACCAAACATTCTTTCACCATGCCTGGATCAGATACTGAAAATGAAGTCACCAACTCAAACAACACCAACACCAACACCACTTCCATGCAACAGCTCAGTCTCACAAATAGCAATGGTAAATTTCCTTATTTAAAGAGGGAAGAATATGAACTTTGGACTATGAAGATGGGCTGGATTTCCAACATTGATTGGAATCATGGGAGGTAGTAAAGAAAGGAAATAGTCTAAAGAAGATGATTCTGAGCGGAGATGGGAAGTTTATCATGGCTCCACCAAAAGCTTCTTGAAGAAGTCTTGGCCATGCGAGAGAGCATAAAGTGAAGACTATTACGCTTCAAGCCATACGAAGATCATCTATGTGATTTTCATCATATGGATGATGCTAAAGATATTTGGATGGCTCTCAAAGCAAGGTTTGGTGGAAATGAAGAATCAAAGAGAATGAGGAAGTCCATGTTAAGACAACAGTTTGGGACTTCAACATATCGAAGAAGAAGGTATCCACAAGGGATCTGACGGGTTCCATAGGATCTTGAGTCAATGAATCGGTGAATGCTAAACCGGACAATGAAGATTGCAACTCAAAGTTCTTGAGGTCCTTGCCACCATCATGGTTGCATGTTAGCATTGCACTCAAGGCTAAAGGAGGGTTGGACATGCTCACCTTTGATGAGCTATACAACAGACTCAGAACCCTTGAACCAGATGTCAAGACTCCCTACCGTACATCTTCTTCTAACCATGCAGCTTTTGTTGGGACCTCTCATTCCAACATGATGGTACAAGCTCCTAGCTCCAACTATTTCCCATCATCTCCTAGCTCCAACTACTTTCCATCATCATCTTCAACTCCCCCTTCACCACATAACCCTCGTCCCACTCCTCCAAGTTCTCAAGCTAGATCTAGTAGTGTGATGGAGGATGTTCTTCATTCGTTTGTTGCTGACTATGATACTCAGCAGTATCTTGCATATGAAGACTTTGATCAGGTGGACCTACAGATATGGAGGAAATGAAGGTGAAAATGCAAGTGGCTTTCTTTGTCGGTGGACATCAAAGGTTTGAAGAAAATTTGGAAGGAAGTTTGTTTTCAAGGAAAGGAACCATTTCGCTTTGATAGGGGAAAGTCGGATGCTACTCTTGTCATCGGATGGGGCATTTCTCAGAGAATGCAAGGACGGAAGAATGGAGATGGAGCCAAATATTTCTCCTATCGTGACAATGGAGCTGGAGCTTGACTCTCCTCACCATGGATGAGCAGTCAATTGGACCACACATGAACACATTAATGAGGAAGCTCGGGATCTTGATAAGCTTGGGCTGCTTGCAAGGTGCACCGGATGAAAGGCATGATCGGTTTGCCTTGATGGGATTATCTCGGTACACAATTGTATTTTTGGGTGTAGTCTTAGATACAATGAACTTAAGGAAGAATTTGATGCTATGAAACCTAAGTTTGATGCATGTTATATTGATAATGAAGCTCATAAACTAGCATTAAAGGCGGTAGAAAGACAAAAGTATGGTTTCGGAAGAATCAAATTGCTTATGAAGAAAAAATAAAGGTTTCTGAGTTTGATCTAGAAGTTGCAAATAATTACTTAAAGCGTGCGAGAAAGCTAAGGATGAAGTCATGTCACGAAAACCTAGAGCTTAAGGAAAAACTAGCTAAGGAAATAGCTATGCATAAAGAATGGTTGGTCAATGGAAACAAGTTAGCTAGTCAAATCTATAATAGTCAAACAGTTACCTCCGGCTTAGGACTAGGCTTTCAAAAGTATGTAGGAGTAGAAGCTAAGTATGATGGTCGTAAATCCACACCAGCAGGGTTAGCTAACTTTGTAAAAGAAGGTGAATTACATGCTGTCCCTGGACCCATTAGAGGTGAGTTCATGCCCACAGACCTATCCATAACTGTTGACTTTGATGGATCACATCACTTATATGGCAAAAGTCAAAGACTTGCGGACCACGATACCTCATCTAATGATTTTGTCTCTTGCTCGGCGGTGACAATTCATCGGATCAAGGTCTACTTCCTATGAAAGTTGTGATTCAAATGAGAAGTCGACCTCCCAAGTGCGAACCAACACCCAAGCTGCACCCGGTCTACTTGTGAGCCTTCTAGGGAAGGCTGGCGAGGAATCATCTTCCAGGCGGTTTCTCACGAAGACTTATCTTTTAAATGTTTAAATAATCGATCTGTTAAAACAATTCCTTGAATGTATCTGTTTTAAGTACTTACGCATGTAATCCAACATCTTCTGTGTGAATAAAACTTCTAAGAAGAAGACATGTTTTGTATGTGGCGATAAATTTCATTTGATAAAGGATTGTGATTTTTATGAACAAAGATTGGGTGCATGTGCTACTCCCGAAACACAAACCTAAGCGGACCAATGTTGCTAGTATTCCACCTTATGTCCCAAGCGGCTAAAGCGACTCTCATTGAGAAGTTCGGTTACTAGACCTTATAGCCAACCAACGAGCTCATACTTTAAACATGACTATTGGCCTACATATGTTGACTCCATGTATCTTTGGGAAGGGATATGGGAACAACTTTGTGAAGCCCTCGTGAGTTGTTCTTGGACTAACAAGGGACCAAATTATCAATGGAGGACCAAGAACAATGGTGGATCCTCTCAAACTTCATGCCCTAGACACATGATCCACAAGGCGGGTTCAAGTCGATAATGACTTGAGCCTCCTCTGAATACTGCTTGTTTGTATATAATTTTTGTTGTTTGTAGGATCATCCCTTAAGCATAAGAATATTGGTATTGTTGATAGTGGTTGTTCGAAGCATGTGCGGAAGCAGGGATATGATGCACAATTTTGTCCCTATAGAAGGAGGAGGCAATGTAACGTTTGGAGGAAGTGATGGGAGTATCACGGGAAAGGCACCATAAAACACCTCATCTGGATTTTGAAAATGTGTACTTTGTTAAAGAACTTGACATTTCAACTTGTTTCTGTTTCACAAATTTGTGACACTAAGAACAAAGTTCTCTTCGAGAATGAATGTCTTGTGCTATCTAAAGACTTCAAACTCCCGGAAGAAACTTCAATTCTCTTGAAGGTTCCTCGTACTCACAATTTGTACACATTCAACCTTAATGAAGTTCAACGGTGGTAACCTCACTTGCTTGGTGGCTAAAGCATCCTTGATGAGTCCACTAAATGGCATAGAAGAATGGCGCATGTGAATTTCAAGACCATTAACAAACTCTCTAAAATGGGTCTTGTTGAAGGTCTTCCACCAAAGTTTTCACAAATGATCACAATTGTGTCGCTTGTAACAAAGGAAAACAACACGAGCTTCTTATAAAGCTATCAATGCTATGAACATCATTCTTGAACCACTTGGTTGCTTCACATGGATCTGTTTGGTCCAACTCAAGTCGAAGCATTGATCATAAGTTCTTACGTTTGGTAATCATGATGGCTTTAGCGATTTTGTTGGGTTTTCTTTCTCGAACCAAAGATGAAACATCTCAAGTCTTGTTGAATTCATCACTCTTGTTGAAAATCAGTTAAACAAAAGGTTAAGGGTATTAGGTGTGATAATGGGACGAGTTCAAAATGCTATTCTTATAGAACTACGTGGGTCAAAAGGCATAAAAGGGACTATAGTAATCCAAGAACCCCACAACAAAATGGGGTGGTGAAAGAAAGAATAGAACCTTAATAGAGGCTGCTAGATCCATGCTTTCGGACTCTAAGCTGCCCACCATGTTACGGATTTGAAATTGTTGCTTGCACTTGCTATGTGCTCAACGGGGTGTCCATTACAAGACCACAACTTAAAACCCCATATGAACTTCTCTTTGGAAAGGTTCACATCATCCACTACCTAAAACCTTTCGGTTGTCAAGTGACCATTCTAAACACAAGTGATCCGTTGGGAAAATTTGATGAGAAGGCGATGATGGCTACATTGTGGGTTATTAGACTCATAGTAAGGCCTACGGGGTGTACAATCGCAAGCTAAGAAGATAGAGAGGCGTTGAACACGAGATTTTTGAAGATAAGCATAATGTTCAAGGACGGGGTCATTCGTGGTCCTTTGATCTTGACTATAGCGACTCTTTGGGCTACTCTAGACACTTGGCTAATCAAAATGCGGGTCTCAACCTCTCCAACGACATTGCGGGTCCTTGAATGATGACTACGAAAATGAGTTTGAAGATGATGAGCAACCCATACTTGTGCCTTCTTTCTCTCCCTAACAATATTGCGGTACCTCCTCAAGGATGTTGATGATACAAGTGATGAAGATGACTCTCATTATCTTTGAGGACCTTGCTAGGCTTGGACTCAAGAATTTCTTTGCCAAGCTTGAGCGAGCGAAAGAAGGGATGGCTAATGAAGAAGTCGGTGAAACAACGTGTCTGCTGAAGTTCACTATGAGACATCCACCATCCCCAAATCTGCTGAAGGCTATCTTTGTTCCTACTAGAGTATCTTGGACTTTGGTGAACCCTATACACGCTTTCCAAAACCTTGGATCTTGAAACCATCAACCAAAGTGGCATCTTCACCTCACCCTCTTATGATGATGAATTTGAACCAACCATCACTAATCTTGATTCATCCATTGAAGTCCACCCCTTGCCACTCGGAGGATCAATATTGCTCATCCTCGATCCAATATCATAGGTGATCTTCGGCACTGTCGAACTCGAAGGGCTATCACAAGTCCTCAATTTGGACAGATTGCCTTTTCTCTTATGTCTCCAACCAACAAAGAGACAATCACACGGACTTCAAACATTGTACATTTGCTTGTTTTCTCTCAAGTGGAACCAACGGTGTATCTCAAGCTCTTAATGATTCAAGTTGGCTAGAAGCAATGCAAGAAGAGATGCAACAATTTCACAATCGGCAAGTGTGGATCTTGGTTCCACTACACGATGGCAAATATGCCATTGGGACAAAGTGGGTTACGAAGAATAAGAGATTCTAGAGGTGTTGTGATTAAAAACAAAGCAAGGTTGGTAGCACAAGGCTTGAGGCAGGAGGAAGGAATTGATTATGATGAAGTGTTTGCTCTGTTGCGAGTTGAAGCAATTCGCATTTTCTTGGCTTATGCTTCTTATATGGGCTTCATGGTGTATCAAATGGATGTCAAAGGTGCTTTTACGTATGGTGAGATTGAAGAAGAGGTTTATGTCTCTCAACCAAAGGATTTGAAGACCCGGATCACCCGGATCATGTTTACAAAGTTGTTAAAGCTCTCTATGGCTTACATCGGGCTCAAGGGCTTGGTATGCTCGGCTTTCATCATTCTGTTTGAAGCATGGCTATAGGAGAGGAGCTATTGATAAAACTCTGTTCCTCAAAAGAATTACTCCGACATCATTACGGTACAAGTGTATGTGGGCGACATTATCTTTGGTTCCACAAATGAAGCTTGGTGCGAGGAATTCGAGGAACTTATGAAGGTGAATTTCAAATGAGTGCTATGGGAGAACTTACTTTCTTTTGGGTCTCCAAGTTCGTGAGAAACAAGATGGCATCTTTATCTGTCAAGATAAATATGTGAGGACATTCGAAGAAGTTTGGTATGGAAGGTGTTAGGGCTGCCACCACACCTTATGAAGCTCAAAGACTAAAGCAAATAATGAACGGATCTACGTGAATGTGCATCATGCAGGTCCATGATTGGTTCATTGATGTATCTGACGACTTCAAGGCACGATATTACGTTCTTTGTGAGTGTGTGTTCTCGACATCAAGTCACTCCACTTGCTTCCCATCTCAATCTTGTCAAGAAGATCTTTAAGTACCTCAAAGGCCAACCTCTTTTAGGTCTTTGGTACCCAAAGAATCTCCTTTCAAGTTAGAAGCATTCGGTGGCGGTGATTATCTTTGGTGCAAATCGGATAGAAGATCCTGGCTGGAGGTGCCAATTTCTAGGCAAAGGTTGATTTCTTGGCAATGCAAGAAACAAACCATTGTGGCCACCTCAACTCTTGAAGCGAGAATCGTTCTTTGCAAAGCTGCGTGGACAAGTCCTTTGGATTGAGAACCAATTCTTTGGACTATGGGTACAACTTTATGAACACTACAATTCATATAGATAATCAAAGTACCATCTGCATAGTCAAAAATCCGGTTTTCACGGTCAGACCAAACACATTGAAATCGGGCACCACTTTATAAGAGATGCTTATGAAAACATTTGATAAAAGTGGCTAAAATCCATCTTGATAATAATGTGGCGGACTTATTAACAAAAGCTTTTGATGGACCAAGGTTTCAACACCTCGTGGTCAATATTGGTATGCTAAACCCTTATTTGCATAGTTTGAGGAGGCATAGGCCTCGGGGAGGCATATGCCTCGGGAGGATTTGTGCAAACTCTGCAGATTTTTGTTTGTTTTGTTTGTTTTATATTCACTCTGCTGATTTTTGTTTGTCTTTATATTTTAGTTTGTAATCTAACACTAACTTCTAATTTTTCTCTAGTTTGTTTGTTGTTGTTGTGTATGTTTTAGTGTTTGTTTTGCGGTTGTCATCTTGCATTTTGCTTTTCTTGTCTAGATTAAACATCCCATGATCAAGATCATATTCATCAAAAGTGGCTCATTTATACATGGTTAGATAGTGAAAAGGTGTTGCTTGTTTCTTCGATAACAAATCTTTGAAGAATACAATTTGATTCTCTTGAAGATATCTTGAAGAAAAGAAATTGAAGTCAAATTGTTCATTCATTCATTCAAGCAGTTCTGACTTACGACACATAAAGTCAACCTACTTCTATTTTGCATCCTCAAGCTAAGCCTAATCTAATGGATATCTTTCATTCCGAAATCGAATCTTTGGATATCGTTAAATCTTGGCTTTGCCTTTGTAGTCTTGCATAACCACCCATTCGATCTAAGCGGGTGGTTGGATATATGCGACGAGCAACGAAGATGCTAAGGACCAAAATGGAGGATGGATTGATGAAAGCGATTGATGATGGCGATGACCACGTGGGATGACGAAGAGAACTATCGTGTCCTTTGTGCTTCATCTACTCATTTCAATCGAAATACAATCGATCCACCCTCCTCAAGCCCTTCTTCTATCGATGGGTGTTTATGCACCAAAAGATGGCGTGATGAGACCAAGAACCACGTCCCTATCTTTGGGGAGTGGCGGATTCTGCACGAGGTCTTTGTTGAGACCGAGGTCTTTGGAGGTTGGAGAGTAAGTTCCCTCCTTATAGGAGTCATCGGAATCATCGTGATTCACTTGGATTCACTACACTGTCATCTTCTGAAGAAGGAAGAAAGGGTGATTTTTTAGGTCTTGGATAGGGTTGAGGATAGTAAGAGAACCATGGGTTTGATTCACCACTTGATGATGATGAAGAGGATGAGGAAGCTGAGGAAGTGAGATCTATGATCTCAGGTTTGGAAGTCATAGTGCAATTGGGTTAATTGGGGTTATTTGGCTTCTAGGGTTTGTGGTAAAAATTTGGGGATCTTGGTGAAAAGATAAGTTACATTGGGATCATTTTATAGACGGATTCAAGGTTCAACGAGTTTAATGCAAGTGGGTGACACAGTAATTCTAGAAACTTACCGAAGATATTCTTATCTTTGATGCATTCTCTCGATGCCATAACTTTGATTGATCTTGTGTTTACGCGAAGTGTTATTTTGGGTCGGGTCAAAGATGTCATACACGTCGACAATGGTCAACCAAGCGGTCCATTTTCTTTGACCATAATTTGGGCAAAACACTTCATCCACCATCACTCGCTTGAGCAAACAAATTCCTCTCATTCCACTTACACAAACTCTCACCATTTCAAAAACACTTCATCCCTAAACACTCATATTCCTCATGGGTCTTGAATTCAAATATGATCACAACAAAGTTGCTTTTAAGGAAATGGCAAAGGTTATGGTATGCGAACCAATGGTGGAATTTACGAAAAGGTCCAAGATTCGTTATGCTCTAACTCATTCTCCAAATGAGATATATGAATCCTTGGTTACTCAATTTTGGGCAGCTATTTGAGAAGAAGAAGCGAGGCAGAGATTAGGGTGTGGTTGATGAAGCGAGCACATAGTGACGAGAGGACCTAATAAGAAGAAAGCTTCACTTGGAAGATCTTGATGGAGCATTTACTCTAATCGGGAAGATGTGTTAAATGGGCTAAGGGCTATTGGCTATCGAGGAACTAGAAGCGATATGTGGCTAAAGAAGGAACTACGCCCCAAATGGAGTTCTTGGTTCACACATTGCTCAATGCATGAGCAACAAGGCGGAGGATGGGACCGAGTTCTCAACTAGGCGGGATATGGTATTGTGTGTCTTTCTCGAGGGTAACTTTCAATTTTTCTAAGTATATTTTCGAAAACATGGTTGAAAATATTCAAAAGACAAAGGAAAATTTTAATGTACCCAAGGTTTTACAAATCATTTTAGACACCTCTACCCAAGCACAAGCTTTTTATCCTATAAGTTCCTTGTTGCTAAATTGTTTGCAACCATGAAAACTCACTTTCAAGGGAACATCATCCCTTGTTAGTGCTATGTTGCCCCAAGGTAATGAGGGCGCTAATGAGGAGAATGTGGCTCATAATCCTCCTACTTCACTGTTGCTCTTGATGGTAATCCATTGGTCAACATTGATGAGGCCCATCTTCTCTTGTTGAAGCAACTCATGTTGCTCGACTGCCACCCTCCCGATCCTCCACCCACACTTGATACTCATGTTGAGTCGAGCTTAATAGACCACCCACACCAAGTCTGTGAGGGATCCTCTTGATGAAGATATTCCCCACATCGAGCATGACCGAGTTACTCTGAAAGGTCCAATGAGGCTCCCCCACCACGAGCAATCTGCTGGTGGTGGCCGAGGACCCATTACACTCTCATCTGTGTACTCTCTTGTCAATGGTATCTTTGCGGAGGTTAAGAATCGAAAAAGGAGCTAGCGAGACCAAGTCTTCTCTTGGAGGCAAAATTGAAGAAGCTGAGAATCAGTTAAGGTCTTAGAGCACAACCTAAAGGGACTTCCAAAAGGAAATTGGTGGTTTCATCGATGAAGAGCAAGTTCCTCCTTTGGATCTCTAGAAATGTTGGCTGAAGTTTCTCTAAATGACCCTTCATCTGTAGCTGCCACTTCATCAAAGAAGACAAAATCTATTACATACACGGAAGAAGAGATCTGGTCTTCACAAGGTTTCTTCTGAAGCTTTAGAGGAACCTGTAGTTGATAAGGCTGCATCTGCTGATATACAAATGGAGGATGCATCTCCAGACCTTGGACAGACTTCATCTGTTCAAGAACCAATAGACCCTCACCTTGATGGATCATCGATGTTCTTTGTCTTGACCACCTCATGTTGATTTAAGTACTCGGAAGAAATTCACATAGTTGATCTTCTTGAAGAAGAATGTGCTAAGCGACGATGACAAAGGGAAAAATGTGATCACTGAAGATGAGCTTGGTCCTAACCTAGTGACCGAGGAGGAAAGACTAGGGCAAGCTAGTAGATGGGCAGAGTTTGAGAAGTCAAAGGAAGATGAAGCATTGGCTAAACAATTTGAAACAGAAGAATTCTCATCTCTAACTCCTGAGAGAAGAAAAGAACTAGATGAATTGAGGGTTCAGATGCCTGCTGCACAATGGGATGTTCTAACTCAGCATGTCATTTCAAGACCTTCTCTAGCTCAAAGTATCCTAGGTGGAGACTTTCTTAGTGACAACTATGTGGAGCGAATGAGGGCTCAGGGAAGACAAAGGAAGCAAGAAGCACTTGCACAAAAGAGGGCGATCCAAGTTCAGAAGGCCAAAAACAAACCTCCCACTAAAGATCAAATAAGAAGGGTGGTGAAAAACCAATATTCACGGTCCAACTCTGGCCTAACAATGAAACAAGTCAAGGCTTTTCCTGATCATGTCCTGTATCGAAAATATAACCAAATCATGGAGGAAAGATCATTATCTTTAGCAAAATCTCTCAACCTAAAGAGGAATTCAGAGAATGAGGCAGCTCCAGAAGCCAAAAGACTCAAGGCTGTTGATGCTACAACCAAAGAATCTTCGCGGTCATTCTTTGAAGCAACCTCGAAGTTGCTTCTACTACGCCAAGGGTCAATCTGTGAACCATCTTCTATTCCTCTGAAGCACTTGAAGCATCGGCTCCTCTCCCAGGGAACACGATGTCACGGTGAAGATTACGAAGTTAAGGAAGCGATCTCGCAGAAATCAAATCGAGAAAAGGCTATAAGGATATCCCCGGGATGAAAGCACCGTGCTTCAACCATGTCTCCATCTTCTGATTCATGCCCCACTACAGAAGCACAAGATGAAAATGCTCCCCCTCAGAAGATCTATCTGCCTGGGAGGAGAAAGAAGACTAAGGCCAAGATTTCTCCTTTGGATCTTGAAGCTGATGACTCATCTTTTATCATAGAAGGGTCTGCTGCTGATTTTCCTGATGGAAACTCAGAAGATGGGATAGCCTGGAAATTGAAGGAAGATCAGATGAATGTTCTTCTCCGTAGGGACTCTACCTCAGTAGAATTCACCTTTCTGAAGGAAATTTTACACTTGATAGATAGAGCAGATTTACTCTCTCTGTTTACTCAAGTTTCCACCCATTATTGCAACAACGAACCTCAAGGCTCTGGAATGTACCTGCCAGGAGATTTTCAAATCTTGTTAAACTCCCACATTCCCAATAGTAAAGCATCTTCAATTTGGGAACACTCGCATCGGTGGAAGCTTACATCACGGAGATTCTATCCTCTCCCTCGGGTGCATGTCCTTGAGACTAAGGGTGGAATCCTTTGTGTACTGTTGTGCGAAAGAAAGTATCCTCGCCTAAGAGACTTATGGAAAAGATGTTGAGTCGGTGGAAATTCCTCCGGATCTGTGGAAATGAAAGACAAAGCGCTTTAACACTGGTGGGATTGATCAAAACTCAAGCTGCAACAAGCGCAATAAACTTCTTCTTCTTCCTCATAAGGACAATTGGTACTCCACACTACTTTGTTTTGTTCATTTTATACGCTTTCTTGTGATATTTGCCTATTTTTGTCAATTTTTTTAAAAGATAAACGACTTTCACTAATTCACAAAAACATCATTTTAAAAATAGTGATAGCGTTTATTTAATAAAAATTAGGTTTTATATTTTCTTTTCATCTTATTATTGAGCTTTTCGGTTTTATCAATTGTTCTTAGTTAAACAAAAAAAAAAAAAAAAAAAAAAAAAAAAAAAAAACTACTTTTATGTAGAATTTTTGCACGATGGTCTTTAACTCACCCGATGTACCTTTTGTATATCAAAGAGTTGGCTAGTCCAAAGGTGCGACTTTGGTAAAGACACATCAAATCATTGATAAATTGTAATGGTTTGCTCAAAACTATAGGGTTAGCAACCACCCATGTAGCTTCTTTGAGAGTTGTATGGTCATCAATTCACCATGGTCTATTCTGTTTGGAATCCAAGAATTGGCTAGTCCACATGTATATGGCATGTGGTAAAGACAAGCGAATCCATATTTGGTTCTCAATTCACCAATCCTAAAATTGACTAGTCACGAGCAAGCGGCTACGGTAAAGACAAGACAAATCCGTTTATATGGTTCTTTGGTTTGCCAATAAATCGAGATGGTTATCAATGTACCATAGTTTTCGAACTTAAACATGTGGCTACTCCGGTAGTAATGGCTATTGGTAAAGAGACATCAAATCCATTAATTTCAATGATTCACTCTCACGGGGTTAACACACACGGAAGTGATGAGAATAGTCTTGAACTTATCCATTTTGATGTCCCTAATGTCATATGTTCTTTGCAAAGACACGGTGCTTCTGATTAATTCATCTCCTTTGCTCAAACAACATTATGGTACCATCCTCAAGGAAAATGTTACAATCCTCAACGGCATTAGCGATCTATCAAGGAAGCGGAACTTAACCTAGTCAAATTCCGGTTTAGGGAGGATTGTTGGGAATTAAGGTAATCTCTTGATTACGGAAGCACAAACCAGCGATTACTGCGAAGCTTAAGTTGAAGAGATTACGCAGAAGAAGAGCGATCTTGCCGAAGTTATACTTGATGAGTGATAAAGCGAGATAGTCGTTGCTCTTGAAAGTGGGAACCACGTAGGAGAGATAAGCTCACTTTAGAGTAAAAGTCAGCGCCGTATGTATAGGTTGGCGCCGTATTATGTAGAGCTTACTCAGAAATAAACACGATGATTAACAAAACAATATGATTAGTTGCATGCTTGTCTAGTTGCATGCTTAGTCTAGTATAGTAGTAGAAGCGTAATTTGTCAACGCTTATTAGGGTTTCTTGCTTATATAAGAAACCACATTATCTTGTAATAGATAAGCTTTTCTCAAGTTTCTCAAGTCTTGTATTTTTTATCCGAAACATAGAGTTTCTATAATCAAAGATCCATAGAGGATCAAAAGTGTTCTTAGTTACTATAACTTGTATTTATTTTCCGCTACAATACCAAGTTGTAGAGATCTTCTATTAGTTTGCTTGTGATTACATAACGCAAAGCTAACGATCCCGTAACCTTCTAGTGCTTAAGATCTATCAAGGTCTTGGTTTATAACACAATTTGAGAGTCTTCAAAAGGGCATAAATCTAGATTAAAGAAATAAAAAGGTGTTTAATGAAATGGAAAACGAGGTAAGAATAAATGAATGTGAGCTTAAGAGCAATGAGATTGAGAGGAAGAACCTTCACATCTTTAACAATAATTTGATTTTTAGATGTATTGCTCAAGATGTGTTCTATACTGTTACGAATTATTCCATTACTGCTTCTCATTTGCATGAATTGTCAATGGCATTGAAAGTCTCCCAGGATCGTGTCATTGAGCTTGAGACAAAAAATTTAAGATTGCATGATAAAATCGAAAAAGACGATCATGATAACATGGTCAAGCATTTTTCTAAATTGGAAGTTGAATATCTTGGTTTACAATTAAAATATCAACATCTGAAAGAAAATGTTAAAACCTCAAATGCCAAGACATCTTCGGATGCTCCTGAGTTTGATGCAGTTTTTGAAATAAACAAACGTGATGAACAAATTCGAGCTCATTGTAACACGATCAAAAAGTTGAAAGCTCAAATTTCACAATTGAAGGGTGAAAGGAATGAAGTGACTGGCTCCCGTATGCCTCCACCTTTAGATTCTCAGAATTTCCAACTTCAAAACATGATTAATAAACTGCAAAAGGAAAATGAATGTATTCAAGTTGAAATGTCAAAAGTTAATGCTCAAAACAAAGAATTATGTGATTCACTCAAGGTTAATCATGATAATAACAGTGAAAAGGTAACTTCTTTGCTTAACGAAATTGAGAATCAGGCGTGTGGTAAAAGGAAAATGCCAATCACTAGTGGTGAAAATGTTGCTCAAAGGTGCATGCTTGTTCTAAATATCTCAGAATCGTGAAATATATTCCCCTCATCATCGGAATAATGAATTTGCATATCAAACATATCTTTCGTACCTCAAGGATAGTCTAGAGTGTCTCTGTGAGATTGTTGAAGATGGTAAGATAGAGAAACCACTTGATAATGCTGTTGGGCATGCATGCTTATATGCCAAACGATCTCAGGAACTCTTAGAATGTGTGATTGCAACATGTCCTAAATTTGGCACAAGGAAAGATAGAGAAGTTATGCCTTATTCTATGCCTAAAATCAAGCATGTGACCTTTGATGTGCCTCTGAAAGCCTCAGAACCCAACACTTCTAGACCAGAAAATCAAATGGCATGATGTGCTCACCATGTACAAGTTTTAAAAATTTATAAACACGAATTATCCGGCAATTACTATAAACACATACGAGCAAGTATACTCATTCACGATAGAAAATGTGGGTAAGTCGAGATCGTCCCAAGGGATTTGCTTTTAAATTTGTTTTAAAAAATTGGTAATAAGAAAGCTTTGTCAAGGCTCTCTCCAAAAATTATGGTTTTAGTAAAAATCAATATTAAGAAACATATACTTGTGTGTAGTCTATAGGCAATCATAGAAAGTGTTCATGAAGGCTTGGTGTAACTCTTGATGTGATGCACAAATCATAAGCAAATGATTTCCAACCCATGGTTTATGTTTTGTAAAATCATTTTAAGAACAATAACATATAGGCAATCCTTTCGGTCCTTATCCTAATGATTATCCTTTAGAAATTTATTTGTTTGTAAAATGTTCTCATTAAACTCGTTCCTACGAATCTTTCGACCTTTTGTGATGAAAAATGTTTCTAGTCTTGTTTCAATAAGTAAACATGGTGGGTGTCAATCACCATATCCCCATACTAGTTTGTCACTTAACCTTTTGGAATAAAACACAAGAGAAATCCTTTCGGTCCTTTTTCTTAAAACATGTTTTACCGACAAATTAAACAAGACTAGTAGTTTTCCAACAAACTCATTTAAACAAGATCATATACATGCATCACATATAAGAACACTAGTATGATTTCCTACATCCTTACACACAAGTATATTCAAGAATTACTCCATGACAATCACAACAAAACACAAGTAGTAACAAGGTAATTCAAATAATTCAAGAGAATAGAAATTCATAACAAGTTCCATAGAATACCTAAGCTTTTGGATTACAAGAATTAGAAATTGTGAAATATAGCAACCACATGCCTCCAATCGTCTAGTCTTAACCGTACAACTCCGAATGATCAAACAATGGATGAGAATTCGTCTCTCCAACCTCTCGGACGTTTCTGATAATAAGACTTTTGGGATGAATAATAAGAGTTGGTAATAGCTTTGGTGTAAACTATTACACTTTGGGTTGTGTCACACCTAGACTACTAAGTCTAGGTTCATTATATAGCTAAAGAACCTTAAGTAACGGCTAAAACGTCCCATACAAGTTAATAACGGAAATGATCGGCCTCCAATGATTATGGGAGTTAAGGCAACATTAAATGACAATTGGTGTAACTCAGTTCGTAACCGGATCGGTTGAGGGCAACGGATCGGTTGCGTGTTGTCTACTAGCCCAACGGATCGGTTCATGGCTCCAACCGAACGGTTGGGCGCCTCTTGTACCCCAAACTTGACTTTTGTTGACTTTTCTTGATTTCGCCTTTTTCTTTGTTTTGTTGATGATTTCCAAGACGAAACTTGATCTTTACTTGTTGTAGATACTTAGAAATCATTGCGCTTCCTAATCGTTGAGTCCAAGAGCTTCCTTACTTGATTTCCTTCCTTGGGAATTCTCCAAATGTGCATGAAATCTTCATTTCTTCATCTTTTGCGATACGGCTACATTCACATACAAATACGCATCTTTTCACTTTTGCCTTGCTTATGAGTAATTATAGCCGATTATCATACACAAAACCAACAATAACGCTACTAAAACATGTTCATTTTGAGCGTTATCAAATTCCCCATACTTAAGTTCTACTAGCCTCAGTAGGTCTAACATTGCAAAAATCGATTTCAATGGTCTTAATACTGTGGTTAGAAAATTTAACAATCATCTCAAAAGAAATAATTATTAATTTGCTTTTAATATGTGAAAACTTTAAAATGAACCAAATAACTTTAGATAACACAACTAAACACCTCACGAATGATTTTAAGAATTCACTCAACACTCATATATTGGTGGGTATATGTAAATCACTCAATGCCTAGTCATGATCAATGCTTTTTACCATAAGCTTGTACAAGTATCAAAACAAATAAAATAAATTTATCAAAGAGGGCTTTTATTCAGGTTATAATGTTAAGGCTTTGGGTTTATAAATGGTATGGATAAGGCATGGGATGGTTTATGAAATTGTTGTTAAAAGAAAAATAAAGTCAAGTCAAAACCTCCATGTTGCCAGCTATCATACAAACCACAATCCTGAAAATGATTATATTTTCCTCTTCTTCACATATCGATCTCCAAACATATATAACTCAAGTTAGCTCATTGACTAATCAATATTCTTCATATAGCACATTGGCCATAACCATTTTTTTTATATATAGTTCCCCTACACTTAGTGTAAGCATACACCACAAAAAATACAAACAAGAAATACGTCTCCTTCATCTTTGTTGGAGAATGGTACACACATATGGCAAATTGTATCTTCTTCATAATCATTAAAAAGAATCCAACACTCCAAACAACTAGCAACAAACCAATAGACATGACATGGGTTGGCTAAGGTTTAAGGTATAAAATATTTTTGTATTTTTCTGGATTTAAACAAGAATGAAAAGATTGGCTCGAAGGGTGTAACTAAGGGTATCTAGTGCTAAAAATGAGCACTAACAAATGGGTCCATATAAGGTGGTTGTTAGGATTTAGTAAATCCAGTTATTAAAGAGTCGGTCACCTCAAGTATATGTAATCGTTAGAAAGCTCGTAGTCGTAGTTATTATATGTTAAGTAGTATTTAGTTAAGTAACACCGTGGAGGACGGATGGGTCTTTACCTACTGTATGCCTGATCCACAGCCCTTAGGTGGCGATTTGTGTAAGACTATATATACTCTCTACAGTAGAGAGTTGGAGCTCATAATAATACTTTCATTTTCTCTCACTAAGTTCCCAAAACTCTAACTCTTTCTCTCTCTAAAACCTCATCTTGTATGCCTACTTGTGTTTATGATATGATGTGTTTGTGAAATCCAATATGTTACAAATGGTATCAAGAGCCATGGTTTGATCATCTCTCTTACATATCCTTGGATTTCTAGTGGTTTTAGATGGTTTTGAGTTTGAAAAGTTTAGTGGTTTTGCATCATTTGGATCATTTCTAGTGTTAAAGTTTGAATTTTGGGTGTACTTTTGTGTTAAGAATCATTGTAAGTGCTTGGGTGTTGATTTGGTAGCTTGAATCAACGTGGTTGAGCTTGTTTTGGATTGAAAAGTGTGTTTTGAAGTTTTCTTGCTAGCGACTTGGTTCACGTAGTGTTTTCATCGTAGCGACTTGCTTGATAAAGGTAGTGAGTTGTAGTGTTAATTGTTAGCGATTTCGTCCTAGCGACTTGTCCATTGAGACAAGCCGACAAATAGTACAACAGTGGATTCTCCACTACTGCTAGCGACTTGGTGAAGTTAGCGACTTGCTTTCAATTTTGTTAGCGACTTGTACTTAGTATTCTTAGCGACTTGGTGTTGCGACTTGGACCTTAGCGAGTTGCTCTTTAGCGACTTACCGTGTAGCGACTTGGTGCTTTAGCGACTTGGTCTTAGCGACTTGGTTCACAGGAAATTGAGATCTTGGCGAGTTGCTACTTAGCGACTTGGTGATTAGTGACTTGGTTCAAGAATTCGTAGCGACTTGGTTGATTTTTATTTTAATACGGTTTCTCTTGATTTAGTAAAATCCGTGAAATAATCTATTTCCGGTTTAATCATAGAGTTATAAAATCCGTGTAATCTGTTAACATGTCTACTAACGTACCTACAATTATCTCCACTGTTGTCGAGGATGTTCAAGCGGTGGTTGAGATACTCGTCCACCTATGCTTGATGTAACCGACTACGACTCTTGGGATCAACGAATCGATTATCTTGTCTTGGAAAGGAAAATGGGGTCAACATTCTCAAATCCATTTGTCACACCCTCGCCGGAGGCGGAAACACGAGGTGTAATGGATAGGAACATAAGCACAAGATAATAGAACATACCAACGTTAAGATTAAACAGAAATAGTACACCATTACAATACCAGTTTAGCCGACATCGGCAAATATAGTACAAAGTTTAGATTCCAAAATATTACGTTTTATTACATAAGGATTTGTAGTGACAAGTGAAAACTTCATTATGCAAGACCGGTAGAAAAGCTTACTAACGATCACGAAATGCATGAGAGAAAAGCGGGTCAACTATGAAAATAGTTGGTGAGTATACGTTTCGTATAATAAGAAAAATCGTAAGAAAGAGACAAAGGTTTCGGTCATCGGAAATAGTTCCCAAAGCAAAGGCATTGTAAATCCACTCGGCCCAAGTTCCAGCATACAAAACTTGCAACCCGTGTGTTCACAACCCATTGCACAAAATATAGCGTATCAAGTAGTCAAGTATAAGCGGTCATAATAGTTCACAATATAGTACCACGTATATAATAATGTATGCCGGAAAAGCCCTAAAATAAATAATATCGTCCGTAACATAGTGGACGAGAGGTTGGCCGACCTCTAATAGCGCTATCCATACTACCTACTAATAGGAGACTAACAATGCGAATGTCTGAACAAGTACATCATACAACTATTATATACAATTAAGAACACTCCGAACAAGGGAGAATTTGCCTTTGCTCGAACAAGGGAGAATTAGATTGAAAATGCTCCGTAACATAGTGAGACACTCTGCTCCGGACCGGGGAGGCTTTAGGTTGCTCCGAACAAGGGAGACTTTATAGTGATGCTCCGAACATGGGAGACTTTATAGTGATGCTCCGAACATGGGAGACTTTAGGTCAAGGTCATAACACGTACGGTTCAATAAGTCTAAACAAGTCATAAGTTTATATTTAAGTTCAAGGATTTGTTTCAAGTTCAAATGTTCAAGTCAAAGAGTTCACAAAAGTAAGAATCAATTCAATTCAAGTATGGTTCATGCATTTCGCCCCAAAAATATAGCAAAAGCGGTAAAAGGGGTGTGATTACTCACTTGATGAATTGATGCGATGACAAAAGTGGTTACACGAAAAGTAGCGTGAATCTCGGCCGACCTATTATGAATGATATGATATGTAATAAGTTATGATGTAATGTTATGCATGCAATTCAGAGGATATTTATACCACTTATGAATTTTTGAAAATAATACTTTTCGTCGAAAACAAATAATCTTTTAACGTCTTGACCATTTTTAAATTACTTTACGTGTATTTATGTTGAAATGATATCCGGCGATAATCATTTAGTGATTTATTAAGAGAATATAACTTTTCGTCAGTAAAATAATGTCATTGAAATTTTCATGAAAGTGATTAAAACGGCCTCTAAAAGCTAGTCGTAAAATGGTGCACGTCATGCGTTAGGAAACAAACTCAACGGTTTTTGGAAGCTCGTATCATTATCTCAAAGTTTTAGTGTTTAAGTTTCCATCCTAAAGGTCTCGATCACAAAGGAAAGTATAAGTTAAGTATGGTACTTTAGTCCAAAGTATAGTTTAAGGATGGTTTTCGGCCAAGTTTGAGTAACAATAATTAATTCATTACAACTCCGCTAGACAAACGGTCGAACATTTTGGAAGATATACTTGGCGAACTTACTTTTATTAGAAGACATCACTTTATAAAAAGTTCTACGTTAATGTTAAAAACAACCTTCAACATGGTCTCTAGTTTTGCCGTAATATTTGCCTATTAGAAATTATATAGTTTTTCTTATATTTTAAAGTTACGGCAACTTTTGTAAACGTGTATAATTTAATCGTTACAAATCCGTTTTCTACGTTTTAAAGGTCCTTAGCTTTGTATCAAAGTATACTAACATATTTTTGACAAGTCGACATAATTTATAACACCTAAGTTTCATTTTTGACTCGTACAAAATAAACAATATATGCTGAAATTTCCAGAAAATTATAGTTTTCGTCGCCAACTTGAAAAATTCATAACTTCTTCGTTATAGCTCCGTTTTAATCCGTTCAAGCGTGCCACGTTTCGTTTTAAAGTATATTTTCTAAATATCTAGGCCAAATATTTTACCTACTGTCGGATTTTCCAGATTTTTAAAATAAGGACAGACCCTTTTGCAAACTTGTCGAAATGAGTTTTCTCGCTCCAAACCTATTCTAACCCATTCAAAACAACTCAAGCTATTCTAATCCTACCATACACTTTCTTAGGGTGTCATGGGTTCCTAGACATAACCAAAAATAATATATAACAAGGAGTAATTATAGGATGACTTATATATACATAACTCTTAAAATCAATGAAAAGTGGTATAAACCTCATGAGACTTGCATGTTTTCTCAAATAAAATGAAATGACCATAACAATGAATATGAAATATGATGATGAATATGGATGCTTACTAGTAAACTTGATGAGGTTAAATGAACAAGGATTATCCTAAATACCTAGGTTTTTATTTCAAAACCTTGATTAAGAGTATACTAAGGTTGTGCAAATAACTTGACTTGAAGAAAAATGAGCTCCTTGTGCTTGGTCTCCTATGGCTGGTTCATATGCAAGAGAGGAAGAGAGTATATATATATTTTTTTCACTTTGAGATAATGAGGAGTATGTGTATAGTAAAGAATATAATATGTAATATTAGGATATTAGACAAGATATTTTTGGTGCAAGACTTGTATGAGTCACCCTTGTGTCGACAAGGGTGATTAGTATGAAGTTAGTGTATTATTATTATTTTTTTTTAAAGTATATAAGTGTAGAGTAGATGTGTAGTCATTTTAGGATAATTGGTAACTTGTATATTTATTTAAGCATTTAAGGTAGCGTTAGCTAAAATAAAATTTAACGGGTCAAAATAAAATATATTGAAGTCATAAAATTATAAAAATACATTTCTTGCAAAAATTTAGTGAAATAATAATTATCGTGTAGTTTTTACTTAAAACCGCAGAATTATATAAATATAACAATTTATATACTGAAATAAATTTAAAACTCCGGTAAACTCATAATATTATTTTTATAATCTTAATATGAGTATAAAATATACGGGATAATTTTGGAAGCATCAGATCAAATGTTCAAAATAATTAATTACGATATAGCGTTTATTTAATATGAAAATTACGCGTTTAATGTAGATTGCAAAATCATGCATGAACTACTATGATGACAATGATGCTAATGAAATATAGACTAAACCTAGTCTATATGAAATGCCTTGATAATTTTTCATGAATTCGCAGCTAAACCATTAAGGTTACGCGAATTTAATACTTGTAAACCTAGTTTACAATATACGATGAAATAGTAAATGTGAGAAATGACCGGAAATTGAGAATTGTGACATTCTTCCCCGGTTAGAGGAATCACGTCCTCGTGATTCAATTATTGATACTATGGTCCGAACCGCGACAAAGGTTCTAAAAGTTCATGCTCGTACAAATAGTCTAAATGATCATGTCAATGCTCATGCATATGGGTTCCTCATCCAACTAAATACATGCCCGTGATTAGATTTGATAAGGTAAACTTACCCAACACCGAACGTATCCCTCAAAAGACCTTTTGAGTAAAAACTTGACTCTTAGCTTGATTTTCGTAACTCATCAAACAAGAACTGTCACTAGATCAAGCTTGGAAACAAGTTGTTAGTATGATAGGATTCAACATCCTTGAATGAAGTCTTTTGAAAGATCCGTTCGTTCTTGGATTTGCTTACACAAATCAAATCAACAACATAATTTACAACTAAAGTCAATATCGATAGGTCTCAAATTACTCAATGTCGTGAGCGTGGTAAAATTGGAAGGAAGTTATGCACTCAAAATCATGTCGTACAAAAATAAGGTAGTTGTTAGAAAGAATGTACCCGTTACGCGTTGCTTGGCTTCCTCGGTACCGGATAGAATGCTCGACCACGCATGGGGAACTTCAATGTTCGATCTTGTGGGCCTTCTATTGCCAACGCCTTGATTTGGACGATTTCCTTCTTGGTTGGGTGTTCTTTTCAACTTTGGGCGTGTTCCGAAGGTGATCCGCACTTCCACACTCGTAACATGCTTTTCTTTGTCCTTGGTTCCCATCTGTTTGAGCAATTCCGCGATGTGGCCCGTCTGTCCACATTTATGGCACTTTGAGCAGTCTCACAGTGATGATAATTACATCAGTACACATAGGATGTGGACTCAGATATCCTTTGCGCTCTGGTGGTCGCTCAATAGTTCCCGGTTATTCGTTGCCTCTTGTTTCTTTGGTCTGGTCTCGACTTCACGATGATCATCCGCCGCTTTCGTCCATTGTCGTTTGCTTTTGTTAGTTCTCCGGACTGATCACATCATTTGTCAAGCGATCGCCATGCCCACAGCGGCTTGCGAGTGGTTGGGTTCGACGGTGGCGTCCTCCCAATTTCGGTATCAATCCCATATATATCGGTCGATCAACTTCTCCACAGTGGAAACCATGTGAGGAACCATCCTAGTTAACTCGTGGAAGCGGATCGTGTACTTGTCGACCTCTACTCCTACCATCAGTGATTCCAAAATTCCGCTTCGGCTTTTGCACTTCATCTTTTCTGCAGTACTCATCGGTTAGTAGTTTCTTAAATGCTTCCCAAGATAACGCATTTGCAGCCCTCTTCCTCTAGTCTAGGTTGGTTGTTCCACCGGTCAATGCTCGACCTTGTAGTAGACCAACAGAGAACTCAAACTTGTTTCCTTGGCACACGCCGTGATACTAAGTTTTGACTCAACATTCTCGAACCAGTTAACGATCCAATGGCACCCTCGATACCATAAAATTCCATCGGCTTGCATGTCATGAAAGTCTTGTAGCCGCATCCATGACCCGGTGTTTGAAGTACCTTCTCCGTTGTTGGTCTGTCTAGCATCAAGGTGCGTTATAATTTGGGTGAGTAGATCCGCTATTCCAGTCGCGTTGTTGTTTGGATTGTCATTGTTGTTTGGGTTGCCGTTGCTGTTGACTCCTGAGCGTGTGTTTCTGGCAGCCATGATCCTGCAATGGACCAAAATATCGGGTTGAGTAAATGACACTCGGACGAAGGCAAATGAGGTTTAGAACGGTGGTAATGTGTTATAGTGATCGAAATATAATAGGAACAGAGACATGCTATGTCTAACAAGTCGAAAGATGGAAAAGAGAGGGTATAAATAAGATACGGTAATGTAGGCGTGAGCGTAAAACATGCTATGCATACCCACCGACCAATGCAACTTCAGTGACCAGACTCAAAAGACTCGACTAAACATGATTTAAAACTACCACTCTTATCATTGCATGGTTCTTCATAAATTAGACATAGTTGATCGGGCTATGTATAATTTATGAGTAACAATGCAACGATAGGACTAGTTGACTCGAATGATGTTCGGTGTTTAATAAAACTTTATTAGGTTATAGGCGTGATTTTTATTTTTGAAAAATCGGCATTCTCTATAACCTTTGGCTCTGGTACCAATCATCACACCTCATGGAGGCGGAAACACGAGTGTAACGGATAGGAACATAAGCACAAGATAATAGAACATACCAACGTTAAGATTAAGCGAAATAGTACACCATTACAATACCGGTTTAGCCGACATCGGCAAATATAGTACAAAGTTTAGATTCCAAAATATTGCGTTTTATTACATAACGATTTGTAGTGACAAGTGAAAACTTCATTATGCAAGACACGGTAGAAAAAGCTTACTAACGATCACCGAAATGCATGAGAGAAAAGCGGGTCAACTATGAAAATAGTTGGTGAGTATACACGTTTAGTATAATAAGAAAACTCGTAAGAAAGAGACAAAGGTTTCGGTCATGGAAATAGTTCCCAAAGCAAAGGCATTGTAAATCCACTCGGTTCAAGTTCCGATACAAAACTTGCAACACGTGTGTTCACAACCCATTGCACAAAATATAGCGTATCAAGTAGTCAAGTATAAGCGGTCATAATAGTTCACAATATAGTACCACGTATATAATAATGTATGCCGGGAAAAGCCCCTAAAATAAATAATATCGTCCGTAACATAGTGGACGAGAGGTTGGCCGACCTCTAATAGCGCTATCCATACTACCTACTAATAGGAGACTAACAATGCGAATGTACCTAACAGTACATCATACAACTATTATATACAATTAAGAACACTCCGAACAAGGGAGAATTTGCACTGCTCCGAACAAGGGAGACTTAGATTGAAAATGCTCCGTAACATAGTGAGACACTCTGCTCCGGACCGGGGAGGCTTTAGGTTGCTCCGAACAAGGGAGACTTTATAGTGATGCTCCGAACATGGGAGACTTTATAGTGATGCTCCGAACATGGGAGACTTTAGGTCAAGGTCATAACACGTACGGTTCAATAAGTCTAAACAAGTCATAAGTTTATATTTAAGTTCAAGGATTTGTTTCAAGTTCAAATGTTCAAGTCAAAGAGTTCACAAAAGTAAGAATCAATTCAATTCAAGTATGGTTCATGCATTTCGCCCCAAAATATAGCAAAGCGGTAAAAAGGGGTGTGATTACTCACTTGATGAATTGATGCGATGACAAAAGTGGTTACACGAAAAGTAGCGTGAATCTCAAACCGACCTATTATGAATGATATGATATGTAATAAGTTATGATGTAATGTTATGCATGCAATTCGGAGGATATTTATACCACTTATGAATTTTTAAAATAATACTTTTCGTGAAAACAAATAATCTTTTAATGTCTTGACCATTTTAAATTACTTTACGTGTATTTATGTTGAAATGATATCCAACGATAATCATTTAGTGATTTATTAAGAGAATATAACTTTTCGTCGTAAAATAATGTCATTGAAATTTCCATGAAAGTGACTAAAACGGCCTCTAAAAGCTAGTCGTAAAATGGTATCGTGCGTTAGGAAACAAACTCAACGGTTTTTGGAAGCTCGTATCATTATCTCAAAGTTTTAGTGTTTAAGTTTCCATCCTAAAGGTCTCGATCACAAAGGAAAATATAAGTTAAGTATGGTACTTTAGTCCAAAGTATAGTTTAAGGATGGTTTTCGCCAAGTTTGAGTAACCATAATTAATTCATTACAACTCCGCTAGACAAGCGATCGAACATTTTGGAAGATATACTTGGCGAACTTACTTTTATTAGAAGACATCACTTTATAAAAGTTCTACGTTAATGTTAAAAACAACCTTCAACATGGTCTCTAGTTTTGCCGTAATATTTGCCTATTAGAAATTATATAGTTTTTCTTATATTTTAAAGTTACGGCAACTTTTGTAAACGTGTATAATTTAATCGTTATTGAATCCGTTTTCTACGTTTTAAAGGTCCTTAGCTTTGTATCAAAGTATACTAACATATTTTTGACAAGTCGACATAATTTATAACACCTAAGTTTCATTTTGACTCGTATAAAATAAACAATATATCTTTGAAATTTCGAGAAAATTATAGTTTTCGTCGCCAACTTGAAAAATTCACAACTTCTTCGTTATAGCTCCGTTTTAATCCGTTCAAGCGGCCACGTTTTTGTTTTAAAGTATATTTTCTAAATATCTAGGCCAAATATTTTTACCTACTGTCGGATTTTCCATATTTTTAACATAAGGACAGACCCTTTTGCAAACTTGTCGAAATGAGTTTTTCTCGCTCCAAACCTATTCTAACCCATTCAAAACAACTCCGAAGCTATTCTAATCCTACCATACACCTTCTTAGGGTGTCATGGGTTCCTAGACATCACCAAAAATAATATATAACAAGGAGTAATTATAGGATGACTTATATATACATAACTCTTAAAATCAATGAAAAAGTGGTATAAACCTCATGAGACTTGCATGTTTTCTCAAATAAAATGAAATGACCATAACAATGAATATGAAATATGATGATGAATATGGATGCTTACTAGTAAACTTGATGAGGTTAAATGAACAAGGATTATCCTAAATACCCTAGGTTTTTATTTCAAAACCTTGATTAAGAGTATACTAAGTTTGTGCAAATAACTTGACTTGAAGAAAAAATGAGCTCCTTGTGCTTGGTCTCCTATGGCTGGTTCATATGCAAGAGAGGAAGAGAGTATATATATATTTTTTTCACTTTGAGATAATGAGGAGTATGTGTATAGTAAAGAATATAATAAGTAATATTAGGATATTAGACAAGATATTTTTGGTGCAAGACTTGTATGAGTCACCCTTGTGTCGACAAGGGTGATTAGTATGAAGTTAGTGTATATATTTTTTTTTTTTTAAAAGTATATAAGTGTAGAGTAGATGTGTAGTCATTTTAGGATAATTGGTAACTTGTATATTTATTTAAGCATTTAAGGTAGCGTTAGCTAAAAATAAAATTTAACTGGTCAAAATAAAATATATTGAAGTCATAAAATTATAAAATACATTTCTTGCAAAATTTAGTGAAATAATAATTATCGTGTAGTTTTACGAAAACCGTCGTAATTATATAAATATAACAATTTATATACGAAATAAATTTAAAACTCCGGGTAAACTCATAATATTATTTTTATAATCTTAATATGAGTATAAAAATATATCGGGATAATTTTTGGAAGCATCGGATCAAATGTTCAAAATAATTAATTACGATATAGCGTTTATTTAATATGAAAATTACGCGTTTAATGTAGATTGCAAAATCATGCATGAACTACTATGATGACAATGATGCTAATGAAATATAGACTAAACCTAGTCTATATGAAATGCCTTGATAATTGTTCATGAATTCATGACTAAACCATTAAGGTTCTGCGAATTTAATACTTGTAAACCTAGTTTACAATATACGATGAAATAGTAAATGTGAAATGACCGGAAATTGAGAATTGTGACACCATTGATGAAGTACCTTATCGATTGAGACTACAAGAGACTTAATTGGTACAGTGCGAGATGGAACAATGATCTATGGATTAGACAGACCAAAGGCGTATGATGAGCTCAATGATAAGGAGAAAAAGAGATTCGGCCGACATCGAGGATTCTAACATTATACTGTGGTCTTCCAAAAGATATCTACAAGCTTATCAATCACAACACTGAAGCCAAGGCGGTTTGGGATAATGTCAAGATGCTTCTCTCGGTTACGAATTAACCAAGGAAGACAGAGAATCACAACCTGTATGATGAGTTTGAGCACTTCAAGATGAAGCCGAGAAGAAGGTGTCGATGTGCCCGGTTGGTGCAAGTTTTAAATTTATAAAGGTGAATTACCAATATTACCAATAACACATACGAGCAAGTATACTCGTCTGCTATAGCAAGATTATGAAGGTAAGTCGGGATGGATTCGCGAGGATTTGAGTGAATCTAAGCACAAGTTTGAATTAACTGAGTCTATCCAAAACATATAACAAAGCAAATAGATATAATGAAATTCAGATGATTAAAACTACACTTGCTTAAACTAGTTTCATATCATAGATTAATGTGATTGTGTTAACTACTTAACATGTTGGTTATGATCATTAGTTTAAAACTAATCTATTGTTCTTACAAGTTAAACCTTCGTCAAGATTTTAGTTCATAAAAACAAGCATTAAGTTTAACCAATCAATTCAAGATCAATTCAAGTTTCATAAGTCTACATACATAAACTTAAACACAAAAACATCCGCTTGTTCATCAAATTGCTTAAGAAATGGTCAATACAAAAGGTAACCGATCATAGAAAAAAGGCTACAATTGATTCTCAACAACTAATCTTACGACCATTTAGATGTTTCCAACCAATCCAATTTGATAATCAAAAAGCGTTTCTATTACAACCACACCTTAGTTCCTTTGTATATATAATCAAGAATAATGGGTAAAAACAATCATCCATAGACAAAATGATTATGACTAGTTGAATAACATGAAGTTCTTTCGACCCCAACGATTACTATCAATTAGCCAAACTTGATTAACAAATGTCACTATGAAACTTTAGCACAATTGGATCTTAGAATTAACTTGAAATTGAATTAAAACATATTAACACAATCACTAACTAATCATATGATAATCAACATCATTTAAGCAAGTGTATAAAGAAACTAGCCACTCATAGCAAACATGAACATAAACTCATAACTTTGATCATTAGAAAACATGATAAAAAGTCTTACAATGCTTGGGATAAGATTACAAATGGTGAAGTAATGATTCCCAAAGGATCGTGGTGGACTTCTTGGTGTTTTGGCCTCCAAATGTGGAACTTCTGGAACTCCAAACTTCTCTGGATTTCTAAGGACGAATTTTAAGAGCTTAAGGCTTGGTTTGATGAGTAGAGAGGTTTTGTAATTAAAGTGTGTCTCATATGCTCACAATTAGCCTCTATTTATACTAATTCCAAGGCCTAGGGTGTTAAATGCTTAACTTGGCCTCCAAGGTGTAAGGAAGGGACTAGAATACACCAAGAGAAAGACCTAGAATCGTTTGGATGCAAAGGGGAAGCTTAGTGATGAAGATTTTGCAACTGCAGCTTCTCCAACCGGATCGGTCATATGACCAACCGATCCGGCTGGTCTTCAATAACAACAAGCCGACCGATCCGGTTGCGGGTTGCGACCGATCGGTTGGCTATGGTAAAAACACTTATTCTGACCAAATTCCAACCGATCCGGTTGAGGGTGTAACCGGATCCGGTTGGATCTTCTGAGTTACAAAACTTGATCTTTTTCTTCACTATGTCTTGTAGAACTTGGTTCTTCAATCACTAAGGTCTTCAAAGGTCCTTGAGATTTAGATTTACTGAAACGGGAATCTTCGATTTGCTGCATATTTCTACATTTTCCTCCATTTTCGCACTTGGTTATAAACACTAGACAAACATCTCTAGATACGATTAAGTACTAAAATCACGCAAATATAACCAAATAACGAGATATAAAATACATATAACGCTACTAAAAACATGCACTGTCGGCGTTATCAAATTCCCCACACTTAAACTTTGCTTGCCCTCAAGCAATTCTAGGAAAAACAAACATCCACTGGTATAAGATCGTGATTATGAAAGATGTGATGCAAATCAACCAAGTATAAATACGAGAGGATTCATCAATTATGCTTTATAAAGGTGAAATATCAAGATGTTTGACAATATCCAATGATTTTCTCGCATGATTAACATTTCAAAACACCTCACGAAAAATAACGGAATATAATTCACTCAATCACTCATTTTAGTGGAGTAACAAGATAAATCACACTCATTGCTCAGTCATGATTAGATTATTACCATAAGCTTGTACAAGAAACAAAACTCCACCGACATGGCGTGAGCACCAAGTAAAAACATCTAAAGAGGGCTTTTATTCGGGTTATAATGATAGGCTTAGGGTGAAGGGTATGGATAAGGCATGGGAATGTTATGAAATTGGTGTTAAAATAAAAATGAAATCAAGTCTAATACCCAAGTTGCTAGCTACCAAACATTCCACGGACCAAGTAAATGATTATAGCTTTGCTTTCTTCTTTTCCGTTTTCCACAGCTTATCGCTTTGCCATGACAATTATTCTTCGATCATAGCACATTGGCTATTATTTCCATACTTTTTTTTTTTTTTTTTTTTTTTTTTTTTTTTTTTTTTTTTTAACTCATGGCTCAATCAATCACATAGTATGTGGTACTCATAATCATTTGAACAATCTTCACTTTCCATGCGACTAGAAACTAACCATTAGACATTGATATGGGATAGGCTAAGGTTTAAAGTGTAAAATCTTTTGTATTTTTCGGGTGAAGCAAAATGAAAGGGATGGCTCGGAAGGTGTAACTAGGGGTATCTAGTGCTAAAATGAGCACTACAAATGGGTCCATGTGGGTGGTTAACTAACCAATGAGGCTAGCTAATATATCATTAGATGTAAAATGGAAGGCCATTTGGGTTAAATCTAAGGTGCTCTTTATCACACGAATTCACTTATATCGCACGAATGCAATCTCACTCATGGTGCGGTAATGATTTACAAGCACAAGTTCTAGAATAAATAAAATCACCCAAGACACTCATAACAAAAGATCTAAGCATAAAAGATGTATGCTAATAAGAAATAGGCTCAAATCCTCACAATTTAGTGGAAAGGGTAAAATATGTGTTAGCAAATGTCATCGATCCCAGAATGGATTGCAATAGTAATCGGAACACATCTTGAAATTTCAAATATTACCAATTTTACCAGTAGAATGATCCAATTATTCTAATAGATAATACTAAAAGTGTGAAAACAACTAGATCACAAGGGCAAACAAAATTTTAAATTTAAGCATGAAAACTCTAATTTTTTCCTATTCACCCCCACACTTAAGTTAGACATTGTCCTCAATGAAAAGCGAACTTCAAAGTATAGAAATAGGAAAATAGAAATGAAACCAGATATGTCAACGAGTTTATCGACTTAAAATTTCTTCTTCATTCTGGCGTTCACTTGGAGAAATCATCACCGCACACAATCTTATAAACAAACAAAGGTTTTATTAAAAGTGACACCCCACACTTAAGTTCAACCAAAGGTTTAAAACTTTGGGAGTGACCACGAAAATCAAATCTGAACACACGGGTTGCCTCCCGAGAAGCGCTTGTTTTATTACCGAGTCATCACCGACTCGAGTCTTCCGATTTATTTAGGCTGCAAGGGCAGCTTTGAACATTGTAAAGTTCGGGGATGTACATGAATTCTTCACCAAGAGCTTCATTATCGTCCCAGACGAACTCGTGATTGGTTTCCATGGAGCAGGTTGTGGGATTCTTCCAGAAATGGTGCTACAAAGGTGATAGTTTCAATTCATTCTCATGGTGTCTCCGAGACAACGTCATAATGAAACTTCATTCGTTTGCTCCTTGTCGTAGTATAACTTGATTCGTGTCCATTAACAATGAAACTTCCACCTTGTTTGTCATAGAGTTCGACATACCCGGATGGATATCCATGTTTAATGACATATGGTCCAAACCATTTTGGTTGTAACTTAGGAGCTTTGAATTTGAATTTCATGTTAAAAAGCGAACTTTATCTTGGTTTGAATTATTTTTGAATTAAGTAGCTTTTATCATGATAAGCTTTTGTTATGGCTTTATCTGAGTTTGGAGTTTTCATAAGCTTGGAGTCTTAATTCATCGAGTTCGTGCAATTGCGTAAATCTTTTCTCCGACTATTTTGAGATCGGTGTTACAATGTCCGAGCGCCCAATAAGCACGATGTTCAACTTGAACGGCAAATGACAAGTCTTCCCATACAAGAGTCTGAGGAGTTGTGCCAATTGGTGTTTTATAAGCCGCATTGAAATGCCCACGAGCATCGTCAAGTTTTCTTGCCCATAATGAAGGATTGTCTTTTTCTTTTTCCAAGATTCTTTTGAGAGCTCATTGGTATTTTCGACTTGACCACTGGTTTGTGGATGATAAGCGATGCAAATCGATGATGAACTCCATATCTTTTCATGGTTTTCTCCATTTGTTGATTGCGTAAATGAGTTCCTCGATCGCTTATGAGTGCTTTGGGAATTCCATAACGAGCTAAAAGCTTTTGAGAAAATTAACGACGACACGAGCATCGTTTGTTGGTAAAGCTTCACACGCCCATTTGGACACGTAGTCTATAGCAACGAGAATGTATTCGATTTGTGGGATTTAGGAAAGGTCCCATGAAATCTATTCCCCAAATATCGAATATTTCACACACTTGAATGCTTGTTAATGGCATTTCATCCCTTCGAGAGATTGGTGGTTCTTTGACAAGCGTCACAGATTTTGAACAAGTGTATGTGCTTCTTTGAATATTGTTGGCCAATAGAATCCAGCATCAAAAACTTTCTTAGCTGTGGTGGAAGGACCATAATGTCCCCAGTTGGGCCATGGTGACATTCGTCAAGAATTTTACGAGTTTGGAACCAAAATACATCTTCGGATCATCCCATGGACACATTTTGAAAAGATATGGTTCTTCCCAAAAGTAGTATTTGAGTTCAAAAGAACTTGCTTCTTTGAGCATGAGTTAGTCTTTTTCGAGAATTCCTCCGTGAGGTAGTTTGCAAAGTCGACAAACCAAGGATCGTCATTTTCGTCGATGGTCATGAGAGTTTCATCGGAAAATAATAATCGATTTCTTCTTCTTTCAACTCCTCAAGATTAGGATTTTCGAGACGGGATAAGTGATCGTGACAAGATTCTCTCGCTCCTTTCTTATCTTTGATTTCGATGTCAAATTCTTGGAGTAGCAAAATCCATCGAATAAGGCGTGGTTTAGCGTCTTGCTTGGTGAACAGATACTTGAGTCTTGAATGATCGGTAAAACGACTGCTTTTGAGAGCACAAGATATGATCTGAATTTGTCAAATGCAAAACGACGACCCATAATTCTTTTTCGGTGACGGTATAATTTTCTTGGGCACTATTCGGTGTCTTGCTAGCAAAATATATAGGCGAAAGTGTTTTCCTTCGTTGACCTAAGATGATCCAACAAAGAAAATCGCTTGCGTCGCATAAGTTCGAAGGGTAGTGACCAATTAGGTGAGACCACGATCGAGCACTAGTAATTTGAGATTTCGGTGTTTGAAAGCTTTTATGCAATCGACATCGAAGTCAAAGATAGATTCTTTCTCAAGAAGTTTTGTTATCGGACGAGATATTTTGGAAAAATCTTTGATGAATCGTGGTAAAACCGGCATGTCCTAAAAACTCTAACGGCTTTGACGTTGGTTGGTGGTGGAAGTTTTGAGATGACATCGACCTTTGCTTTGTCGACTTCCATTCGGCACTAGAGATTTTGTGGCCAAGCACAATTCCTTCGGTTACCATAAAGTGGCATTTCTCCCGTTGAGAACAAGATGTGCGACTTGCATCTTTCGAGCATTTTATCGAGATTAGAAAGACAAGCTTCGAATGAATCTCCAAAGATCGAAAAATCATCCATGAAAACTTCCATGGAGGTTTCTAGCATGTCTTGGAATATGGCGATCATACACCTCGAAAAGTCGCGGGTGCATTGCAAAGACCAAAAGGTATACGCCGATATGCGTAGGTTCCAAAAGGACAAGTAAAGGTAGTCTTTTCTTGATCGTTAGGATCGATGGGAATTTGGAAATATCCTGAAAATCCGTCGAGGAAACAAAAGAATTTATTCCCTGCTAGTCTTTCAAGCATTTGATCCATGAACGGGAGCGGAAAGTGATCCTTTCTGGTGGCTTTGTTTAACTTACGATAGTCAATACAAACGCGCCAACCGGTGACAGTTCTAGTTGGAACTAGTTCATTTCGCTCATTAGTTACAACCGTCATTCCTCCTTTCTTGGGAACACAGTGAACAGGGCTTACCCAAGGGCTATCCTCAATTGGGTAAATGATTCCAGCATCGAGAAGTTTAATGATTTCCTTTTTAACAACTTCTTTCATGTTGGGATTGAGTCGACGTTGACGTTCTACCACAGGTTTAATCCCTTCTTCAAAATTGATTTTGTGTTTGCAAAAATTAGGACTAATTCACGGATATCGATGTTTTCCAAGCAAAAGCTTGTTTGTGATTTTGAGCACGGAAACTAAACTTGCTTTCTCATTATCCTCGACAAATGAAGATATGACTCTTTGGAAGAAGTGAGTTCTCCTCCAGATAAGCATATTCAAGATGATTTGGGAGAGGTTTGAGTTCGAGATCCGTGGGTGGTTCTTTGATAGAGGATTTTATTCGCATTTTGTCATTGAAAGTGATTTCCTCAAAATTTTCTTCCTCTTCCTCCATTTCTTCTTCTTCTGAGTTATCTCCTTCGAATTCTACTTTCATGAAATCATCAAATTCTTTGTCAAAATCTGTTTCATTGATTTTTTCGAAGTAGTCATGAATGGATCGGATTAGATTCGAGAATGCATCTAATTCCTCATAAGTGACTTCATCAATAACATCGACGTTAAAACAAGTGTCATCATTTGGAATGTGGGTAGCGCATTGCTTTATCGATAAGAAAAGTGATTCGATCTTCCCAATCCAAGGTTGAGTTCTTTTCCTTTCACTTTGATGATTGCATCGGTATTTAGGAAAGGTCTTCCTAGAATGAGTGGGACTTTACTATCTTCTTCCATTTCCAAGATTACAAAGTCCACGGAAAAATGAATTTACCGACTTGAACAAGCATATTCTCGCCGATTCCCAGGGATATTGATAGGAATGATTTGCCAATCGGATGCTCATTTTTGTTGGTTTCAGTCGTTGTTGCACAACTTGGAATAGAGTGAATAAGGCATCAAATTGATACTTGCACCAAGATCGGCTAAAGCATCACATTTAACGTTATTCCGAAAGTACATGGAATAAGAAAGCTCCGGGATCTCCGAGCTTTGGTAGAATTTTGTTTTGAACTATAGTGAGCATTCTTCGTTAAGAAAAGTTCTTGATATTTGCTCAAGCTTGCTTTTGTTATTAAGAAGTTCTTTCAAAATTTCCGTAATTGGGCATTCGGCTATAACATCAACGAGAGGAACATTGAGTCTAACCTCTTTGATTATTTCGATAAAATTCTTATAACGCTCTTCCATCTTCTCTTTCTTTAGGCGTTGAGGATAAGGAATTTTTGGTGTATACGCCTTGACGGATGGACTATCTTTCTTTTTGGTGGTTTGAGTTGTGTTTGGTTCTTCATTTTCATCCTCACTATCAATGGTGACAGGAGCATTAGGATTAGGTGGTGGATCGTACGAGAGACCACTTCTTGTGAAAACATCATTGATATGTTCATTTCTTGTTTGGGGTGGACGGTACGTCTTATCATTTGATGGTTTTGGATTGGATTGAGTGTTACTTGGCAATGAACCAGATGGTCTAGAGGAATGTTGGTCAAAAAGTCTGCCAAGCTTGTTTTCAAGATCTTGGATAGATGCTTGATGATTTTTCCGTCCTTGCTCAACTTTGGCTTTGAGATTGAAAAATTGATTTTGATAAAATCATTTGCGGATTTTTGACCACCACGAATTCTCTCATGGTTTTTTTAATTCAGTTTCTTACATCTTTTGTCGGAATTTTGGTGTGGTGGATCGTCGGTTCGTGGTTGAGAATCACGGTTGTCATCCCTTGGTCGGCGATCTTGCCAATTTCGAATTTCGACCGTAATAATTACTACGATATCCTCCTCCGGTATCCTCCTTGGCGTAGTTTGCTTCTCCTCTCTCGGTCCACCCATAGGTTTATCGTCGCTTTTCGGACGATGGGTGATTTCCTCCACAATTGTTGCATCCGTCTCGCATTTCCTTCATTTCATCTTTGATATCTTTGTATTGCGAGTCGATTTTTGATGTTAACGCTTCCATCTTCTCCATGAGTTTTGAGGTATCGGTGTTTTCGACAAAAGCAACGGTTTTCGGAGAGGTTTGGTTTGGAGTCTTTGGACCAATCTAGTTTGAGAAGTACTCGATCTTGAGCAATTGATGTGCATCATTGGGAGTTTTATAGAGAAAATTCCTCCGAGATCAAGGATGCCTTGAGAGATTTCATCTAGTCCATGGTAAAAGATTTGGATAATGGTTCCTTTTGATAATCCATGTCCATGACAACTACGGACAAATCTTTCATTCAAGCCAAGCTTCGACAAGTGATTCGTTTGGGTTTTGGTTGAAAGCACGAATTTCTCTCATTAATCGATCAAACATGGCGGTGGAAAGAATCGGCTCACAAAAGCTTGCCTCATCTCCTCCCAAGTATTGATGATTCCGGGGTTAATTCATTGTACCATACTTTAGCATCTCCGGTGATGATGGGAAAAGTTTGAGTTTGATGGCATTGACCTCGGTGTCGCCATAACGAAACATGCCGCAAATTTCGATGAATTCGACAATGTGCTTATGCGGATCGCCCCATGCACGACCATCGAATTGTCGGTCTTTGATCATAGAAAGGTGATGTCCCTTCACGGTGAAGTTGTCACCAAGGTTAATAGCAACAATAGCACTTTGGGGTTGGTGCTACGGTTGATTGGTTCCCACATGGGTTGATCGTCCGCCATGGGAAAAGGTAAATTGGTGAAAGGATTGTAAACAACTTTGGCTTCAATGAGGTTATCAAATAGTGGGTTTGGTACTCTTGGTACACGATTTTCCAATGGTATGAAACGTGTTCTCCTTCTTCTTCGAATCAATCGTTCGGGATTGGTAAGAGGTGTAATTGGTTCTATTCCCGCTGCTCGAGTGTTCATACAATGTCCTAGAGAATCCAGGCAATATCTAAACACACGGACAAACAACGAAAACAGTTTTTATGGAACAGAGCAGGTAACCGGATCGGTTGCGGGATGCGACCGATCGGTTAGACCAGTTGATTGAGGGTTAAAATTGTAACCGATTCGGTTGAGGGGCAACCGGATCCGGTTAAGGTTTCTGATTTTTTTTTTTTTTTTTTTTTTTTTTTGGTTAAATCGGTGAGGAAATTCAAAACTTGTTGAAACACAATTAAATCCCGGCAGCGCGTAAAACTTGATGTGCCCGGTTGGTGCAAGTTTTAAATTTATAAAGGTGAATTACCAATATTACCAATAACACATACGAGCAAGTATACTCGTCAGTTATAGCAAGATTATGAAGGTAAGTCGGGATCGATTCGCGAGGATTTGAGTGAATCTAAGCACAAGTTTGAATTAACGGAGTCTATCCAAAACATATAACAAAGCAAATAGATATAATGAAATTCGGATGATTAAAACTACACTTGCTTAAACTAGTTTCATATCATAGATTAATGTGATTGTGTTAACTACTTAACATGTTGGTTATGATCATTAGTTTAAAAACTAATCTATTGTTCTTACAAGTTAAACCTTCGTCAAGATTTTAGTTCATAAAAACAAGCATTAAGTTTAACCAATCAATTCAAGATCAATTCAAGTTTCATAAGTCTACATACATAAACTTAAACACAAAAACATCCGCTTGTTCATCAAATTGCTTAAGAAATGGTCAATACAAAAGGTAACCGATCATAGACAAAAGGCTACAATTGATTCTCAACAACTAATCTTACGACCATTTAGATGTTTCCAACCAATCCAATTTGATAATCCAAAAAGCGTTTCTATTACAACCACACCTTAGTTCCTTTGTATAATCAAGAATAATGGGTAAAAACAATCATCCATAGACAAAATGATTATGACTAGTTGAATAACACGAAGTTCTTTCGACCCCAACGATTACTATCAATTAGCCAAACTTGATTAACAAATGTCACTATGAAACTTTAGCACAATTGGATCTTAGAATTAACTTGAAATTGAATTAAAACATATTAACACAATCACTAACTAATCATATGATAATCAACATCATTTAAGCAAGCGTATAAAGAAACTAGCCACTCATAGCAAACATGAACATAAACTCATAACTTTGATCATTAGAAAACATGATTAAAAGTCTTACAATGCTTGGGATAAGATTACAAATGGTGAAGTAATGATTCCCAAAGGATCGTGGTGGACTTCTTGGTGTTTTGGCCTCCAAATGTGGAACTTCTGGAACTCCAAACTTCTCTGGATTTCTAAGGACGAATTTTAAGAGCTTAAGGCTTGGTTTGATGAGTAGAGAGGTTTTGTAATTGAAGTGTGTCTCATATGCTCACAATTAGCCTCTATTTATACTAATTTCAAGGCCTAGGGTGTTAAATGCTTAACTTGGCCTCCAAGGAGTAAGGAAGGGACTAGAATACACCAAGAGAAAGACCTAGAATCGTTTGGATGCAAAGGGAAGCTTAGTGATGAAGATTTTGCAATCGCAGCTTCTCCAACCGGATCGGTCATATGACCAACCGATCCTACCGGTCTTCAATAACAACAAGCCGACCGATCCGGTTGCGAGTTGCGACCGATCGGTTGGCTATGGTAAAACACTTATTCGACCAAATTCCAACCGATCCGGTTGAGGTGTAACCGGATCCGGTTGGATCTTCCGAGTTACAAAACTTGATCTTTTCTTCACTATGTCTTGTAGAACTTGGTTCTTCAATCACTAAGGTCTTCAAAGGTCCTTGAGATTTATATTCTTGAAACGGGAATCTTCGATTTGTCGCATATTTCTACATTTTCCTCCATTTCCACGCACTTGGTTATAAACACTAGACAAACATCTCTAGATACGATTAAGTACTAAAATCACATAAATATAACCAAATATGAGATATAAAATACACATAACGCTACTAAAAACATGCATGATGAAAGGCGTTATTAGTGTCTATGAGTATTACGTGAGATTCCACAAGCTTGTGAATGATATGAGGAATATCAAAATGACCATGCCAAATATTAAATTTGAATTCAAAGTTTGTGAACAACATGAATCCCGAATGGCATAAGTTTGTCACCTCTGTGAAGCTAACCAAAGGATTGAAGAACACCAACTATGAGCAACTTTATGCATTCCTTCTTCAGAATGAGAGACATGCTATGTTTAAAAAAGATTCTTGAGCAGTTCAAAACCAACCGGGGAGAAACAAGTTAGTCAAATGACTCTACGACTTTTACACCAATGTTGGAATTACCACCAAAGCTTCTCAAGTCATACCCATGAGTAATGGTAATTACAAGCTCATCCTTGATCCAACATATAAGCCTCGACCCAAACACATTCATGGAAAACTTCATCAATCAAGTCTCTCATGGTTAGTCAAAACATGAACTCTCTACCACACACCAACAATAACCTCGAATAAACATCCAATCCACACAATCAAGCCATCTTGTTAGAGATGGGAAGGTTATGGTGCAACCAGTTCAAGAAAGGCGGTATGAGCAGGGAAGAGGTGGAGTTGGTAGAGGATATGTGGCAAATCGAGAATCGAGAAGGAATCCAAATCAAGGACAAGCAAAACCAATTAAGTGCTACAATTGTGGTGGTGATGGACACATAGCAAGGAACGCACTTCTCCAAAATGCCTCAAAATGCAAAGTACTTCAAAGACAAGATGTTACTTGTGCAAGCTCGGGATAATGGAGTGTGTTGGATGAAGAGGAGGTCGATGTTTCTTGCCGAGGGCAATGCCAAGACATATGATGCGGGACGTGGATGAGCAACCAATTCGGGAGATAGGTCATAATCATCGAATGCCTTTCAAGTTGCGATTGTGATGCATACGACTGACGTCGATGATGAACCCTCGCACAAACAATCTTCATGGCAAGCATTTCTCCAATGGTCTCTCCAAAGGTCTCATCATCACCAGAATTTGGTCCATCCAAAGAATCAATCATCTCGAGGTATTAAAACTATACGATGATGTTGATGAGCAAAAGATACATGACAAAGTACAATCAATGAAACTTTTGAGTCGATATTGAAAATATGGGTAATATCAATGTTGTCCCATATGATCAATATGTGAAACAAAGTGAAAGTGAGACTGTACCAAGTGATGCATCTTCTGCGGTCAATGATGACTATATTTTTGATGAATACACCGCATGCCCCTCGATGATTCTATTATTTCGAACTAAATGCCTATAAAGAACAAGTTGCCATTTATGAACAACGTGCTAAGTTTGAGTTAACTACTCGTGAGCGGGAGTTGGATAACCAAATGCGTACAATTATCGAGAAAAAGTAATTTTAGAGAAGAATTGTTAAAACAAGAGTTAAACTCCTTACAAGAAAAGCTTTCTAAAATCGTTAAGCAAAAGCGAGCTTCAAGATAATGTTAAAGTGCTTAAACAAGAATTTAATGCTAAGGAATCAAAACTTTGAATGACTTTTCAAATCTAAAACCTTGAAAACAAGCTTGAAAATAAGTTGTGCGTACAAGGGAACACCATTCGAGATCGCCACATGATTACTAAGCATAGAGTTCTCGTGATAAGCATAGTATCCCCATTATAAAGGAATCCAACCTTGAGTATGGTAAGAAAGCAAAAAGCTGCTCAAAATGTAATCTATGATGGCAATGAGATTATTAAACCTAGACAGAAACCTAGTTGCATTGAGTGCAATCGAGGAAGATAGAAAATTAGATGATGCATCTAGGGAGAAAATGGATATGAAGCTTAACGATCCTGCGTGTAAAGAGAATAACATAACGATCAAACCCCATGATTACACTAAGGAAAATTGGATATCCTTAAACAAGTTTAAGCCTCGGACTCTATTAACCCCCGAACAAGTGTTCGGAAAAGGATATGGATATGCAAAAGTGAAAATCTTGTTGAAAAGAATCCCCTAGTAGGAAATTGCCTCAAGCAACTGTGTATCCTCCTAATACACCAATGCATTTAGTTCCTAGATCTATTGCCACTAATAGCAAGACCTTAATCTTTGTATGTTGTTTATCGGTTTGTTTGTTGATTTTGAGAAAACTTGTAAGAAGAGAATCACACCCTGGGGATAATCGAGGGAAAGGGGTTTGAGCAAACTAAAGAATGTTATTTAAGCGAGGTCATGCCTTCTTTAAACAATTAAAGGTCAATTTGAGAGTCTTCAAAAGGGAATTAATTTCGATATTAAAGAAATGGAAAAGGAATTTGATGCAATGATAGTTGAGGTTAATGATTATGAGCAGGAACTCAAATATAATGAAGTTGAAAGGAAGAACTTGCATATCTTAAATGAGAATTTGATTTCGAGTTGTGTGGCTCAAGATGTGTTTTATACTGTTACTAAGCACTCTATTACTGCTTCTCGATTTCATGAATTATCTATTGCATTGAAAGTTTCTCATGATCGTGTTATTGAGCTTGAAAACAAAAATTCAGAACTAAATGAGAAAATTGATCAGGATGATCACGATAATTTGGTAAAACATCTTTCTAAACTAGAAGTTGAACATTTTGATTTGCAACTAAAATATCAATATCTTAAAGAAAATGTCAAAACCTCGAGTTTGATGCAGTTTTTCAGATAAACAAACGTGACGAACAGATTCAAGCTCATTGTAACACGATCAGAAAATTGAAAGCCCAAATTTCACAATTAAAGGGTGAAAAGAACAATGTGACTGGCTCCCAAATGCCTCCTCCTTTAGATTCTCAGTATTCTCAGACTTTTCATCTTCAAAACTTGGTTAATGCTTTACAAAAGGAAATCGAGGGTTTTCTCGAAGAAAATGAAAAAGTTAAACGAAACTTTAAAGAGTTATATGATTCAATTAAAGTCACTCGTGACAAGAACAACGAAAAAATAACGTCTTTACAAAAGGAAATTGAGAATCGAGGAGACAGAAAAAGGAAAGCGCCACTTGTCTTTAATGAGAATGTTGCATCAAGATCATCCTCGATCGCAAATATATCGTGTTGTTAAAATATATTCCTCCTCATCTTAAGAATAATGAACCCGTGTTTCATAACTATTGTGCTCACCTTATGGATAGTCTAGAATGTCTACGTGAGATTGTGGAAGAGGATTTCATAAATAAGCCTCTTGATAGAGAAATTAGGTTTGCGTGCATTCAAGCCAAACGATCTCAAGAGTCGCTAGAATGTTTAATAGCAACATGTCCTAAATCCTTAGGTGCGAAAGGTAAAGCCGTGATGCCTTGTTCTATGCCTAGTGCCAAGCATACAAACCATTCTATGCCCACTCTTAAGAAAGTGAACACTAATGTGCATTAAAGTAGTTCGAGATCCCCGCACTTCTAGTTGGGGAATGCAAAAGTAGCAAAACCAACTAATGTTCCATTCCTCCACAGGAGTAAGTGACACCAAAGCAAGCGGGTCAAGCCTCAAGGCAACACAAAGAATGATAGGACCTTGCATGCTAGGAATGTTCAAAGGAAGAGAGTAGAAGATCACCTTAGGGAGAATTTGAATAAGGCGAATCGTGTTGATTCTAGTGTTAGCTCTAAGCGCATGTAATTAATCAATTGCTACTTTGGCAAAACATGTAATGATGATTGCGTGGTTTCATTACTAATCTTGAATGTGGTGTGAATGATTTGTCTAATGTTGTTAAATGCCCAGTTAAAATTGTTAATGTCAAAATTCAAGCTAAGAAGGCAAAAGGCAAAGGCTAAAAAGTTAGAAAACAATGGAAACCCGTAGGAAGGAAATTTAGTAATATAGGTTATCAATGGATACCTCTTGGCCGTAAGATTAATGAGTTGTGCCCTAAATTTGCTAAGTCAATGCTCACTAGAAAATGGATGCCCACTTGGTAAAACTATTCCCTTAAGAAGTGAACATACTTTGAATAGGTCAAATCTGGACACTAGCATCGCATCTATTTCGATGAGTCCATTGCTTCTACGATGTGGGTGTTCCAATCATCACATTACTAACCAAATGGAACCCATTCTTGCATGAGGATCCCAATTATCCGCTTATCCATTCTTGTCTCGTGTTCAACTGCGATCGCTCAAATCATTACGTGGTACATGGACTCAGTTTGTTCAAGAATATGATTTGGAGATCGGTCATGCTCATGAACTTCGTGAGTAAATTCATCGAAGCGTAAGATTCGGAAACGATCATTTTGGTGTTATTATGGGTTATGGAGATTACGTGGTTGGAGATAGTGTGATTCTGAGGTATATTATGTTGAAGGTCTTGGACATAATCTATTTTACGTCGGACAATTTTGTGACTCGATTAGAAGTAGCCTTGAAAACATACTTGCTTTGTTAGAGAACTTGATGGTGTGGAACTTCTAAGAGGAACTCGTGGTTCAAACCTATACACCATCTCTATCGAAGATATGATGAAATCTTCACCCATCGCGCTGTCAAAGGCTTCCAAAACTAAGTCATGGCTATGGCACCGTCGTCTCAATCACTTGAACTTTGGTACCATAAACAATCTTTCCGAAAGGACTTAGTAAGAGGATTACCCATATTAGAGTATGAAAATGATCATCTTTGTTCGACTTGCCAATTGGGAAAAGCACAAAATATGCCCACAAACCAAAACCTACAAACTCATGAATGGAAGTTCTTCATACCTTCATATAGATGCATGCGGACCAATGAGAGTGCAAACGATAAATGGGAAGAAATACATTCTAGTAGTTGTTGATGACTACTCTCGATTTACTTGGGTAAAGTTTTGAGGACAAAGGATGAAACTCCGGATGTCATCATCAAACTTATCAAACAACCGAGTTCGACTCAACAATCTTGTTAGAATTGTTCGAATGACAATGGCACGAGTTTGTTAACAAAGACTTAATTCGCTTTTATGAAAGTGTTGGAATCACCATCAAAGAAGTGTTCACGAACTCCTCAACAAAACGGTGTAGTTGAAAGACGAAATTGAACTCTTATGGAAGTCGCAAGAACAATGCTAATTTATTCAAAGGTTCCAATGTTTCTATGGGTCAAGCCATTGCCACCGCTTGCTACACCCAAAATAGTTCCCTTATTCACACCTCTCATGGAAAAACTCCATATGAACTTGTCTATAAATGAAAACTGATCTATCCTACCTTCGTGTGTTTGGTGCTTTATGTTACCCAACTAATGACGGTCAAGATTTAGGTAAACTAAAAGCTAAAGCGGACATTGGAGTATTTGTAGGTTATGCACAAAATGTAAAAGGATACCGAATCTACAACAAGAGAACCCGAAATATCATGGAAACAATTCACGCACGTTCGATGAGTGACGGTCAAATGGCTCCAGGACAATCCAGCCTGGACCCGCATTTCAACCTTTATCAAGTAGTCCTATCGGTTCACTCTTGTTTCTAATCCTCACCAAAGAACTCCTTATGTACCTCCTTCGTAAGATGATTTGAAGAAATTATTTGATCCAATGTTTGATGAACACTATGAGCCAAGTGCTAATGATATGTCGGTTCCATCAGCAGATCGCCTCTATCCTCGCCAATGAAGTTAACCCTTCGGTTTCAATGTCATAAGTCAAGAAGCGCTGCCGATCACTGCCTCATCAACAAATCATCAATCATTGAGTGTACACAATGGAAATGTTGCTCATCATTATGTATGATGAAAACCCTTTTGCTCCTCCGTAAGATGAACCCTTTGAAAACATATTTTCTCATGAATCATCATCGTAACCATCGTCATCGGAGATATAGACTCGCTACTTGGGTTCCTCAACAACAACCACATGAACATCTTAGAAAATGGACACATGATCATCCATTGGACAACATCATTGGAAACCTCTCGTCAAAGATCCACACGGAAACAACTTGCAACCAATGCATTATGGTGCTTCTTCAACTCCGTACTCTCTAAGATCGAACCAAAAGACGTGAAAATCGCCATGAATGAAGACAATCGGTTCAATGCCATGCAAGAAGAAATTCATGAGTTTGATCGAATAGATGTATGGGAATTAGTACTGCTCCAAATTGTGCAATGATCATTGCTTTAAAGTGGATCTTCAAAGTAAAACTTGATGAGCATGGTGATGTTTTAAAGAACAAGGCTCGATTGGTTGCAAAAGGATACCGTCGAGAGGAGGGTATTGACTTTGAAGAATCATTTGCTCTATTGCTCGTGTCGAGGCAATCGGAATCTTCTTGGCTAATCTTGCAAGTAGGAACATGGTAGTCTATCGATGGATGTAAAGAAGGCGTTTCTTAACGGAGATCTTAAAGAAGTCGTATCGTCGGCCCGACTGAGGCTTTGTGAATCGAGCATCCTACTCACGTCTATCGTTTGAAGAAGGCTCTTTACGGTTTGAAGCAAGCTCAATGGCATGGTATGATACGCTATCAAAGTTTCTTCTATCTACTAGATTCAACAAAGGAGCAATTGATCCGACATTGTTCACTAGAAAGTCGAGCAAACATTTAATTCACGTTCAAATACATGTTGATGATATCATTTTGCCTCGACCGACCCCAATGAATGTGACCGTTTTCAAGTGAAATGGGTTCCAAATTTCAAATGTCAATGATGGGACAAATGTCATTTTTCTTAGGATTACAAATTTCACAAAGTCCCGAAGGCATTTTTATAAATCAATCTAAATATGCAAATGAGATTTTAAAGAAATTTGGATTTGATTCTTGTGACCTGTTGACACTCCCATGATAGAGCGTACTAAACCGGATGAGGACCACTCGTGGATCATGGTAGACCAAACGAAATATCGTAGTATGATTGGATCCACGATGTACCTCACACCGATGAGACCGACATATTATGTTCGTTGTTTGCATGTGTGCTAGATATCGTGTTAAACTACCAAAAAGCACCTTGTAGCGGTTAAATGTGTCTTCGGTATCTCCAAGGAACCATCAATATGGGTCTTTGGCACCGAAAGACATCGGTATGTCAAGAATGACCTATGCAGATGCCGATCATGCGGTGATGTCAAGATACACGTCAAGTACATCCGGAGGTGCTCGGTTTTTGGGTGATAAGCTTGTGAGCTGGTCTTCAAAGAAACAAATGAGTACTTCTATTTCCTCTACAAAGGTGAATACATAGCCATGTCATCTTGTTGTGCTCAAATCCTATTGATGAGATCCCAATTATCGACTATGGCTTTGAATTCAACAAAATTCCTCCTGTCTTGTGATAATAAAAGTGCTATTGCTCTTCATGCAACAACGCTCAACACTCAAGAGCAAAGCTCATAGACATTCGACATCATTTCATCGGGAGCAAGTAGAGAACGGTGTGGTGGAACTCTATTTTGTGAGGACATAATATCAATTAGCACACATCTTCACCAAAGCTCTTCCTAGGGAACGTTTTGAGTTTATCCTCCCACGACTTGGTCTAAAGAGTCTACAACCGGAAACACTCAAACTTCTTCAAGAGGAAGACGAGGAGTAAAGGTATTTCTTCATCCATCTCTTGTAAATATTTATTCAAAAAGCAAATAGAAAAATATAAAACTTTCAAAAATCCATAAAAATTTGAAAATCTTGAAAAATTTCAAAAAATATTGTCTTTTTGTCATGATTTTTCTCCATTCGATAATATCTACGGTCTTTGTGCTGTCATTCAAAGAATGACACGGGATTTTAGATGTTGTTCGAATGTTCTTAAAAAAAAAATCAAAAAAATCAAAAATCAAAAATATTTTTGGGAGAAAGTGAAACAATGGTTTATTGTCATTTCAGCAAGAACCTGCTTTTCAAAGAAAGAACAGAGCCATGCTTTATCTTGTTTTCAAAACTCATGCTCGATTCTATAAACAATTACTTACTATCTAATGAAAACTAATTGCTTTGAAAAATAACTCGGACTCTATTTTTGAAAATCATCTGGACTTAACGTTTGTCAAAATATCTATCTCAATCAACAACTTATGTCATTGATTGAGGGGAGAATGATTTCAATTAAATCAAAAGGTTATTTGTCATACAATTGTTTTCAAAAGATAATCATGCATGTTTAATCAATAGAGTTTAAAGTCTTATAATCCGATCCTTATCGTTAAAATGTTTTCATAATCAAGTCACAATTCTCCTCAAAAGCTTTCAAAATCAATTTAAATCTACAGAGATCACAAATCTCAAATGATTAGAAAATTGTGATCGGGGGATAATTTGTGATTTAAATTGGATTTAAATTGATGATTCGATAAATGGTTTCACAAGTGTTTTGCAAGCTTTCCTCTCCACATGTGCCAAACGATTTCAAATTTTCCATGCACATGTTGAGGGGGCATCCTTTTAAAACCACAAAGGATTGAAACGTGATTGATTTGTCTTTAAGTGCGTGTTCCTTCTAATATGTGCAAAACTCTTTGAAACCTCAAGGCACATATAAAGGGGAGCAAACTTATGAAAACCTTATCCTTCCTCAATATGCTTTATATACTTGATTTGATCGAAGTGATGTTGATATCTTTTAGAAAATGGTAATCAAAGAAGTTAATTCTTCCTCTTGCCTCCGTGTGCTAAAACGATTTCTAATACATGAAGCACATGTTGAGGGGAGCTCTTTTTCTAAAAATATCATAAACAATTCAGTACAAAATGCTTTTATAATATATCACAATTATCTCGGATTGATTTTCAAATGGTTTTCAATTGGTTCCATTGGCGGATGAACAATACCAAATAGACCACCAAATTTACTTTATGTACGGTGGTATAAGGATGATAATGTTAGGTATTTGTTCCCATGATCCGCCATATTCGGAGGGATCTACCAGGGACAATCCACTAGATAGTGTAGAAGTCCTTAGGTTTGATGAAAAAGGAGAAAAGTGAGATATGGGAAGAGTGCGGATCGAGATCGAGCTAGTCATCGAATAAACCCAACAAGGTTCTAGTTATGAAGTCTCGTAAGCACCGAATGGGTTGAAGAATGAAAAAGAATTGAATGTGAAAAGGGTGAAAAGAAATAGCCCTCCATTTATTCAACCTTAGGCGTAAACCGGTTCAATTCATATGCTCTTGGTGGTTACCAAGGTAACATCGTATTGAAGACAAGACTTCATGGACCCAAAGGACGACCGCACTACATCTTCCCAAACTACTCAAGTTCCTCTTAAAAGGGCTTGTTTCATTCTCACGGGGAACCTACATAATCTATCGACTTTTTCTTAGAGTTCGTTGATATTGAAGAAGGAGACCCTCTCCCTAGTCTCCGGAATAGGAAACCAAATGTGCACAATTGAGTCTAGAGCCACGAGATCATCAAATAAATCTCACTAGGACGCTGTCAATGAAGACTCTCTGTTTCACACAATGTGGAAAGAGAGATTATATCTTATGAGTCCTACGCATTATCCTTGTGGTATTGCCGGAACATCCGAGTGATATGCTAACATATTCATAATGAAGATGGAAAGCCTTCGAGCCAACATCAAACAAGCTCTCGGTGGGTGGCATGTGAGATCTATCCAATAGATCAACCATGTGGCAACCGAAGCGTAAACAATGGGGTGATTCAATCTTTTGAATCAATCACAGTTCGAGTTATGGTTTGACGAATACCTTTGAAAACCGGTCTTTGTGCTTAAAAACTCCTTTCTTTAGCACATCGATCGTGTACTAATATTTCAAAATAAAAGGTGTTTATGATTGATAATTGATTTTCATTAAAACCTTCGTTGTATTGCAAAACAATTTCTATTGAGTGGTACACGATTGTTGTTCAAATCTCTTCTCATCAATCGTGAATCTCAATTATTTGGTTCACTCACTCCGTGTTGTCTTCTTTGAGATGTTCGGTTTGAGAACGTTTAGAACAATTGCGAAACCCCATCAAGGAAATTCTTTGGAATTATACCTTATCACAGAAGTACTTGTCTTGTTCAACGGGAACCATGGGTCGTGTACCTCAATTCAACGAAAGTGATCAAAGACACTTTCGCGCTTTATTGCTAATCTGCTGTATGCGTGTACCGACGTTTGTAGTGATCGTAATGAAGCGGTCAATCCATAGCCGCATGCTCACACAACACATTCATTTCTAAAGAAATCATGATTAGTGCATCAATGACTCGATATTTTCACTCCATGCTTCGCTACGTTCTTCGCTAATATCATGAATCAACGAAAGCTTCGCTACTCCGATGAGAATATATCATGATCCGTAATGTGAGCATGTCGGTCCAAATGTCACAACATCACATAATACCAACATCACAAAGGATGAGTCGAGATTTATGTTAGATGATGATCTCAAAGTGGCTCAACACTCATTAACACGTGGATCGCTTAAAGACCTCCACTTGGATTATCCATACATGCAAAATGAAGAATCAATGACTACGAGCTACAGAGCAAAGAACATTAACAAGAATCCAAGGACAATCTTATTGTAATATCTTTTGTATTCAATGTATTTTGAGGTGACCTCCTTGGGGAGATTGTTAGGATTTAGTAAATCCAGTTATTAAAGAGTCGGTCACCTCAAGTATATGTAATCGTTAGAAAGCTCGAGTCGTAGTTATTATATGTTAAGTAGTATTTAGTTAAGTAACACCACGGAGGACGGACGGTCTTTACCCATCGTATGCCCGATCCATGCCCGTAGGTGGCGATTTGTAAGACTATATATACTCTCTACCTCCCAAGGTAGAGTTGGAGCTCATAATAATACTTTCATTTTCTCTCACTAAGTTCCCAAAACTCTAACTCTTTCTCTCTTAAAACCTCATCTTGTATGCCTACTTGTGTTTATGATATGATGTGTTTGTGAAATCCAATATGTTACAAATGGTTAACTAACCGATGTGGTTAGCAAAAACATTAGATGTAAAATGGAATGCCGCCATTTGGGTTAAATCCTACGATGCCTCTTATCATTTGAACATATTTTTATCACTCGAAAGTGATTTTAATTGTAATGCATAACAAGTACAAGTTCTAGAATCGACATAATCACCGGCACACTCATAGCAAATATAAAACAAAAGATGTGTTTTATACAAAAGAAACCTCACAATTTAGTGGAAAAAGGCTATAATGCGTGCTAGAAAATGCTATCGAATCCAAAATGAATTACTTTAGTAATTTGGTTCATAAAAATTTTCAAAACCTCATTTACCATTGAAATACCCAAGACCTAAAGGCGATTTTCTACTAATTACTTAAATCTAAAAACTTTACCTAAAAATCAAAAATAAGACTAAAACTAAAAATTAAAAATCATATCATTTTTCCTATTTTCTTCCCTCCCCATACTTAAGTTTTGCATTATCCTCAATGTAATAAAATGAACTTCAAAGTAAAGAAAATGGGAAAAGAAATAGTTAAAAGATACCACGGGATAGAATATGCAATATGCATATTGGGTCATAAGCAAGCATGTGAGTTATCCAACCCAAATATTGACCAACAATAAGCTTCCGTCACATCCATCCCACAAACAAAAGCGCAAAATATGCACACACAAAACAAAACAAACAAATAATCCAAACGCTACTTAAAAATAAAATAAACAAAGTATGATAATCATCCTAAAGAAATAGTTAAGAGATAGAGATAGAGATAATATTGTTCGACACACAATAAGCATTGTTTTTGAAATCTCAATCCAAGAATGATCCACGATCATTCGTCATCCTCACTCATCTCATCACCTTCATCATCATCGCTCGGTCTCATAATTCTCCTCCTCATCAAAGATTGTGTAAACCTTCTCTTCTTCTTCTCCTTTGTAACTCCCGATGAAGATCCTCCAACATCATAGCTAGATCCTCCAACCTCGGGTAATCTACCATACGCAAGCATCGGGTTGGTAAATGGTGCATAGCCGAGGATATGGGTACGGATATGGTCCAGGATATGAGGTGTATGGGAAAGGATATGGTGGAACATTGGGTGGGTTGTAGGGTGGCAACTCATAATTGGCTTTGAGCCATGTGTTGAAAGATCGGAATTGAATAATCATTAATGTAATTGTTCATTAACATCATCGAATCTCTCCAAATATCCCTACACTCAATTTCATTCAAATTTTGGTTCCACTCTCCTCAATCTGAGTCAAAACTACTTGACGTACCCGTTTGCACGTTCCCCATCGATACATTACCCATTGGCACTCCTTGCTGCTGTGGTGGTGGTTGTTGTTGTTGTGGTTCAATCCATGCTCCCAATGTTTTCGTCCTCCTATTCAAAGCTGTACCAAAACTGATTCCATTCCAAATCTCACTAATCTTTGGCTCTCCACACTTAGCCAACTCATTGCTATTGTAATACCCAAGATTCCTTGCCAACCTCGTCACATAATGGCCTCCACAAATGTTGCTATTACATTTGATACTCGGGGCTCTCCTAGACAAATATTCGGCTATGAGCCAAGCCGCATTTCCATCCTTAGTTTCTTCCAACAACATCATAACCCACAAGTCCGGCTTATGGCATTTGTCCCTGCTCCCAACTCTATGAAATGATCCCCATACTAGCAACTTGTGTAGCACTCTCATCAATGGATTCCTAATGGTTGCAAGATTCCTTCGAGTACAAGAAGGATCTCCCCACGATTCCAAAGACGGGGATACTAGGTAATCTTTTCAAATCTCCTAAGCCTTGAAAATGAGCTTCAAACAATCGATGCTTAATCTCATCCGGTTCATATAAGCCAAGAGCAACAACAAAACCCGACAAAATGTATGCATGATCCCGCCCACAAAGCCTAAACCAAACACAAACTTCATTCATGATGTTCGAACATTGACCTTTCTTTCAAAGTACATAGTCGAAAAGAACTCCATACACCATTCACGATAAACCTCTTCATTTATGCTAAAAGATCTTTCCCATGATAAATCATCAAACGAATCCCCATCAACCGGATAGACATAAGACATCCGCATCATATGCCGCAACTCATTTTCACACTCATATTCGCAAACAAATCCCAATCTATCAACCTTGGAACCAAAAGCGTCCTATTTTGAAACTTTGATAAACGTTCCTAAAAGCATGTTTCTCCTCATTGGTGAGATCTTTGAACTTCAAGTTTGCATTCCTTCACCTTCAAGCTATACGTAACCTTCTTCCTTGCATTCCTTTGACAATACTTGGTAACAATCGGGTTTATTGGAACCCGTGTTGAACTTGAACAACCTACAACATTTCTCTGTAGAAATCATAAATATAAGTCAATATAAGAGTGTTAGAACAAACGATAAGGTTTATAGAAGCCTCTAAGGTCTAGTTCAAAATATGAAAATTTCCAAAGCGAGCGTGGAACCGGATCGGTTGAGGAGCAACCGATCCGGCTCCTCTCTCTAGCAACCTAGCTCCAACCATTCGGTTGCGACTATCAACCGAATCGGTTACATCAACTGAAGGCTATGGCCTTCAATCTCTTCCCACTAGATTCTTCTAGTTCCAATTCACTCCTAAACCGCATTCTAACATCACCAATGATTCCCACATCCTCAAATTGCTCTTAATTCGCATTCAAAACTTCCAATCATCACATGTTCATCTTGCTTAGAACTATCAATCTTAACTTCAATTCTCAATCACTTGTTCTAATCAACAATGTGGCATCTATAATTCATTAAAACGCATCATCTACCAACTAGGAATCATCAATTGCAACTTAATTTGATTCAATGGCACAACCTAATTAAATTCGAAAATTCAATCATCTAATACTCATTCCATGATGAATCAATCACTACAATTCTTTTTGCAATGATCCTATATCAATTACCCACTTAATCCTAAAAGATTACAACTTAATTCAATTCTATCAAAAACCCCAAATTAGTGACCTAATTTGCAATTCAAATCAAACACTCTAATTAAACCCTAATTAAGTTAATTGATTGCGATGCTTACTTGTTTAGGTGCCATGATGATCTTCTAAAACTCTTACAATCTTCAAACAACTTCTAATGGTTGAATTTTGTGAAACCGGATGGAGGATTAGTGAGTGTGTGTGTGTTTTTCGGAAAATGAATTTTGGTATTTATACTTGCATGCAACCGATTTAGGTCATGGACACAACCGTTTCGGTTTGCATTTTTGCATAATTTTGCCTTTTTCACTTTACTTGGGCATTTTACCTTCCAAGCAACAATCGCTTACTCAAAATCCGATTAAAGATGCACACAACATTCATCCAACCATTTGCAAATTTCAACAACATCTAATCTCAAAACTAAATCATCATACTTATAAGCATAACTTAAACTAAAACTCAAAATGCATTGATTAAATAAATTCAAATGAAAATAATAAGAGAAATAAAATCAAATGAAAACAAAATCCCTAAGTGCATAAAATTAAAAGTTCATCAAAGATGAAAATCAAGCAAACAATTGCTTGTTATTATTGCATTATTCTTCTCCTTATTACTCCTCAAAATACTCATGCCTTGATATGTCCTCACTTTGAAATTTCCGGTCAATTCACGGTATGTTTCATGAGTTTTAATTTCTAACAAATCTTCTCCCATCCGGCATAGTATATCAAATTTGACGTGCCATTCCCGTCTCCATCCTCTCTTTGTAAACACTTGACCCCTCGGTCCTCATTCCAAAATTTTAAGTTGTACCGGTAGAGAGCCTAAGAAATCGTGAGCTTTTGTAAACAAGGATGTTCTTGAATGGATTGTAGAATGCTTCCACCATGAGTGCACGCTCCATTTCATCATCAATATCAAATTATGGTGGAGCAAGCGGTCCATACATAGTGTTTCCATGGACATGACGTCCAACTTCGAAACAAGTTAAGTCATCTTCCCCATCAAAGAGTTCCAAATCCTCTATAAATTCCAATAATTTACCCCTAGGTTTGGGATAATAGGTTTGCTTTGAGATCCCATCATCGATTGTCATCGTCCCCCTCCCCATATCTATAATCGCCCCACATGTGCGTAGGAAAGGTCTTCCAAGTAGAAGAGGTAGACTCTTATCAACCGGTATGTCTAAGACAAGAAAATCAGCCAAGTAAGGTTGGTAGCCAATTTGCACTCTTACATTTTTCACTTCCCCATTGCCTTTGCTTGGGAGTTTTCCGCCATGGTTAGTTTGGAATGATTTGGTTGTGGTTTACTTAGGCCCAATGTCTTGAATAGTGGATAAGGCATAACATTGACGCTTGATCCTGTATCCGCCAAAGCATACACCGAGTGGTCCCGTTAACTTTAATAGGCAAAACAAAGTTACCGGGTCACTCTCCTTACGTGGCATACCGAAATAAGATCATATCCCTATCCTCATCCGATAGATCTTTATCCTCCAACCTTGCTCTTGCTAACATAACCGCCTCTAGCTTTTGCGGTATAGAACATAATCTTGTTGCACTTCAATTACCGGCTTCTTCTCATTGAGTTCGAGAAATTTTTGTTCAAGGTTTGCTAAGATAGCTTCCTTTTGGTCTTGAGTTAAAGGTTTGAAGGTGTTTGGTGAATTGGGTGGTGATGGTGTGTAATCATGGGTCTTGTTGGTTGTAGATGTGGTAGGAGTTAATATATTTTATGAGGTTTTCTTTCTACTAGCCTTCCCATCTTCACAATTTCCACATTCTCCTTCTCCATGTTAGCACATAATTCCACAAGCATTTCATTTACTTCCTTCTCCTCTTCCAAGTCGGTAATGTTGATTCTCATCTCACCTAAAGCAAAATCCAATTGACATTTGGTTGTCACAAGAAAATCTAGCCCAAAGCATACGTCCGCTCATCGCGTTTCCTTCTTCCAAGACTACAAAATCCGCCTCGAAAATATGACCATGGATGTTAATCCAAGATTCTTAACCATTTTCTCCCATAAGCTTCATAATCCAAACGACGTGGCCAATTTGATCAAGAGCTTTGTCCACAATATAATTTTCCCCATAAGCCATGTTCAATTGAGCATCCCACGCTCACCCTTCGACACTACAAGGTGGTCCGAACCTCATAAGTGGTGAATCGTACCCGTGGGAAGTGCTTGCGTGAAAATCACGACTCTACTCTTTTAGGAATTTGAACTTTGTTCTCCCATTTCTTCCACATATTCGAATCAATAGCCAACTCCTTCTTACTTTCTTCCAAAATATTCCCAATCTTCTCCAACGAGTTTCCGTGTCCTTAAACATCTCATCCAAGTTACGTAGGTACTCGTAAATTCCGCTTAAACTATCCATAACAAACTATCTAACAAAACAAAATAAAACCAAAGACAAACATCCAAATTATTAGTGTTAGAGTTAGTAAAAATCAAAACAAACTACGTAAACACATTCTAAACAAGTAAAGACACTAATTAAAACTAAAACACTAGCTAAAACTTAAAATAGAAAAACTAGAAAATTTTTTATCGAGAGAGCTCCAACCGATCGGTTGGTGGTAAGCTCGAGACCAAAATGCCTAACCGATCCGGTTGCGGGTTGCAACCGAACGGTTGGAATGACTTTCCAAAATTTTATTTTATTTATTTATAAAAAGCGAAATTAATTAAACCTATTAATTATAAATTAATTAAAGAAATTAATTATACTTAAACTCTAAATAAATGTGTCTACTCATTATCTTCATTAAAAAAACATTTATTATGCTAATTAACCATAAACTACATTAACTAGATAAACTTAACTAATCATTAAAACCAACTAAACACATAAAACTGAAAATTAACTAAATTAATAACTCTTAATAAAGACAAATATTAATTAAAAAGTTAAATAAAACTAAAAATGACTTATAACCAAAAATCTAAAAACTACTAAAACAAGAATAAACAATCTATAGGACAATCTATAAAAATCAGAAATGACAAGAAATAAGCTATAAACTAAAACAAAAACAATAGATAAACTAAAAACTAGAAAAATCAAAGATTACATTTTTCGAGAGAACCAATCGTTTTGGTTGCTCCTCCAACCGATTCGGTTGGTCCCTAAAACCAATTTTAATTTATTTTATTATTTATTTATTTATTTTTAACTTATCAATATTAATGATTTTAATATTACCAATTTTACGAAACAAAAAAAAAAAAAAAAAACTCGAATCTCGTGGTGCTAAAAACTTGATGTGCTCACCGTGCAAGTTTTAAAAATTTATAAACACCGATTATCCGAAATTACTATAAACACATACGAGCAAGTATACTCGTTCGCGATAGCAAAGGTGGGTAAGTCGAGATCGTCCCAAGAGATTTGCTTTTAAATTTGTTTTAAAAGATTGGTAATAAGAAAGCTTTGTCAAGGCTCTCTCCAAAAATTATGGTTTTAGTAAAAATCAATATTAAGAAACATATACTTGTGTGTAGTCTATAGGCAATCATAGAAAGTGTTCATGAAGGCTTGGTGTAAACTCTTGATGTGATGCACAAATCATAAGCAAATGATTTCCAACCCATGGTTTATGTTTTGTAAAATCATTTTAAGAACAATAACATATAGGTAATCCTTTCGGTCCTTATCCTAATGATTATCCTTTAGAAAATCCATTTGTTTGTAAAATGTTCTCATTAAACTCGTTCCTACAAATCTTTCGACCTTTCGTGATGAAAAATATTTATAGTCTTGTTTCAATAAGTAAACATGGTGGGTGTCAATCACCATATCCCCGTACTAGTTTGTCACTTAACTTTTTGGAATAAAACACAAGAGAAATCCTTTCGGTCCTTTTTCTTAAAACATGTTTACCGACAAATTAAACAAGACTAGTAGTTTTCCAACAAACTCATTTAAACAAGATCATATACATGCATCACATATAAGAACACTAGTATGATTTCCTACATCCTTACACACAAGTATATTCAAGAATTACTCCATGACAATCATAACAAAACACAAGTAGTAACAAGGTAATTCAAATAATTCAAGAGAATAGAAATTCATAACAAGTTCCATAGAATACCTAAGCTTTTGGATTACAAGAATTAGAAATTGTGGAATATAGCAACCACACCTCCAATCTTCTAGTCTTAACCGTATAACTCGAAGGATCAAACAATGGATGAGAATTTCTCTCCAACCTCTCGGACGTTTTACACCAGAACAAGACTTTTGGGATGAATAATAAGGTTGGTAATAGCTTTGGTGTAAACTATTACACTTTGGTTGTGTCACACCTAGACTACTAAGTCTAGGTTCATTATATAGCTAAAGAACCTTAAGTAATCGGCTAAAATGTCCCATACAAGTTAATAACAGAAATGATCGACCTCCAATGATTATGGGGAGTTAAGGCAACATTAAATAACAATTGGTGTAAACTCAGTAACCGGATCGGTTGAGGGCAACCGGATCGGTTGCGTGTTGTCCACTAGCCCAACCGGATCGGTTGCGGGCTCCAACCGAACGGTTGGGCGCCTCTTGTACCTCCAAACTTGACTTTTGTTGACTTTTCTTGATTTGCGCCTTTTCTTTGTTTTCGCTAATGATTTCCAAGACGAAACTTGATCTTTACTTGTTGTAGATACTTAGAAATCATTGCGCTTCCTAATCATTGAGTCCAAGAGCTTCCTTACTTGACTTCCTGAATTCTCCAAATGTGCATGAAATCTTCATTTCTTCATCTCTACATTCAATGCATCTTTTCATATGAGTAATTATAAACACAAAACCAACAATAACGCTACTAAAAACATGTTCATTTCTTCATCTCCCATCATCACTTCTACAGATGTTAAAATTGACACTAAAGTTAGCGGGTCAAAACCTAGAAGCAATACTAGGATTACGCTAACTAAAAGTGATCAAAAGTGAAAGAACACCATAGGGACAATAATGACTTGAACAAAAGAATCGTGTTGGTTCTAGTATTACTCTTTGCAAATTAATTAGTCTTATGAAACATGTAAAGAATGTCTATAATTTGGTAATCATGATAAATGTGGTGTGTTATTTCAGGTCTAAGAATCAAAACGTTAAGAAAGTTTAATGCAGCAACTCGAAAAACAGGAAGGTTTTACCAATATAGGATTTTAGTGAAAGCCCATGTGTCGAATATTCACGCATGGAAAACCTTGCTCCTTAACTAGATCCACTTGCTAGAGTAGTCCTCCTTAACTAGATCCACTATGCCTAGAGTAGTTCCTTAAGGTTTGGAAGCCAACCGGTAGAATAATCCCATTAGGCACACAATGCCCTTTAACTAAGTCTGATGATTCTACTAGTTTAGCTCCTAGCGATAGCGACTAGGGTTTCTGCTGATTCAAAGATTGTTTGCGCTAACCAAAAGGAACCCATTTTCACATGGGGATCCAATGTTTTCAAATTTCCACCTTTTTCTGTGACTCTGTGTTCCAATGCATGTCGTACAAATCATCCGTTGGTACTTGGATTAAGGCTGCTCTAAACAGATGAGGGGAAATGACTATGACGTTTGAATACTTCAGTTCAAACATTGTTCTCTAAAGAAAAGAAAAGTGTACGCTTCAGTGCGCTTTATCTTCAAAAGAAGAGAAATCTTCTTATGACGTTTGTTTACATCAGTTCAGGCCTCGTACTTCATCATTATGGCGTTTGTAGATAACACTTCAGGCCCCGTTCCTAAGAGAAAAGAAAGGTGTACGCTTCAGTGCGCTTTATCTTCAGAAGAAAATAAATCTTCATGTTATAACCACTCTCATTGACATTCTTTATCAACAAGCTTTATGTTTTTCCCATACTCATTCAATCCTCAAGTGGATCTACGTTCATTGGTATATATTCTTATTCACTTGCTCAATCAAAAATGGCAAACTTCATTTGCAATTTTTGAGGGGGAAAAGAGTGAAGAAACTAAATGTCAGCCATCAAGGGATCTGCTTACCATTGATCGTATTCTTATTCACTTGTTTAAATCAAAAATGGCAACTTCGTATGCAACTTTTGAGGGGGAGAAGAGTGAATATACTACATGTTGATGGATGCTTGAATTATGGTCATACGACTCTCCAACGCCTAATGTTTCACTTACTAAGGATAACTGGGATTTATTGTTTGGGATTCATTGTTTCAAGATATGTTTGATGAGTATTTCCAACCGCTTAATCTAATGTTGATCATCCAGTTCAAGCTCCTGCTCCGACATCACGACTCAACCGGTTCACCTTCTTCAATTTCCATTGATCAAGATGCACTATCTAAGAAGTACAACTCGGACTACTCAAGAAGCCTAATCTCCAGTTATTCCTTAAGGCGTTGTTAATGACTATCATTGCAGTTGCACTCATGAATAATAATCTTCTTTTTGGTATTCCTTTGCCAAATCTTTACGGATCATTGTTCTTCCCTAAGTGTGCTCTGTAAATCAACTATATGAACTTCGAAGATTAATCATTATGACTTATTTGAGATTGAAGTTGTCTCTCACAAAGGCGTGTTCTTATTTGATAACTTGCTCGAGCTTAAGAATTTTAGTTGAAGACTTGGTTTATCTAGTTACCAGCAGTCGGGGTGGATGGTTGAAGACCTGGTTAACTATCACAATTAGGAGTTACGTGGTTTTACTCAGTGTCACACGCAGATGATGGTGTGGATAATCGCAAGAGGTGTTAATGTCTTATACTTTGTTTGAGTAGTGAGTACTTAGAGATTTGCTTGAAGCATAAATTCTCGACACCGTTCTTCCATCACTAAGTGCAAGCTTAAGATACAAATGTGGGGAATTTGACTTCAGTTTCAAGTTTGGTATATCTGGTTTTTCTTCATCAGTGGTCTCTTCAAACTGTCTACATATGGGTTGATAAAGATAGTTAGAGAGAGTTTTTGTAGCAGTTGATTCTCACAGGATTCATTTGAGCTAATTGTTTGTTCTTCTCTATTTCAAGAATATTTGGTATGTATAATGTGTTGCTGATTCTGAGGTATCAAAACCAGCAAGGGGGTAGGAGACATACATCTAAACACACAACGAGTACACATGATGAACTAAATACTTCTTCTCTATTGAAGTAATCCAGGGAAAGACAAATGTCATAAACCATAGAGAAACTCAGTTTTTAACTCGTAGCCTTTGGTGTGTCATTCCAACTATTTGGGGGAAGGATGTATTATTCCAACTATTTGGGGGAATGATATATTATTCTAACTATTTGGGGGAAGGATGTATTGTTCCAACCATTTGGGGGGAAGTGGTCTCTGGAGACTTTGGGTATGTGTTAACTGAGCCTTCAGTAGGAAGAAATATGAGAAGAATAGTTGGAGCGTGAGATGATATTGCTTATCGACATCTTCTATATGATTTATGGTAGTACTTCCGTTATTGCTTCATGTACATAATGTAATGATGATTCCGATGAGATCGCAACCATCGGGGAGATATATGTGTACATCGTGATGCACAACATGTTCACTTGATCGAGCTAACTCGCTTATTCAAGTTGACATCCGCAGAGATAATCGTGACTCAACATGTTACTTGGATGTCATCGCTCTACTCTTGTTGGGTACATGTGTACATTATGGGGTGATTGGTTATTTGTTAGATAACCGGAATGCATTTGGTGAAATGAAGATGTTGATATATTGTTCTCCGAATAGACAACCGCTCAAACTCAAGAGTAATGTGTACATCGAGGACGACAACAAGATCATGTGATCGGGCTTAATCATTTATTTCGGGTTTGATAATGCAAATTGATCCGTGTTAACTTGTTACTTCGTTGTTATCGTCTTCTTCGGGTTCTTGAGCTTCATACAATTAGACTGTTTGCTTCACTTCATCTTCTGGGGGGAAATGGTCTTAATTCGAAGATTTTCGGTTTAGGGGGAAGCTACCAAAGATTCACATTGAGAAGGCTCATGTTCAGACGATTTTCTTAGAAGCCTCGAATGCTTTGGTGGTGAAAGTTTAAGAGATGTTGATTTGTTTCTTCTACAAAGTGCTGAACTATATCCTTATCTCGGTACTCTTTTCATCATCTTCTTAAACTAAATTATTTTCTTTATATATATATTTATTCAAAAAGCAAAATACAAAATTATAAAACCAACAAAAGGAAAATAGAAAATTATAAAATTTTCAAAACTCATAAAAATTAGAAAATCTTGAAAATTTCCAAAAATATTATTTCCTTTGTCATGTTTTCTCGTTTCGATAACATCTACGGACTTTGAATTGTCATTCAAAAAAATGACACGGGTCTTTAGATGATGTTCGAAATGTAGTAATAAAGCTTTTTAATAAATTATTTTTTCAAAAAAAAAATTTGAGATGGAGAAAAATGTTGGTTTATTGTCATTTCAGGCAGTAACCCGTTTTTAAAAGAAAGAACAGAGCCATGCTTAGTTTAATTTTGAAACCTCATGCTCTGTTTCTAAAAACAAAAGTTCATAAGGAAAGTTTGTCACCAAAAAGACAAAGGTTTCCTCACAAATATTTTTCTTTCTAAATATTCTTCTGAAAAATATTTGTCATCTAATGAAAACTAAACTGCTTTGAAAATAACTCGGACTTAATTTTGTAAATCATTCGGACTTATCATTTGTCAAAATCTCTATCACTCAATCAACAACTTCGGTCATTGATTGAGGGGGAGAATGATTTCAAACAATTCAAAAGGTTATTTTTCAAACAATTGGCACGAAAATGAGCAAGGTCTACTTTTGGAAAATCAAAAAGAACAATTTATTTGCACAATTGGATCCAAACCAAGGCTAATGTTGTGTTTTCATAAGATATCTAAGCATGTTTGATCATTGGAGTTTAAAGTCTCAAAATCTAATCCTTATTAGTTAAATGTTTTCAAAAGCAGGTCACACTTCTCCTAAAAAAGCTTTCAAAAATAATTTAAATCAATTGAGATCACAAATCTCAAAGGGTTTTGAAAATTATGATCAGGGGAGAATTTGTGATTTTAATTGGATATAAACTGATAATTCGATAAGTGGTTTTAGAAATATAATGACAAGCTCTCCTCCATACATGTGCCAAACGATTTCAAAATTTTCATGCACATGTTAAGGGGGAGCAATTATCTTAAACCAAAAAGGATTGAAACGTGATTGATTTATCTCAAAGTGCAGGTTCCCTCTAATATGTGCAAAACTCTTTCGAATCTCGATGCACATATTGAGGGGGGAGCAATCGAAAGAAAACCTCATCCTTCCAAAAATATTTCATCCGAAGTTCTTAAAATACAATATTTGATCGGGAAGTGATGATGATCATTTTAGTAAATGTTAATCAAAGATTGAATCTTTCACTCTCAATCTAAGATTTTAAAAGTCCTCTTGCCTCCATGTGCTAAAAAAACTTCTAACACTTGAAGCACATGTTGAGGGGGAGCATTTCTAAAATATCAAAAACAATTAAGGTACAAAACACTTTGATTTTATATCACAAGTACCTTGATTGATTTTCAAATAGTTTTCAATTGGTTTCGTAGGAATGAACAATACCGAAAGACCGACCAATTTATTTTATGCATGGAGATATAAGGATGGTTAGGTTAGGTATTCGCTCCCACGATCCCGCCTGTAACCGGAGGGATCTACCAGGGACAATCCACTAGATAGTGTAGACGCCCTTAGGTATGATGGAAAAGGAGAAAAAGAGAATATGGGAAGAGTGCGGATCGAGATGAGCTAGTCTTGGAATAAACCCAACAAGGTTCTAGTTATGAAGTCTCGAAGCTTGAAGGGTTGAAGAGTGAAAAGAATTGAATATGAAAAGGGTGAAAAGAAATAGCCCTCCACTAATTCAACCTTAGGGAAGAAACCGGGTTCAATTCATATGTTACTGGTTGTTACCAAGGTAACAACGATATTGAAGACAAGACGTCATGGACCCAGTGATGCACTGCACTAAAACTTCCCTAGCTACTCAAGTTCCTCTTAAAAGGACTTGTTTCATTCTCACGGGCAACCTACATAATCTATCGACTCTCTCTTTGAGATTGTTGATATTGAAGAAGGAGACCCTCTCCCTAGTCTCCGGCATAGCAAACCAAATATGCACTATTGAGTCTAGAGCCAAGAGATCATCAATAAATCTCATTAGGACACAAAATTAATGAAGACTTGCTTTTTCACACAATGTGGAAAGTAAGTATATATTGAGAGTCCTACGCATTATCCTTATGGTATTGCCTGAACATTGAGTGATATGTCAAATATTCATGATGAAGATGGAAATCCTTCTAGAGCCAACATCAAACAAGCTCTTGGTGGGTGACATGTGAGATCTTCTCGAAAGATCAAACTTGTGACAACTGGATAGAAACGATGGGGACATTCACTCTTGAATCAACCTTGGTCCAGGAAATGGATTGACGGATACGTTTGAAAAACCGGTCATTGTGCTCAACAACTCTTTTCTCTAGCACATCGACTGTGTATTAAGTTTTCAAAAATTAAAGGGTATTTATGATTGATAATTGATTTTCCATAAAACCTTCGTTGTACTGAAAAACACTTTCCATTAAGCAATACATGATTGTTTTTCAAATGATTTTTCATTAATCAGTGAATCTCAATTCATTAGTTCACTCACTCCGTGCTGTCTTCTTTGAGACGTTCCGGATTGAGAATGGCTTGATTAGCTGCGAAACCCTGTCAAGGAGGTTCTTCGGAATTTTACCTGATCACAGGTAGTACTTGTACTGATCAAAGGGGAATCGTGGTTCTTGTAACCCTATTCAACGAAGGTGATCAAAAACACTTTCGTGTTCTTTATTGCTAACTGTTGTTTGTAGGGACACCCGACGGTTGCAGCTGATCAGAATTGAGGAGTCAATCCATAGCCGCATGCTCACACAACACGTTCATTTCAAAGAAATCATGATAAGTGTATATCTTTATCAAGTGACTCTGATATTTTCACTCCATGCTTCTGCTACGCTGCTGCAAATATCATGAACCAAAAAAAAGCTTTCGCAACTCTGATAAAAAGATATCATGATCCAAAATGTGAGCATGTCGGTCCCAATGTCACAACATCACATAATGGCGATACCACAAAGGATGAGTCAGATATTTACTATGGCCAATGATCTAAATGCTGGCTCATACTCATCATCACGTGGATCAGTTAAAGACCTCCACAATATGATGACAACATGCAAAAAATGAAGAATCTAAGACTACGGACTACAGAGCAAAGAACTTCATCAAGAATCCAAGAACACCAAAATGTAATATCTGTTTGTAATTAATGTAACTGAGGTGACCTCCCTTAGGGGGAGATTGTTAGGATTTAGAAAATCCTGTAGTTAAAGAGTCGGTCACCTCAAGTATATGTATTCGTTAGAAAGCTCATAGTCGTAGTCATTTAGTGTTAGTAAGTAGTTCGTTAAGTAACACCGTGGAGGTCGGACGGGTCTTTACCCACTGTATGCCTGATCCACAGCCCGTAGGAGGCGTGTCTTGTAAGAACCTATAAATACCCTTTGCCTTGCAAGGAAAAGGGATGGATCTTTCATAATTCATTTTTCTTTGTCTCACTAAAGTTCCCAACTCTCTTCCACTTTCTCTCTTTAAACTCTATTTCATACGCCCCATACTTGAGGTTGATTATGTGTTTGTGAAAACCAATATGTTACAATTCATTTATAAGAATACGCCATATACACGTCCTAAAAGTAAACCGAAAGAAGAAATGAAATCAAGAAAAGAAAACAAGTTTACATGATGGCCTTAGAGGATGCTTTTGTATTTTATCCATAAATTCTTCGTCCAGACTCCGATTTACGCCATTCAAGAGGCCACGGAAAGGGAAAATGAAGAATTACATGCTGGAAGAGGCAATACAGCATATTGACTGATAAGGATTTAAAACGTACGCTTTTAGGGGGTCATTTAAGCCCTATTTCGACATATTTTATATCCACATCGCTAGTTTCGTTCCTTTTCACTTTTAGGTCTTTTGGAAGCAAAATCTTTGGAATGAAGCATATTTGGACGAAAGGAGAAAAACATGAAGAAAATGGCAAAGTCAAGATCGAAGACACTCACTACCGATCGTGAAACTGGCCCAATCCAAAGCGCGACGCCATCCCTCTATGAAGACTTGCTCAGAATGTTCCCACGACGGCTCAGTGGAACTTCTAGTCCTAAAGCCTGTAAGGTCAATAAGTTTCACAAGCACAATAGAAAGAGATAGAGAAGAGATCGGATGAACAAACCACACAAACACTACGCGTATGAATAAAGAAGGGTTATGCGTGAGTAATGAAAGAGTGAAATTGAACAACCAACCTTCTAAGGAAGGTTTACATGTGTTTATATAGAGGAAGGAACTAGGGAAACATCCAAGTTCCCTTCCTTTCCTATATGGGCTTGGGCCTAGGCTTATGGGCCTTCTACATAAGCCTAAGGCTAATTACTAACATAAAGGCCATATTAAGCTAACTATTACATATGAATTACTAACACTTGAATTAAGGTTTAGGAGTGATTCCAACAATCTCCCTCAAGTGCTAGTGATGAATGAAATGAGTGATAACGTTGTAGGTCTTTCTTTGTAATAGTAGCTTTGACGCCTTCGACATTCTTCTTTCTTGTGAGAAGAGATGTCTTGATTCGAACAATCTCCCAAGGTAGAGAAATTGTTTCCTTTGAAGTATCCCGCTTTGACGTCTTCATTTTATTTTTCTTTTGTTCTTTGTTCTTTGAAAGTGATAGTATGGTGTGGTAGTTCGCATCAGTTCGCTTCATTGCTCCAAGGTCTCCACGCCTTTCTCCAACATGCTCACACGCTCTTTAACGTTGGATTATAGTTGATGAAGTTCTATAAGTATTTAAACTTTGTAGATTCTTTGTTGAGGAATCATTCGACTTTGTGTTGCCTTTGACCGTGAGAGAACTTCCATAAGTGATGTTGTTGGTATGAGCATGTGGAGAATCAGACGATCATTCCGCCTCCGAGCTTCCATAAGAAGTAAACATAAGAAAGGTTAGTAATAAGCGGATTCTCGCGACTTACAAGTTTGAACTTGAGAGTGTTAACAACATAGTGTGAAAACACAACTCTAATTCTCACAAAGGCCGTTCTCGAACCGGAGTCCCACAAGTGAGATAACACGATGCACCAAGTACACCTACGATTCCGATGAGTCGAGAGGTATACCAAGCATCACCTCACGATCGTAGACCATTTGAGACCACCGAGCGTAATCCACGGGGAGTTACCGAAGTAACCTACCGTCGTGGTGCGTTTGATGTTGACCCCGGCAGAGTTTCCATTCAATCACCGAGGATCACGATGTGAACCCTCATAAATGTTCTCGATAGATTTCTAAGATCTGTAGGACTCGATAACTTACCACCGATGTTCTTATTGTTGAACAACAAGTGATGAAATGTCAAGTGTACCTAAGAGATCTTTGATGAATCCGTGGCTCTAGACTCAATAGTGCTTTGGTTTTCCCGAGCGGAGACTAGGGAGAGGTCTCCTTCTTCAATACCAAAGAATCTCTAAGAGAAGGCCGATAGTTTATGTAGGGTTCCTGTGAGAATGAAACAAGCTTTTTTGAGAGAAACTTGAGTGGTTAAGAAGGTTTAGTGCATGCTTCATTGGGTCCATGACGACTTTTAATCTTCAATACCGGCATCATCAAGTGACAACCAAGAGTATATGAATTGAACCCGGTGTCCGCCTCTAAGTTGAATAATTTGGAGAGCTATTTCTTTTCACCCTTTTCTTTGCATTTCTTTTAATTCTTCAACTCCTTCTTTCTCCAATTCTCTTTTCTCCTTTTTATAATCGTACTTAAGGACTTCTAAATACTAACTATTTGTGGTGTCCTTGGTAGATCCCTCCGACTCTGGCGGATCATAGGACAGTTATCCCTAACCTTAATCACCTTATAACCCATTGCCATAAAACCATTTAATCATGAAAATCTCTTAAAGTGTTTGTGAATGAAAAGCATTTTGTACCACCGTAAGAGTTTGATCTTTGCAGAAATACTCCCTCCACATGTGCTTTAAGAGTTTTGGCAAATCGCACAAGGAGGAAAGAGCGCAGACTTTAGAATTGATCGACTCAAGATAGACAATTCCTTGCGAGACACGATTACGTTGCATAGTTAAAGATTTACATTGTCGACTTTTAGGTGACAACTAGCTCTAATAACTATCTTGAAGATGTGGACAACCCCGAAAGGTTGTCAAACCCGTCGAGTTCATGTCTATCAAGAGCTTCTCGAATGGGTACAATTTACTTGGATAAGTCTTGGAAGACGAATCTTTTCAATGTATGACCTGCTAGGCCTGTCAATTCATGGGTTGAAGTCTTTTTCACACGAGAATTCATATAGCAAAACACAACATATTTCTTATCACGTATTTTTCTCTCCCTCAAAATGGCATATAAATGTTATTTTGAAGAAATGTTGATATCAAATATGACCATTTTGAGTTTTGGGAAAAGAACCACCGAGAACAATTTTGTGAACAAAGATTTTAGTCAAATACTCCCTCAACAAGTGATATAAACGGTTGAGGTTTTGAAAATCATAAGGAGAAGTACTTGTCCTTTTGAGCAAAACCTTTGAAAAATGAAAGGTTTGATAGGTTTTACTCAAAAGTAAGAAGCTTTTGCTCCTTTTATAGGATTGTGGCAATCAAGCGCACTACGGGGTCCTTTCTTACAAGAACGGGTTGTACATCGATATGTGTGCACAAGCCATTGTCGATAATCAAACAAACAAAATCACAATCAAGAGAGTACCCAATGATTACAGACGATCAGCTACTTTCTGAGGACGTTGGAAAGTCAGAATCGGAAAGTTTGGTCATCCTCCAACATAGCTCTTGAACCGTTGCATCTGATCCCTATGAATCAAACATTCATCAATTCTAGTGATAAATCAACGAACATCCTTGCGATCCTTTGAATTCCATCTCTTCGTCTGAATTATACCCAAATCAATGTCCTTCAATCGATATGCCAATCCATCTCAAACCATCTCCAGGGTGGCGTCATAGAACTTAGTGAATTTCATCGAAAGCCATGAAGCAAGTATGATGATTTTCACTTTGGTAGACAAACCCAAACTTTTGTTTAAGAACGATTTTGTACTGAGGTTCTTGATTGATTCCAATGAAGTGTAGAAATTAGGTAAGATTCGACCCCGAGGTGGAGAACTTCAACACGCTCTTTGATTTGAAGCGTATGAAAACAAGGAGTGCAGTAATGTACTTGATCTAAATTTCGTTGAGGTTCGGTTGGGGCTCGTATGTCGTGATCCTCACCACCGGTGTATGTAAAGTGATCAACGATTTTCTCCATTGGTGGTGTGGTTTCGAATCCCTTGGTTGATCGGATGGTGGTGGTACGTGTAGCTTGTTGTGTAGTGGTGATGACCGCTTAACCATTTGTCGAATCATTGGATGGAGTTGCCTTCTAATGATTTTGTTGTTGACATAGGTGTTTCTTTTGTTGATGGAGGTGATGATTGAGATGATGATTTGGGTTTGGTGGAAGTGTTAGGAGGTGGTTCGTAAGATGCTGAGGTTTGTGTATTGGATTGTCAACTATTTAGTTGGTGATTCCTTCTTATACTTTTCCTCCTCATCTCTAGCAACTTCTTTTGCCTCTTTTCGAATCATTTCCTCTTCACCGCCAAATTATCATCATCGTGACTCTTTCATCCTTATCATGATCGTAATCTCCTTCATCATATATTTCCCATCTTCACCATGATTTTCTTCTTGCGGTTGTTTTAGTCGTTGTTGTGGTTGCTTCATTTCAACGAAGAGTAGCGACAATGACACCTGATCCTTACCGGGTTGATTAACCGGATCGAGATGGGGTAAGAGATGTTTGCAATGGATCTTCCATAAGTGGAGGACTCTGCTGACCCTCCCGCCTTGCCGGGTTGATTAACCGGAAAGGTTGAAGCATGGTATTCCATCCTTTTCTGCTTTAATGACTTATGAAATTGTATTTCCTCATCCATTGAATCATACTTATCATCAATATGACTTTGTGAGTATGAATTTGAATGGATGTTGCAGATGGATGTCCACAACAATTCTGCAAGATGATTATGAGCATATGAAGTTGTTGAAGATGACACGGAGATTGTTCTTGCCAATTATTTTGTCGTATCCAGCTGGGAATGTGTTTGCCATCAAGATCTCTCTTGGGGCATTGATGATTGCTTGATTTGCGACCATTTTGTGATCTCGAAAGACATTAGACAAAAAATGACATATGGAAACATAATGTGTTTGTTTTAGTCTCGATTTATTATCTAATTCCTTGTTTGATGGTAACATGTTTATGTTAGTTACAAGTCCTAAGTCACATTATTCCAATTGATTGAAGTTGATGTGATAAGTTACGTGAACATGTTAATTTTGAAATTTCAAAGTCCAATTTTTCACTTAACACACAACATAATAACTTTTGAAAGCTTATACGAAACATCAGGTATTTGTGACTTATGCGTAACATTTAACAAATAACATATGCGTAATAGGCCAAAATGTAGTGAACAGTGGGTTATGAGTAACAAGGATCCTTATGCGTAAGAAAGGAGCTTATGCGTAGGAGTAAGCTAAAGCGTAAGACCAAGCTTATGCGTAAGAGTTTCTTATGCGTAAGACAAGTTCAAAGGCTTTAGGCTTATGCGTAGGAATAAGCAAGATGTTACTCGTAAGAGTAAAGCTTATGCGTAGCAAGCCTTGTTTACGAATATCTTTCCAAGATACGCGTAATCCATCAGAGACCTCTTATGCGTAAGAGTTACGCGTGAAGATTTCTCTTAAGCGTTACCTTTACACATAAAAGTATTCTTTAAGCGTAACGGTTTGAACACCAAGATTTTGACATTACGAATAATTAACCCGTTAACTATAAACATGAAAACTTGATTGCGATTAATTCCAAACATCTTTTAGATCACAAAACAAGCATAAGAACATATCGAGATACACAGAAAGACTTAGGCGTAAAATTACTTAAACCCTTAATCTACGTGTAAGGGATATAGCTACACAAATCAAACAAGAATGTTTCTGGAGTGTCCTAGATGTCATATGAGTGCAATGGAACAAGATTTAACACATTTCCACCATAGAATCAGAAGATTTATGGGAGATGAACCCTAAAACCTAAAACTTAAATTCTTACAGTTTAGATGTTTCTGGGCTAATTTAAAGGTTCAAATCATGCATATATACTTATTCTAGCACATTCTTGACCACCTAATAACATATCACAGAATAGAAAAACCCTAGATGAGCGCAAGAACCCTAGAATTCAAATTTAACGAAATTTAAGATTCTGGATGGTTTGGACGATTGAAACAAGTTTAATAGAAACTAAGAAAGGTTTTAACATAACTCATTTCCGTCCAAACACTTTTATGCATAAACACCCAGTTCGTTCGAGTGAACAATTTTCCAAAATCAGTTTAAAGAGTTTTAACCGTTGGATTTGAAAGAATTTTAGAAATCATTGTTTATCATCTTGATTAAAACAGTTTAGAACTTATAGATTATGAAAAACTTGAACGGATTTAGAAGATTTGATTTGGGCCGTTTGATCTTGGTTGTTTTAGGAGTAAATGATTTTGTTAACATTAATTTGCCAAGTTGACACATTCAGTCCCTCAACCTTAAAGAGGTTCCAACCAAGATCCTTTAACTTTCGTTTAGGTTAGACTAAACACATGTAAGGCAAGAAACTTAACGATACTCCCCCTTGACTTTTGAAATAATGAATTTTGAAGACATTTGAGTCCGAGGAGAGTATTTGACAAGAAACGTATCCACCATTTTGGAAGAATGATAACGCTACACGCGTCGTTCGGGGTCAAAGGAACTTCCTTTTCTTGAGCAAGTTTTATAACACCCTAGGCGGTGAACCTAATCGTTGTAGTGTAGTAATTAGGGTAAACCACGGTATTGATATCGCTCTCTAGGGAATAGGAATGCTAGTAAGGAGTTACTACGCTAAGGTTAAGGTTGAGGAAGATTATTTTTTATCTTTTATATTTTATAAAATGGAAAGGTACGAATCTCGGGTATTGGATTTGGGGGTTGGTATTTCTACCGATTACTCTACTATTATCTAATTATCTAAACTAAGGTTGTGGGAGTCTATGTCTAATTAATGTGTGCTCGTATGATAGTTTAAAGATGTGTTTACTTAGTTGTATTACTCCTTAATTATCTCCTATTGATGGTTGAGTGTCACGCCTTATTCCTAGTCATGTTGTGTGTCTAAAGTTGTAGGGTATGCGTTTCTCCCTAACTCTTTGAACTTACCAAAGGGTCTTGTCTACAAACCCACTAGGGATTATAAACTCTACTCTAAGGCGCTCTTTGGATGGTTTAGCCTACAACTACTCGTAATTATATTCTAAGGTTCACAAAGATGAATCAAGCATTAAGTACACAACGAATGACCTATCGCATTACTAGATCATTAATCAACTAAGATAAGGAACAACCAATCAATATTCAATAATTAAGTTTCATACTTCCTAAGCAAACACACAAATAAATTAGCGGACATGGAGAACATGCAAGCATACACACAAATAATCAAAGACATAATTGAATTAATAAAGTAAAGACTTATCTTGATGTAAGATAGGTTTAAAACCCTAAAATACTGTACAAGACACCTTAGGTTCGGTTTTAGGTTTTACCCAAAGACTCTCCACACAAAGACCGAAAATTCGGATTCTATATATAAGATTACAATTGCGACGGCGCCACCTTATGTTTAGTGACGCCGTGTCGCCGCCATTAGGGTTTCATCTTGGCCACGCTAACCTTGCGACGGCGCCACCTTATGTCCGTGGCCGTCTCTTCGCTTCGACGTCGTTCGATTGCATCTAGGTCGTCCGAGTAGCGACGGCCTACTCTTTCACAACTAGACGCCGTCTTTTGAAAATACGAAGTTTTGGGTTCCGCCCGTCACAATAATTTTGGGACGGCGTCACAATGTAGCACCGACGCCGCCGCCTTCTACTTTCAAAGAATCGTGAGTGTCTCGATTTTGACTTTGGCCATTTTCTTCATATATTCGCCTTTTCGTTCAAATAAGTGCCATTCCAGATTTTGCCTTCACGAGACCTAAAAGTGAAAAGGAACGATATTAAGCAATAACGGATACAAAAGTGATCAAATAAGGACTTAAACGACCCTCAAAATGGTACCTTTAAAACCTTATCAAATATCCCTACACTTGTTATTTGCTTGTCCTCAAGCAAATGTGCTTTTAGCCAATTAATTTATAAGTTAGGGGTCATGAAGCATTAATTCAAACGGTCCACAACACATATAAGCCCCCAAAAGTCATAACAAGCACGGAAATTACATACTAGCACCTCACATGGGGTGTTTGGATACTCACATCTCTCTCGGTGTATATATGAAATATAACAAATAGGAAATGGAAGATAAACACTTATTAACCGGTCCTAGTACATAGATTACCATAGGCTTGAGAATAGATCAAACCTCCTTTGCTTTGGCGTAAGCACCTAGGAAAGACTATCAAAGAGGTCTTTTAAAGGGTTGTAATGTTAGGCTTACGGTAGGGAAATAAGGGTTTGGTGGGATAGGCTATTTAGTGGTGGCAAGTCAAAAATCTTTATGTTAATTGCATATGAAGAATGGCGTTGCTAAACCAAGACTCGACACTCTAAACTCTAGATAACTGAAATAAATAAACATAAATTTAAAGATAGATGTAAGATGGTAACCCGTTTTTTTTTTTTTTTTTTTTTTTTTTCATACACTATTACTCTACCATCCTCTATGATAACATCAAAATACTAGGGATTTATAGGCACATCCCTACACTTGAGTTTTTATTACTCTAACACTAATTTGACCGAATTGAAAAGATCAAAACACTTGGGGTACATTATTACGCAAACAAAGGAATTTGAATTTTAACGCTCCCTTCCGTCATTTCATAAACTTTAACTTTTCCCATGAATCCCAATCATCCCAAAGCAGTATACAAAGGATATGACTCGACTTAGCAACTTATGCAAGCAACTAGAATAATTGAACTAAGGGTTTAGGGTGATAACAAACATTTGCACTAAAAGTGAGTGCATAAGGGTAGGCTAAGGCGATTTGGGTGTATATTTGGGGTGGGGTGTAAACAATGCTCTTCATTGATATTCGAAAACCGAAACATCACGAGAACCGCGAAAAGGATAGGCTCGAGGGGTTAACTAGGGTATCGTGTACTAAAATGAGTACAACGCAAGGGTGTGGGGAATTACTCAACCGATATGGAAGAAGTAATTATATTACGTGTATCAAACAAGGGTTATCCTAATGCCTCTTATCATTTAGTTATTCCTAACTACACAAGTGTAGCCTCACTTGCGATCTCGAATGCATCACAAAACAAGTTCTAGAATCTAATATACTACCGGTTCACACTCTAAGCATTGAAGATGAATGCTTTAATTCCTACTAATCTAAGGCGATCCTCACATTTTGGTGGAATTTGGGTGGTAAAGGGTTTTGTGCTAGTCATGCAACTTCCTATCCATGAGACGCTTTTGTTAAGACTAATGGCCCACTCTTATATGTCATGAAAATTTTAAATTTGGTGCCAAAATTACCCTAACCCACATTTTCTCATGGTTTATTACACAATCACAATTGACAAAGCAAATAATCAAGGATAAGCATAGTTTCAAAGTTCCGTTTATTTTCCTCCCACACTTAAACCGAACATTGTCCCCAATGTTCCCTAAAGTATCAAAGTTATGATAAAATAAGGTAATTAAAATGAAAGAAACTAATACTCCCTGATTAGCTCGGTAGGATCCGTGTAAAGTGGTGGTTAAATCTTTCCAAGAAGAATTATTGCGTGAAAAGCTCCTTCCAATCTTATGTAACTTCTTCTTGACAAACTAAACTCGCACACTTGAAGAAAACAAACGAAACCTTCGTAAAATCGGCGTAATAATATATATAAGACTCGATTTAAACTAGGATATAATGCTTGTGGAATGGATGTTTGCAATTTCTAAGAAAATTAAGACACGGAAAATTCCAAAATTTATAAGTAGCTCGTAAAACGAGAAAAAGTAATCGATGTTTTACTCCTTCCGGACGTCAGTTGCAATCTGACGCCCAAGTTATCCCGACAAAACCGGTCTGCGATTTTCAAAAAATTCTTGAAAATTTACATCTTTAGAATCGGAAAATATCTCGCAAAACATCCATTATGACTCGATACAAGCATTTGACTCGAACAAACAAACATAAATATCTTTTAGTTAATTGTTATTCTCATGTTTACGTTTCTTTTGAAAACGTGTGTAATCCTCCCTACACTTATCCCTTATGTAAAATACCTTTATATGCAATTAAGACGAGGTTAAAAATAAAATAAAGCATTTTCACAAATTTAAACATGAGGATAAACAATTAATAAAAGATATATGACACTAACAAGCAAACAATTAAGCATGGGTTGCCTCCCACGAAGCGCTTTTCTTTATTTAAGAGTCTTGTAGCTAGACTCGTAGTCGTGCTCCTACGTTTTCTCATTACCGCCCTCTTGACCCTTTGTTTTCCTTCATCGAAAGGGTGTAGACGTTGTATGCTCACCGTGGATTCCTTGCCAACGCTGGCAATTATGGCGACGGTTTTATCTTTTAAATTGGTCTCCTTAATCGTGAAAGGCCCAAACCATCTTGGTTTGTTTCTTCCTCGTAATGCCCTTATCCGAGATCTATACAAGAGCACTTTTTCTCCTTCGAAATTCCTTAGGGTCCTTTTGTACCTTAGGTATTGAGGTGGGATTGCTTCCTAACTTTTATCGTGTTTCCACAAGGTAGCATACAATCCTTGAACCATAAAGTCTCTAAGCCCTTTTCCCGCTCATTCATCTTCTTCTTAACATTGTTGCCGGGGCTTTTCGATTTCCACCGTAATCATTTCCATGATCTTAAGAGGGTATCTTGGGACGATGGGTATCCTAGCGTACCCTTCCCGCTTTGAGTATCATGATGCCTTCTCCGCATTTAATGGTTGCCTTGGCGGTGGCGTGAACGGTGTCCCAAGAATGAGGGGTACGTTTTATCTTCCTCAACATCAATGATCACGAAATCCACGGATAAACGATGTTAGCCACCTCAATTAGAACATCAACAAGCGATTCCTACGGGTGGACATAAGTATGATTAGCTAAGGAAAGTCTAAGGTCGGTTTGTTGGTTTCTCATTAGTTAACTTATTATAGATTGACAATGGCATTATGTTCACATCGGTCCTTGATCGCCAAGGCATTTATATTGTCCATGTCACCGATACTAACCGGTATCACGAAATTCTGTGGTGTCTCGTTTTCTTGTTAACGGTTTTTATAACCAACTCATACAGAGGTTCCATAGGCAAGGCGTCGATTCTTCTTCTCATCATTTTTCCTTCAAGAGCTTCCTAAGAACTTCATTGTACCTAAAGTTGTTTACTTGGTTTGCAATGGTTTTCTTGTTGATTTCGTGCTTAAGGTAGTACTCAATGGTCTCGTGTTCATCATTAGGCATGCACTCATCCTTCGTGCTTTCCTCGCTTTTCCACATCTCACCCTGCATTCTCGTGCATGATGGAAACGGCGTTTACAAATGAAGTGGGAGGGCAATCATTGCTTCACGAGCACTTTTTCGAGCCTTTGTTTTGGTAAATTCAATTACCAAATCCATCATTTCTTTCATTTTGCTTGTATTTCCTCTCTCGCCTATAAACCTCCTCTTCAACGGCTAATCTCTCGTATGAGCTGCCATGTACTCCCTCATTTGATCCTTGAAGCTTGGTGAAAGTGGTATTGGGAAGTAGAACAAGCGCTTATGAACTTGGGTTTGCTCGAGACTTGGGGATTCGAAAGAGGTGTGGAGCGGTTGGTGGAGTGGGCGGATTGACGACCTCTCGAGGAATTTGTAATGGTGCTCTTTTCCGCTTTCCATAAGATAATCAATTCCTCTCGATGGCACTCAATTGCTCTTCGAGTGTATCGGAGGTTCGGGAGGAGTGGATATGGCATTAACCACGTTAATCGGAGTTTCGGAGATTCACCCAATCTTCGTAGCTTTGATCGGCGAGCTCCTCTATGACATCCCATGATTGCTCGCATTAAAATCACGAGTCTTCCACCGGCACTGATCAATGGATCGTCGAGTGATGAAGTCGGTGTGATCATAGAAGATTTGGATTTGAAGCCAAAGATCAATGCCATGGTGTGGAAGTCTACGAGTAATTCCTTAAATCGAGTCCATGCTTTGTAAAGAGACTCACCTTGAGCTGCTGAATGTCAAGATGTCTCGCCTAAGCTTAGTGGTTCTCCCGGTGGGAAAAATTGAGCAAGGAAGCGAGAAGTAAGATCAACCCAACTTGAGATGGAGCCATGGAAGTCGCCAAGCCAATTACTAGCTTGGTCCCAGAGAGAATTGGAAGAGACGCAGCGCGTGGTCTCCCGAGTAGTAGCATCAAGGTCGATGGAATCGACGATTTTGAGGAAATCCTCGATGTCGATTTGGATCTTTGGAACGAAGTCCATGGAATGCACATCCGCTTTTGCACCAACCGGATGATGTCGGATCGCAGGTCGTAGTTTGGTCTTGGTCGGAAGCTCAATGGTGTTCCTATAGCCTAGGTGGCTTGGTCTCGAGTACTCACCAAGAGTACGGGCTCTTGGCGGGTCATTTGGTGGTATGTTGATGAATGGTAGTGGGTTATCACCTTCCATGATGAAAAGTGATGGGGTTACGAACAAAGGTTACGAAGAAGGGGATAGACTAAGAAAGCTAAAATTGAGAAAAATTTACTTGATAGGAATCAAGCAAAGAAACCTAAACGAGGTGGACTACTAACTAGCTATTCTATTCCCCAGCGGGCGCCAAAACTTGATAACGCCACACGCGCTCGGGGTCAAAGGAACTTCCTTTCTTCGAGCAAGTTTTATAACACCCAGGCGTTGAACCTAATCGTTGTAGTGTAGTAATTAGGTAAGCCACGGGTATTGATATCGTTCTCTAGGGAATAGGAATGCTAGTAAGGAGTTACTACACTAAGGTTAAGGTTGAGGAAGATTATTTTTATCTTTTATATTTTATAAAATGGAAAGGTACGAATCTCGGTATTGGATTGGGGGTTGGTATTTCACCGATTACTCTACTATTATCTAATTATCTAAACTAAGGTTGTGGGAGTCTATGTCTAATTAATGTGTGCTCGTATGATAGTTTAAAGATGTGTTTACTTAGTTTGTATTACTCCTTAATTATCTCCTATTGATGGTTGAGTGTCACGCCTTATTCCTAGTGCGTTGTGTGTCTAAAGTTGTGGGTATCGCTTTCTCCCTAACTCTTTGAACTTACCAAAGGGTCTTGTCTACAAACCCACTAGGGATTATAAACTCCTACTCTAAGGCGCTCTTTGGATGGTTTAGCCTACAACTACTCGTAATTATATTCTAAGGTTCACAAAGATGAATCAAGCATTATACACAACGAATGACCTATCGCATTACTAGATCATTAATCAACTAAGATTAGAAACAACCAATAAATATTCAATAATTAAGTTTCATACTTCCTAAGCAAACACACAAATAAATTAGCGGACATGGAGAACATGCAAGCATACACACAAATAATCAAAGACATAATTGAATTAATGAAGTAAAGACTTATCTTGATGTAAGATAGGGTTTAAAACCCTAAATATCTGTACAAGACACCTTAGGTTCGGTTTTAGGTTTTACCCAAAGACTCTCCACACAAAGACCGAAAATTCGGATTCTATATATAAGATTACAATTGCGACGGCGCCACCTTATGTTTAGTGACGCCCGTGTCGCCGCCATTAGGGTTTCGTCTTGCCACGTTAACCTTGCGACGGCGCCACCTTATGTCCGTGACGCCGTCCTCTTCACCTCGATGTCGCCCGGATTGCATCTAGGGCCGTCCCGAGTAGCGACGGCCTACTCTTTCACAACTAGACGCCGCCTTTGAAAATACGAGTTTTGGGTTCCGCCCGTCACAATAATTTTGGGACGGCCACAATGTAGCACCCGACGCCGCCTTCTACTTTCAAAGAATCGTGAGTGTCTCGATTTTGACTTTGGCCATTTTCTTCATATATTCGCGCCTTTTCGTCCAAATAAGTGCCATTCCAGCATTTTGCCTTCACGAGACCTAAAAAGTGAAAAGGAACGATATTAAGCAATAACGGATACAAAAGTGATCAAATAAGGACTTAAACGACCCCTCAAAATGGTACCTTTTAAAACCTTATCAAAGAAACAACATATTTATGAAAACATGGAAGTACAAGGTTTTATGAAACTGAAAAATATTTACTTTCTCCCCCTCAACACTTGTTCGGGAAAAATAGTGAAAGATTTGATAGAACAAAGTGTTGACTGAAGATTTGTACTTGCGATGTTTGAAAGAATTTAGATAGAAGAATATTTTTGAGATTTTATCAGATTTTATATTTTTGTATTATGTTTTGAAAGATATTTAAAAAGAGGTTTTGGTGTTTGATGGTTTTTAAGAATGTTTTAAGAGTTCATCCAGTTCTCTTGAGTCAAACACCGCATACCAATCCCGGTGGACCAACTCATTAAACCTAGCAGGAGCTAAGTCTTTGGTGAGAAGATCGCCAATTGGTATTCGCACCACAAAGTATAATTCAACTGCACTGCTCCACATTGTCCTTGATGAAGTGATATCGAAGATCGATGTGCTTTGATTTCAATGTTGAACCGAGTTGCACGAGATCGCAATAGCACTCCGATTGTCGCAAAGACATCGGGATTACATCAAACACGTAACCATAGTCTTTGAGTTGTGTTCTCATCCATATGACTTGAGCACAACACGCCGACATGGCTACATATTCTCGATTCGGTTGAGGGCGACGATGTACAATCCTCGCTTCTTCGATTGCCACGACACCGCTTTGTCACCAAGAAATTGTAGTGCTCAAGTACTTTTCCGAGAGTCTAAGCACCGCGTGATCGTGTCGAAAAAGTTATTAGTTCAAAACCGAATCCTTCGGATACCGATCCCCAAATTAATGGTTCCCTTGATGTATCGGAGGATTCTTTTAGCCTCCGAGAGGTGGGTTTCAGCTTGGTCTCGATCGATAACGGGAGCAAAGATATACTGAAAGACAATATCGCACCACGATCGTTAGATACATGAGAGACCCAATAATACTACGGTATTTGGTAGGGTCAACCAATTTCCAATGCAAATCAAGATCCAACTTCTTGGCATGTGACATAGGTGTGGCATAAGTATCACAAGTATTCATTCCAAATTTGTTCGTAATTTCAAGGGCATATTTGGATCGACTCAAGAAAATACTACGGGTGATTGATGAACTTTAGCCCTAGAAAGAACGAAGTTCACCCATCATGGACATTTCAAAATGTTTCTTCATTAGTTTTGCAAAAGCGATTGAGTACTTTTTATGTGTTGACCCAAAAATGATGTCATCCACGTAAATTTGAATAATTAAAATATGTGCCCCTTGATATTGTATGAAAAGAGTTGGGTCGACCGAACCTTTGGTAAAATTATTGGCAATGAGGAAGGATGATAACTTATCGTACCACGCCCGAGGAGCTTGTTTGAGACCATACAAAGCTTTGTTCAATTTGTAGACATGGTTCGAAGCTCGATCAACGAATCCTTCCGGTGGTCGACATAAACCGCTTTTCGGTTGACCATTCGTAAAAGCGCTTTGACGCCCATCCGAAAGACCGTTATATTCATATGAGCCGCGAACGCGAGAAAGATCTCGAATGCCTCAAGACGAGCAACCGGAGCAAATGATTCTTCAAAGTCAATACCTCTTCCTGCCTATAACCCTTAGCCACCGTGACGTGACTTGTTTTCGATTACGTTCCTTCAAAGATCCAATTTGTTCTTCCAATCCATTTGAGACCAATGACGAGACCCTCGTTGGTCTTTCAACCGCCTCCCATACTTCAAGACGCTTGAATTGGTTGAGTTCTTCTTGCATGGATTCAATCCAGCTTGTCTTTTGTCATTGCGTCTTTAATGTTTTTAGGTTTCGATGGCGACGGTGAGTGCATAAATGCAATGTTCACCATCTCGTGTGAAGACGTTGTCGTGTTACGACTGGTTGATTCGGGTTGCCAATAATGTTCTTAAGAGGATGGTCTTTTGTCCAACGATGTGTAGAAGGTTGATGTTGGTATACATTGTGCAGATTTTGAGGATTCAAATGGTTTGTTGATGATTCCGCGATATCGGTGTAGCAGTTTCATTTGCAAACGGGTTGAAGAACGCCTTTGGATCAAAGTCTGCAGTGGGGTACTTCATTAAGAACATCGAATGGTTCAGTTCGTCGTTGAGGCAGTTTGTTCAACTGTTGTTGTAGAGTCAACTAGTGGTGCTTCTTCAACAAGAGTTGTTGTAGCAGTGTATCGGTATAAGAGTGTGATCAAGGTTGAGCAATGAACAATGGATACACCGAGCACGCTCATCAATGTCATCACTAAACAACGGAGCAAATAACATTTCCATTTGTTGACGAGTAAGTCGGGGGCTTAGTTCACCGATGATGGTGTTTGAGGGAAGTTTGAACGGTTGTGACCGGATTCTAAGTCGTTATGCTCGAAGCCATAGTCAATATAAAAGAGATTGTGAAGTTTCAATCGACTTCCCCAAACCGACAACCTGTCTTTAGCGATTTGGAACTTTGATGTAGTAGACATTTCTTCTAACTTTTGAAGTTTTCGTGATGCACGGAATTTGTAGAAGAGCGTAAAACCACACAAGGTAATCGACTAATTGCGGAAAATCCGCTCGAGGGTAACATGCCGTAAATCAACAAGATCTTCTCACGTATGTAGACGATCACACCAAACAAACCATGAAAGACGAAATGAAACGACTTTCCCACGAATGTTGTGGTCTTCTAATACTAATCACTGTGAATATGCAATAACTCGATACTAAGACCGTGTGTGAGGCATCATAACATCATATTTGGGTAAATTCACACAAGATCACCCATGAAATTGAGACGATAACACCAAAGTGAGACGTTTGAGCCACATATCATCTTATTTCTTCCCCTAATTGAAGAAATTCAAGAGAACATTGGGTTTTCACAAAGAAGCATGTAGAAGATCAAGGAAGAAATGACCACCTACACACTCTCTCCCCCTTGATGTTTTCAATGATTCAGAATCATACACCGCGTATGTTGATGATGAATTGAAGACAACGAAACCATGTATAAGGAGACAACGAAACCATGTATGTTCAATTAATCGAACAAGTGTGAAGTACCATAAATATCTCGAGAGAATCAGATGTTGATAAAACTTCTCTGTTTAATCATTTTGTTGATCATCACCGTGTTATTGTTGTTGGAAACAGTTTGATCTTCGTTATCGAAGATTCGATTGAGTGTGATTACAACAACGGTTGTTGTTGTAGATTCTGTGTATCGTAAATTAGAGTATTATCAAAGTTGTGCAATGAAACATTCGATACATCCGAAACACGACTTTGATGTAATCTTTAACCGGAGGAGCAAGCAATGTTCCCAATTGTTGACGATTAAGTATAATGATGTTGCAAATGATGGATCATTAAGATTTAGACGGTGAGAAACGGGTCCTACGTCAGATTGCAAGAGAAGCCATTTTTGTTGTACCCAGATAGAAAATAGAAGGGGCAAGATAGAAAGAAAATGGATCCCAAGTGTAACGGGTTCCGGATGTTAGAGGCATAAAGATGTAGTGTCAATTATCTTCGACACCGAACATGCTATTTTGATGATTTCCTTTCCTACCTCGTGGATGGATGTTGTGGGTTTCACATTGCTTTGATGCAACTACTTAGTATCTTGCTGTAGGAATCCACCTAAGACCAATAGTTTTGAAAACTCTACCGTTGGTATCCATCTAAGGTTAGATCTAGGGATGTTGAAACTTATTTAGGGAAGAGTTTGCGTCCTATATGGATCCACCTATTAGGTTTCTGAAATGTTACGTTTAGATCGATGGGTTTATTTCTAACTGTTTGTTAATTAAACTTAGGATTTGGTTTGCTACTACAAGCAAAGGTTCGAGGTACGAGAAGGTGATACACTAGGTCGTGAACCTAAAATTCCATCCTTTTGAGTAGTGCCCTTTTCCTAGCCTTTTCTAGATCATAGTTCTTGTATGCGTCATGTGAATCACATGAATTTTTAATTTTAATGCTCGGTTTAGACACGCATTATACGAACTAATCCTAGACGGCCGAGGTGCAACTACTTGTTGAGGTTTATGAGTAAACAGTATAATGTAAATAGGTTTAATGAAACATGTTTAACATAAATAGAAGCATTATTCTTTGGTCCGAAATGTGGAGTGAGTGGTTTTGACAAATGATTATTCTCAACAAATTGGGAGGCAAACCGTGGTTTTGAAGATTTTGAACATTCAGATTTAAAAGCAGTTGGTTGTTTAACTACTGATTGGTTTTAGAGACGATTTCCCCAAGATTGTTGGTTTTGCAAAATTAGTATCCACACTTTGGTCAATTAATCTTCTCAGTTTGTTTTGTAAAGCAACATGTGCAAGCCCATTTGCTTGAAGTTGAGCCTTTAAATGCACATTTTCTTTTACTAATGTATCCACATGATTACTTTGTTCATTCAAAGATTTACCATTTTGCTCAGAGTTTAAAAATTTGTTTTGCATTTTAAGTTCAGAGAGATGCAATGAACCTCAAGTTTTGAAAATCTTTATGAAACCGAGCAATGGTCTTTTGAGAAGAGTGTTTTAGATTCAAGAGTTTGATTGGACGTTTTCATTGAATTGTTAACAAGTAAGGGCTCGGACATGAGATAGTTGTATGGACATTGTGCAACACATTGGTCAACCTCTCCTTCATTACTAAATTCGGGTTGCTCAAGATGTTGTGTCGCATTCTTGATGAGAATATGATCAACGAGATTGTACCTTGACTATACTGCTCGTGTCGATGTCATAGTGGGTAAGATATCTTCCTCAACCATTTGTTCTTCGTCACGGTTGGGCTCGTGTCATAGATGGGTAAGATATCTTCTCCAGATCCGCCGTCATCCCGCTTAATGCTACAACCTCATTGTCCGCATTACCGACAGATGCGAGAATCACAACATTACGAACATCCCTTTGAGCATTCCTTCCATGCACATCAACTCTTTCACCTTGCACGACTGCAGGATTTCGCGAATTTGATGTTGTCTGACGCTTGGAATTGTTAATTATTGAGTGCACCTTCTCTTTCAGAACAATAAATCCTTCTTTCAATGCCACAAATGCAGCTTCTTCTTCAGAATCCATTGAGTTATGACAAAAATAATTTCCCTCCACAAATGCAGCTTCTTCTTCAGAATCCATTGAGCAATGCTCTATCCCCTGCAGAAGACTCAAAGAGCAAAGGCGTGAAGTCGATATAGCACACAGAAGGTCGATATAGTGAATTGCAATTTCCCTCCAAAAATAATTTTGAAAAATTTTGACTCTCAAAATTTGAAATTCACTATAAAATTCAATTCTAAGTTTGAAAGAAAAATTTGAGTTATGACAATTTTGACGCCAAATTTGACCGAAAAATTTAATTTGGACCCAAAATTTGAATTTTTGACCAAAATTTTCTGATTAAACCAAAATTTGAATCTTGCGTAAAATTGAACGCTTAGTCTCCCATAAAATTAAATTTTACTCAAATTTTCCCGCCATTTTTTTTTGATAACTTGTGTTGATGGATCTTTGTAGTCGAATGAAACTTGTTGTTGATGAAGTTGTGCTTAGGCGTAGAAAACCAGCTTATGCGTAGAGGAAACCTTACACGTAGAACCTGCTTATGCGTAGAAAGTGCCTTACGCGTAGAAAGAAGCTTACGCGTAAAAACACCACCTTACGCGTAACAATGAGAATTACGCGTAAGAATAGCTTACGCGTAAGAAATGAGAAACACTAAGATTAGGCGTAAACTAAAAGTTAGGCGTAGAAAAACTTATGCGTAAGATTTAGCTTATGCGTAAGACAAGGCTTAGGCGTAAGAAAAATACTTAAGCGTAAAGTGTTCTATGCTTAAGTCTAAGCGTATGCGTAAAATTAGGGTTTTGCCCAAAAAATCCTTTACACTATCACAGTGTAAAAGATGTCCAAAGTCGAAGTGTTTTCAAGCTTATCCAAGCAAGAAAACACTTAGTAAACCACTAAAACCAAGATCAAACCACGGATTCTTATGCGTAAATTTAGGGTTTCTTACGAGTGAAAATACCAAAACCGATTTTATGCCCAAAATGTTTAGAAACCCGATTTTATGATGAAATAGCTTCAATATCACCAAAATAACACAAAAGTATGAAACTTGATGATCCAAAACTCTTTTTTACCTTACGAGTAGAAAGAGGTACACGAATGAAATCAAGCTCAAAAACACTTCTACACACGTAAAGTTTCAAACTTTTGGCCAAAAACTTAAACTTTAACACCAAATAACCTTGAAAGTACAAGAATCTTGAATTTTAAAGTGTAAAAATGAAAGCTTTTTGCGTATGAAAGGTTAAAAATGTGAGACTTACGAGTAGACAATAAAACTTCAAAAAACAAACCGTTTCACCCAACTAGATGGCGAATGATACCACTGTAAGGTCACTAAGTTTACAACACAAGCACAATAGAAAGAGATAGAGAAGAGATCGGATGAACAAACCACACAAACACTACGCGTATGAATAAAGAAGAGTTATGCGTGAGTAATGAAAGAGTGAAATTGAACAACCAACCTTCTAAGGAAGGTTTACATGTGTTTATATAGGGGAAGGAACTAGGGCAACATCCAAGTTCCCTTCCTTTCCTATATGGGCTTGGGCCTAGGCTTATGGGCCTTCTACATAAGCCTAAGGCTAATTACTAACATAAAGGCCATATTAAGCTAACTATTACATATGAACTACTAACACTTGAATTAAGGTTTAGGAGTGATTCCAACAAAGCCTGACAGTGTCACGCCTAAAATATGGAAGGCGTCACTCACACTTTTCACTCCAGACAGCCCAGATCTAGAACTTAGACGACGTCGCAACTAAAGATCGACGACGTCACAACTCTCAAGTGACGCCATCCTATCGATGACTTGGCCCCGACGAAACCCTAATGACGACGACCTGACGATATCGCTAGCAAAAGAGGACGCCGTTGCGTTTTTAAATCTATATATGGAATTCAATTTTTCTGTATTTTAAGAGGTAGAGTTTTGGAGAGCAAACCCTAACTTAGTTGTTGTCTGACTTGGACAGTATTCTAGGATCCCATACCCTATTTTACACATCAAGATAAGTTGGTTAATCCAATTTATCATTATGTCTACCCCATGTTCAATTGATTGTGTGTATGCTTGCTTGTCTAACATGTCTAGCTTACTTGTGTGTTTGCTTAGATCTATAAAACCTAGTTATTGATTGTTGTTAGGTTGTTTCTTTTCTTAATTGATATAAGCTTAGGAGTGCATCTAGGATTTCGTTGTATTTAATGCATGAGTATGCTTAAGGACGATAGGGTGACTGGATGAAATAGCTTAGGCTTGCCGATTCCGTGAATCCTATACGAGAGATAACCTCATAGAACTAGGGGATACACACACCCTACGACTAATAGGAATACAACGCGTTAAGATAAAGGATGTGACAAGTCAACCGATCAATAAAAGATAACTAGGGAGTAATAGTATCTAAGTTAGCACATCTTTAATCATCATACGAGCACACCTCAATTAAACATAGCTATCCATAGTAATCATATAATTAGATAATTAGTAGAAGTAGAGAAATCGGTAGAAGACCACCCCCAACCAATTGCCCCGAGATTATACCTTAGCTTTCTAAAAAAAACATAAAAAAGATAAAAAAAATAATCATCCTCAACCCCACCTTCTCGTCATAAATTTCTTTCTAGCATTCCTATTCCCGTAAAGAACGATATCAATCCCCGAGGCTTACCCCATACTACACTACAACGATTAGGTTCACTGCCTAGAGGGTTGAAAAGCTTGCTCGTAGAAAAGGAGGTTTTCTCGACCCCGAACCCACGCATCAAGTTTTTGGCGCAATTGCCAGGGAATAGAATAGCTAGTTAGACTTCTATCTCGTTTAGGTTCCTTTACTTGATTCCTATCAAGTAAGATTTTTTTCTCTCATTTTCATTAGCTTCCTTGTAGTCTATCCCCTGTCTCCGTGTTTTTGTTCGTAACCTTGTCACTTATCACCATGGTTGACAATCCACCACCAAACAACAATCCTCCACCACATCAACCACTTCCACTCAACCCGCCACCACTTGTTCCACCAAGAGGCCGTACTCTTGGTGAATACTCTAGACCAAGCCATCAAGGCTATAGGAACACCATTGAGCTCCCCATTCAAGCTTAAACTACGCCCTGCGATCCGACACCATCCGGTTGGTGCAAAGCGGATGTGCATTCCATGGACTTCGTTCAAGTTCCTAATCGAGATCTCAAGGACTTCCTTAAAATCGTTGACTCTATCGACCTTGATGCTACCACATGGGAGACCACGTGATTGCGTCTCTTCCAATTCTCTCTACGGGACCAAGCTAGTAATTGGCTTGAGTAACTTCCCGCCGGATCCATCTCAAGTTGGGATGATATCATTGCCCCTTTCCTTGCTAAGTTCTACCCACCCACTCCAAGTCAACCACTTGACCAACATTCCTCCAACCATCGTCGCAACCGAATCAATAGTAAAATCAATGAGCTTAAAGACTTGCATAGGTTATTTGAGAGTACAATTAGGGACGTTGTTGAAAATGCGTATAGCGCCTCGGTTGTTGGCTCCATGATTAGCAATAGTTCAGGTGATGATTTAGAAGGAGGTGACGTTGAGGTCACCAAGATAGTGAATGAAAGTGAGAATGAGGAGACTAATGCCTAATTTAATCATTATTCTAATAAGGAAGAAGTTGCATACCACAAATACATAAGCAATAATCCTCGATCACCCATCATTAGAATATGCCCAAAGATTAGGAGAGGAAATCCTTGGAACATCAAGATCCCTTGTATGATTGGATATAGGAATGTCGAGCACACTTACATAGATATGGACTCTCCCATCAATGTGATGTCATCAGCTATTTACAATGACATAATGAATGCGCGACTTAAGATTAGGATGGACCCTAAGTATCCCGGTGAGGTTTGAAATTTTGTGGGAAGGGTCAAGGATGTACACGTCTTTGTAGGAAACTTCACCTACTTAGTTGATTTTATGGTCCTAGAAGATATAGGATGTGTCATCGACTATAACTTGTCCCAGGTTGTGTTAGGAAAACCGTTTGTTGAAAAATCTAAACTAAGCTATAACAAGTCCAAGGGAATGGTTAGATTTGCGGAAAGGGACGATGAAATTACCTATAGGATGCCTTGGAAAATTAATGGATATGGCCCTCTATCCCACTACGAACGAGATAATATTAGAGCCTTTGAGTAAAAGAGCAAAGAGGATATTGAAAAAGGCTTGAACTTTATGTGGGAGAAAAGGAGACTCTACTATGGGGATTGCTTGAACCTAGGACCTAGGTATATAGTAGATGAGAATTTTGTCAATATGATAGAGTTTTTATTGAGGATGAAAAATGAGATGACGTAGGAACACGACTTCGAGTCTAGCTACAAGACTCATAAATAAAGAAACGCGATTCGTGGGAGGCAACCCATGCTTAATTGTTTGCTTGTTTTGTTTTTCAAATTTTGTGTGTTTTATATCTCTTTCATTGTTGTTTATTCTCATGTTAGACTTTGTGAAAATGCTTTATTTTATCTCTAACCTCGCCTTAATTACATATAATGGTATTTTACAAAAGATAAGTGTAGGGAAGATCACATCGTTTTAAGAAAATGAACATGAGAATTACAACTAGTGAAATTGATATATATATATATATATATATATATATATATATATATATATATATATATATATATATATATATATATATATATATATGTGTGTGTGTGTGTGTGTGTGTGTGTGTTTGTTAGAGTTAAATGCTTGTATCGAGTCATAATGGATGTTTTGGTGAATTTTTCCGTGTTTAGTGATGTAATTTTTCCAGAATGTTTTCAGAAAAACGCAGCAGACCACTTTCTGTCAGGACAACCTGACGGCGTCAGGATTAAAGCCTGACGACGTCAGGCTATGTAGAAACAGGATAACCAATTTTCGTTTTCTGTGCAGTTTATAAATCTTTGGGAATTCCCAGGTCTTAATTTTCTAGAAAAACTGCAAACATCCATTCCACAAACATTGTATCTTACTTGCTTTCTAGTATAGTTGTGTGTCATATATAGTTTTACCGCCGATTTTACGCGAAGGTTTTGTTGTTTTCTTATAAGTGTGCAGGTTATATTGGGCAAGACGAAGAAACACACATTGGATGAAGCTTATTACTTATGCATTCTTCTTAAAAGAGGATTTAACCGCAACTTCACACATATCCTACCAAGCTAATCAGGGGAGTATTAGTTTCTTTTCCTTACTTACCTTCCTTTATCATAACTTTGATGCTTTCGGGGAACATTGAGGATAATGTTCAGTTTAAGTGTAGGGAGGGAGAATAAAACAGGAACTTAGAAACTATTCACTCACTTGATCATTTGTCTTGTCCTTGGTAATTTGTGTAATAAACTATAAGAAATATTCGTTAGGGAAATTTTAGCACCAAATTAAAAATTTTTATGACATTTACGAGTAAAACTTTAGTCTTAATAAAGCGTCTTATGGATAGAAATTATATGACTAGCACAAAAACCGTTTACCACTTAAATTCCACCCAAAAAATGTGAGGTTCGCCCCTAGATCTTTAGGAATAAAAGCATTCATCTTTAATGCTTAGTGAGTGTACTGGTAGTATAATAGATTCTAGAACTAGTTTTTTGATGCATTCCGAGATTGCTAGTGAGACTACACTTGGGTAGTTAGGAATAACTAAATGATATGAGGCATTAGGATAACCCTTATTTGAAAACTGTATTGTAATTACATCTTCCACATCGGTTGAGTAATTACCTACACCCTTGCGATGTACTCATCTTTAGTACATGATACCCCTAGTTAACCCCTCAGAGCCTATCCTTTTCGCGGTTCTCGTGATGTTTCGCCTTAGCCTACCTTGTATGCACTCATCTTTAGTGCATTATTGTTATCATTATTTAACCCTTAGTTCAATTATCTAGTTACTTGCGTGGTTGTTAAGTCGAGTCATATCTTTTGTACACAGTTTTGGGACGATTGGGACTCATGGGTAAAAGTAATATTTTATGGAGTAACGGGAAAGAACGATAAATTCAAATTTCCTTTGTCTACGTAATTAAATACTCCAAGTGTTTTGATCTTTTCAAATCGGGTCAATTAGTGTTAGAGAAATAAAAACTCAAGTGTAGGGATGCTCCTATAAATCCCTTATATTTTGATGTTATCGTAGAGAATGGTAGAGTAAAAAGGTATGTCAAAAAAAAAGAGAAAAACATACGGGCTACCATCCTACATCTATTTTTATGTTTATGTTTTAAATTTATATTTTTTTCGTTATCTAGTGTTAGTGAGTCAAGTCTTAGCTTATCAACGCCACTCTTTACATGCTTGTAACATAAGATTTTTGACTTGCCACCACTAAATATCCCATATCCAACAAAACCCTGCCTAAGCCTAACATTACAACCCTTGTAAAGACTTCTTAGATAGTTGTTCCTAGGTGCTTATGCCAAAGCGGTGGAGGTTTGATCTATTCTCAAGCTTATGGTAATCTATGTTCTATGTTAGGTAATGAGTGTTTATCTTCCTTTTCCATTCATATTATATTTCATATAAACCCGAGAGATGAGAGAATCCAAATACCACTTGTGAGGTACTAGTGTATAATTTCCGTGCTTGTTATGACTATTGTGGCACTTTTACTTGTTATGAACTATTTTAAACTAATGCTTCATGCCCCCTAACTTATAAATTGATTGGCCAAAAGCACATTTGCTTGAGGACAAGCAAATACCAAGTGTAGGGATATTTGATAAGGATTTAAAATATACGCTTTTAGGGGGTCATTTAAGCCCTATTTCGACATATTTTATATCCGTTACTGCTTAATTTCATTTCTTTTCACTTTTTAGGTCTTTTGGAAGTAAAATGCTAGAATGAAGCATATTTGAACGAAAAGGAGCAAAAACATGAAGAAAATGGCAAAGTCAAGATCGAAGACACTCAAGGCTGATCAGCAGAACCTGACGGCGTCCCATCCAAAGCGCGACGCCGTCCCTCTATGAAGACTTGATCAGAATGTGCCTACGACGGCTCAGTGGAACTTGTAGTCCTAAAGCCTGACGGCATCACGCCTAAAATATGGAGGGCGTCACTCATACGTCACAACTAAAGCCAGACAGTCCAGATCTAGAACTCAGACGACGTCACAACTAAAGACCGACGGCGTCACAACTCTCAAGTGACGCCATCCCATCGATGACTTGGCCCCGACGAAATCCTAATGACGACGACCTGACGATGTCGCTAGCAAACGGCGACGCTGTCGCGATTGTAAATCTATATATAGAATTCGATTTTTCTGTATTTTAAGAGGTAGAATTTTAGAGAGCAAAACCTTACTCAGTTGTAGTCCGACTTGGACAATATTATAGGGTCCCATACCCTATTTTACACATCAAGATAAGTTTGTTAATCCAATTTATCATTATGTCTCCCCCATGTCCAATTGATTGTGTGTATGCTTGCTTGTCTAACATGTCTAGCTAAATTACTTGTGTGTTTGTTTTGATCTATGAAACCTAGTTATTGATTGTTGTTAGGTTGTTTCTTGTCTTAATTGATATAGGCTTACGAGTGCTAGGCTTTCGTTGTATTTAATGCATGAGTATGCTTAAGGACGATAGGGTGACCGGATGAAATAGCTTAGGCTTGCCGATTCCGTGAATCCTATACGAGAGATAACCTCATAGAACTAGGGGATACGCATACCCTACGACTAATAGGAATACAACGCTTTAAGATAAGGGACGTGACAAGTCAACCGATCAATAAAAGATAACTAGGGAGTAATAGTATCTAAGTTAACACATCTTTAATCATCATACGAGCACACCTCAATTAAACATAGCTATCCATAGTAATCATATAATTAGATAATTAGTAGAAGTATAGAAATCGGTAGAAGACCACCCCCAACCAATTGCCCTGAGATTTTACCTTAGCTTTCTAAAAAAACATAAAAAAGATAAAAAAAAAGAATCATCCTCAACCCCACCTTCTCGTCATAAATTTCTTTCTAGCATTCCTATTCTCCTAGAGAACGATATCAATCCCCGATACTTATCCCATACTACACTACAACGATTAGGCCTAGAGGGTTGAAAAGCTTACTCAGCTCATAGAAAAGGAGGTTTTCTCGACCCTGAACCCACGCATCATTGACCTTGTTAGATATGCATTATTGAACCATATGTTGTATTGGTTGATGCATATGCTATATCGGAAGCATATTCCAGGATATTCTTTCTTTGGTGCTATGTTTGATATATTGGAGACGCCATATCCACTTTCGGATACGCCGTATCGAGCCCATTTCAGCAACTATAAATACAAAACCCTAACCATGAACTTAATCATCATTAGGGTTCCTTGGGACCATTCCTAGACGTCTAAAACACCTCCCAAACAACAAAAAAAACATCTGAGAAGACCACCACCTAAGAAGGAGATCTCAATTCATCATTCATTAGTTTCTCATTCGATTTGAACATCGTTTTGTCTAAGAATTAAATTTTATTATCGTTTGATTATACTTTGATTATGTTTTTGGAGATTAAGGGCTAACATCCTTAGGTGTTAGCCATGTTATGACTATTACATTTTTGTTATTCCATTTATAAATATTTGATGTTTTGTTTTGGATAATTTATGTGTTTATCGTTTAAATAGTATACTCGTTTATTTGTTTAAGTATTTGACATCTATTTGCTAGATCATCATGTGAATACCCTTTGAGCTATATAGTGATCTGAATCACTATAGATGCGGGCGTGTGAGACTAATAAGGTAATACCACGTCCGTCCTTCTTTAGGACTCGAGGGGTAGGAACCCGAGGTTAGATTGATAATGCTAAAACAATTAAGTTAGTATAGCGCTCTTCAATAAAGTGACGGCGTGAGAAGATTAGGTATCACCAGGATCAATAGGGTATCGCGGATAAATCAAGTAGATTAGCTGACACCACTTATTGCATGCTTGTAACTGATTAGATCGATAACTTGCTTAAGGGATATAGGTTGCATGCGTAGAACTAGATACATTGACCATCTAGTCTAGTTTACCTCAGATAGAAATGCTTGTTTGTGCATTTCTGGTGTCATCAATACTCTATATTAAATCATTGCATGAATAAATGGATAACTAAAACATCTATTAAATGTAACATGGCTAGCATTCCCTTCTCGGATTGATCACAACAAACGTAGCTTAATTATTAGTTTAAGTAATTATTGTTTAGTAGATTAATTAAATCAACAATATAAACCCCCTTGATAATTTGTAAAATTCACTAGGTTAATTATAAACAACATTATTCTTGAGAACGATCTCGTATTTACCCCACTAGCTACATCCGACCAAGTATGCTGCCCGTTAGAGTGTGTCCAGGGGCGGTCCTGAGTTATACGATGCGCTGGGCTATGCGATAAAAAAAATTCCCTTATGGTAGTATGCTAAAAACACACTATCAATGTCATATACTCCACACATACAAACTAGAATGCCAAAAAAGTACAAGTTCTACTATATAGACTATGGCACTGTGCGACTCCAAATTTTAATTTTAGATTTGTGTGACCGTACAACTTCACTACATTATTGCCAAGTGTCCATTTGGTTGGTAGATTGTTTTTGTGCGATTGATTGACATTTTTGTGCGATCGTTTTGAAAAAAGAAAAAATTTCTCGAAAAATAATATAAAAAATGCATTTTTTTTATTTTTTCGTGATTTTTTTTTCTTTTCAAAAAAGACAAAATGATTGCACAAAAAAAACTTCTCAGTCAACACAAAAATTACAACCATCGGTCGCACAAAAAAATTGTCTGAAATTGAAAATCCCTCTTTAACTATAATGCGATACAACATATTTGTCAACTCGTAAAAACTAGACAATATTTCTAACTGACCTCCTCATTGGTTTAACGAGTCGAAGTAATTTCTAAAACCTGCTCACATCTTATGTTTCACTTTCAAATTTATACTACGTAGTTGTATAAAAAAAATTCAATGTTAAAAAATTTTGAGATTTATTATTACTAAAAGGGACTACATGCAATAAGTGGTGTCAAAAAACACTTTCTACGTTATGTCTATGTCACGTCAATTTAGGAGTTTGAAATTAAACAAGGTAATAATTTTTTAAAATAATAATAAATAAAATTATAATAGAGTTTAATTTAAAAAAAAATCTCTTTAGTTTTTTATGAACCACATGAGCAAAAACTAAGTTTCTCTTTCTATCTTAGACCAATAAGATTTTAGCACCACTTCATCTTTCTTGTTATATTTGCACATAGCTGGTCTTCCCTATTAAACCACCATTTTCACAGGAAAAAACTAACGTACTAGAAACTAAACACACCAGAAATTTGATGCCCATAATTTATATGATGTCCTTGGCCGTCGCCCAGCTCGCCCCGCCCCAGGGCCGGGTCTGAGTGTGTCTATAGGTATAGTCTGGCAAAATATAAATTTAAAACTTGATAATATAAATATATATTCCACAACGACAACACATCACCAATCAAGAAGAAGTCTGATGTGTTTGAAGTTTTTCAAGTTTACAAAGCGCGAATTGAACTTGATTCTAGAAAGAAGATCAAGTGTTTGAGGACACATAATAGAGGCAAATACACTGGTGATGAATTTGATACTTTTTGTAGGCAAGAAGGAATCAAATGGCAGTTCACAACGGAATACACTCCTCAACAAAACGGAGTAGCAAAGGCGATGAACAGAACATTATTAGAAAGAGGAAGATCGATGTTGGCAACTGTAAGCTTGGAAGAATCATTCTGGGCAGAAGCTGTCAATACCGCATGTTATGTGATAAATCCTTCACCTTCAACTGCACTTGAGTTGAAGACACCGATGGAAATGTGGACGGGAAAGCCAATCAACTATTCAGACCTTCATATATCTGGAAGTCCTGAGTACGTAATGTACAATTCTCAAGAAACTACAAAGCTAGATCCGAAATCCAAAAAATGTTTGTTCTTGGGGTACGCTAACGGAGTAAAGGGGTATCGCTTGTGGGACCCCACTGGCCACAAAGTAGTCGTCAACAGAGATGTTGTCTTTGTGGAAGATAAAATTCAAGAGATTGAAGAAGGTGATATCACTGCAAGAGAAACTACATCAATACAGATGGAAAAGAAATTTCAGTCGAGTGATTCTTCTGAAGCGGTTCCACAACACGAGGTGAATAAGACAAACGAGTCTCAAGCTCCAACGACTTGTACTCTTAATCATGAAAGAAATTTCCGATGTGGCACTCGTATTATGTTATGGAGAGCAACGTTACATAATGTCTTTTTATAGAGGAAGGTGAGCCATCAAATATTCAAGAAGCACTGAATAATTCAGATCCGTCGTTCTGGATGGAAACAATGCAAGAAAAAATTGAAGCTCTTCATAAGAATAAAATGCGGGAAATGACGCCACTACCAGCAGTTAGAAAACCCATTGGAAACAAATTGGTGTACAAGATCAAGAGGAACGGTGATGACCAGGCGGAGATGTATCGTGCAAGATTGGTAATCAAAGGATATGCTCAGAAAGAGGGAGTCGAATTAAACGAAATTAATTAATGGCCTCACAAAGTATCTAATATGTGAAGAGAATCTTATACAACTTAGACAACTTGTATGCAACTTGGTTTGATATTGTCATCAATGATGTCAACGGGCAAGCAACAGTGCTTATAGACGACAATGAAGGGCAGCTTCTTTCTTCATCCCATTCTCATTCTCTACAAACATATAGTTCTTCTTGTGTACTTGTGAATAATCTTAGAGAGTTTAGTATATTTCCTAATTACAAGAGATAGAGATTTGTATTATCCTTGTAACTAGAGAGAATGTGTAACCTCTAGTTTTACATAGTGAAACATATCTTTACTTGCTCGTGGTTTTTACCCTATTAGGGTTTTCCACGTTGAATCCGTGTGTCATCTTTTATTGCATTTTATATTTTAATTGTGGGTTTTCTTCAATCCGGTGTCACTTTTCTTAACAAAATATCATACGTGTGCTAAAGGAAGGATATCAATTTGGGTGCTAAAATCCCACAAACGACCTAATCACGATGTCTTATCTCCTAATGTGAAACAAGTTTTACAAATTAACTCCTCCACTTAAATCCATGACGTTTTGTCACGCTCACACATTACCATATGGCTCTGCTATCATTTGTAATGCCCCTAAATCCGAAAGTTGGGGACTACTCGGCTACTCATTTGATTTTTGTTGCAATTTTTATATATATCATAACAATTATACAATAAGCATGTAAACATCAAAAGCACACAGCGGAAGCAAAGAATCATAATACTTGTAATTAATTAACTGAAACATAAAGAATACATACCTTTTAGCAATTCATGCAATTAGGGTTTATGAAAACCCCCAAAAAAAGATCAAATTATAAACCCTAATAAATTAGGGTTTATGTAAATCGAATAACCCCTAAACCAATTAGGGTTCCAGTAAAATCCAAAGTAGGATTTTTCTACGATCTTGTACGCACGTATTACTAACGATTCGATATGAAAAGCCAAGTTCTTGAATCATAATAAACAACCAAAACACTTTTGTTGGTCATAAGCAAATCGAATCCCTTAATAATTAGGGTGTCATTGGTTATGAGCAAAGGGAGCGGAGAAGAGAGAAATAAGGGTCATTTAGGTGAACCAAGATTAGAAAAGAAAGAATACAAAAGCCTTATATATATATATATATATATATATATATATATATATATATATATATATATATATATATATATATATATATATATATATATATATATATATATATATATATATATACACTAATGTAATCTTGGAGTCCAAGTTAGAAAGGATAACCCTTCTAGAACCCTATTCGTCGATCTATGGATTTCAAGAGGGATTCCGGATCCTTCTTGGCTTGTTTCCATATATTCGTCTTACTTCTCATTTAACGACCATTAGTCAATTACCTTTAAGTACTAATGTCCGTTAAGAAATTATTGTGATTAAATAATTAAATATAACATTTTATATTAATTATTTGAACATCGATTCTCATATGTATAGTGTGCAATCTCATAGGATTGTGCTCGAATCCGGTCATACGTATATTAATTATATCCATAAACCTTTCAGCTCCCACTTGGATATACCTTAATATTGTAATGACATTGGTTAGTCTAGCTTAACACCCCAATGCCCCTAGAACGACCTTGAGTGGGGTTTCCTGGAAAAACCATTTAATGATTCATCATTGTACTCATCATTTTGTTTCTAATAGCACATTAAATATGAATATTGATCTTAGTCCTTCCAATATTTAACTATTCTGTTTATCGTTATATATGATTGAGCAAGATTACCAAATTATCTGAACGTATTCTAGATAGATCTTGGGTAAAGCCTTACAAACGTCTTGTCAACCCTACAAGGGGCCCAGTGGTATTATTCTTCGAAACAAATTCGAATGAACAAATTCTTTCTTGACTACAAGCAAAACCTGTGAATTTTGCAACACTTATGAAAATAGCCCTTATAACCACGAGTTACGGATATCTTTAGACTATTTCACATAAATATGCTACATCCATCACATTTATCTGGTATCTCAAGTCTGAGTATAAATATTCATGATTTACTTAATGACAAAGATCCATAATAGGATCAATCCTATATTCAGTTCATTGAATATCATGTGAATTTGGCATGTCCAACGCATCAATATACATAAGTATATTCTACCAAAACTTAGATTTGTTTTAATTCAATGATATTCCCATATCATTGATTGACAACGGACTATTTAGAATAAAATTTGTTATTCATGGATTTAAACATGCAAATATAGGATACAATCCATTATTAATGAAGACAAACGTACCAAGTACTTTAATTCATTATAAATAATAATTTATTTAACATCCCTTATCCAAATACTAAATAGATTAATGCATGAAAATTCTAGTTGATGAATTATGCCTCAAGTAATGAAAATCTTACTTGTTTGACAAGGCATAAATCAACCAACTTTGATCTATCATAATTTTAAGAATACTTATTTCAAGAATTCAACTAGTAAAGTTCTTGTATGTATGCATTCAAATATCTTGATATTGCCACATAATGTTTCATAAAGTGTGTGACATCCTCAACGACCAATTTATGACAATCAAACTTTCAAACATTTTAAAGTTTAAAATATTCTTATTCTTTAATGTATAATGCAACTATGCTTTTAGTTGAGCACAACTAGTCAACATGGTCATCAACAAGGATACCATGACTAGAATTGATGCCTTCCAAACTTTCAAGTTTGTTGGCTATGACAAATTTCACAACAATTGACATATTGTTCATCCATAGAATCTAGGAGCAACTCAAGGCTGAGGAATGTAATTCTAAATTCAAACATATTCCATTAGATTATTCATTACACCAATTATCTAATAACTTCATTATATATCAATGTTGTCAAATCATCTTGCATTCAAGTAAGATACAACAATAATATGATGTACATGAAAAATCCTTGTGTCAAACTTAGATTTCATTCATGTTTTACATATCCATTTTCCAAATGATATATCATGTTCTATTAGACTTATTTATTTATTTACCGCATATGTTTATTAATAATAAACATATATTTCAAGATTGTATGTCTTATTTTCTAAATCTTTCAAGTGAAGTTTCATTCCAAACTAAAACTTAACATTTAGCTTAGATGAAATGTTACTTCCCATATGTTATACAACATATATGGTTTTAAGAAAATAAACATAATACTCTCACTAGCTTTTAGGAATACTTAGAAATTATCTTATTTTAATTTTAAATCAAATCTTGGATTTAATAGTTAAACATAAAAATCATCTCCGAGATGCATGCATTTATCCATTCATGAATTATTGCATTTTGTACACTTCCAAAGATTATTTAAATTCAAAAACTCCTTTCGATTACTTACCGTCCTGGCTCAAGTAATCACTCAAGAAAGAGTTTTGATATTCTATTGTCATTTTTCATATTAATGAAAATAAGTATCACAATTATCTTCTTTATATATTTAATGTGTCTTGGAAAGAATATTCAATAACAGTTAATTGCTTACGCGTGATTAATAATCTTGTCACATGCATTAAATATGTGTATAATATTGTCCATATAATTTCTACACAAAGATTTAAACCACTAGAGTTTTCCTTCTCTTTGAAGAAACTCGTCTTCATTAAGATAAACCAAGTTCCAAAGTTGATTATCTTTATGGACAACATCTTATTCATAATATGAGTAATATACCACAATTCAATATGGGTAAATGCTTCATCATGATTAACAGGTTTACCATAATCCTGTAGCTTATAATCTTCAGAAAATTAATCAAATGTCTGAGATATCCTTACGGATCTATGAATGAGAATTCCATCATCTTGAGGTCTATTGATATGTGCTAAAACACATATCTTTTGTTTACCAAATCAGGCCCAAAATAACCAAGAAGGAGCCGTTTATTCCTAATATTTGTTGTTTCTTGAGTTTATGCATGTGCAGGTACGGATATGATAAAATACGTAAAAGAAAGCCAAATCAGACAAAAACCTGAGCACGAGAGATAAAGAGTGCTAAAGTTGAGCCGGAAGGTCAGAAGTGAGCATTTGTGAAGATTTTCATGCCAAGAGGATGATTTATGAAAGATATGTTCAACTTTAAAGAAATGTCAGAATCAGTCCCTCAAATTCAGCAATTGGCAGAAATTACCCTTGAAGTTTCAAATTTGGCAAGAATAGTCTTTGGTGTATTTGGAATTTACAAGAATGATCCTTGGAAGACATTTTCAGAATTTATAGTATTGGTCCTTGGAAATTCAGAATGAACACAAATGGTCCTTGTAGTTTTATTCGGGTTTAATACAAGTTCTAATCCAATTTTATTACACTATAGCCCAAAGGATAATCTAAGCCCAAGGCCCAAGTCAACTAGCCATGTAAACCGGTCAATACCCGTCCATTTTTACCCAAGGTCAACGAAGTCAAACAATAATAAAAATTTCACCCTTTACCCGCCCTTTTCTTCCCCAAATCCGTTTACCCAAAATAAGTGATGAACCCTAATTACCCTTCCCCTCAAATATCCACAATTACTTAAATTAAGGGCACATCCGTACTTTTCCCTAACACACTGACACACGGAATGCCACGCTGGCAATCCATGTGTCATTCCACCCATTCCCTTGCATCTGATTGGCTGATGATACGTGGAAGAGTTGATCTAAGGGCTACAATTGATGGGATGATTTGTAAGGATGATCTAAGGGACATAAACGACCAGAGAAAGCACACTTGTTCAAGTTCTAGATCCTTCTAATGAGCTCAAGCTTTGCTATAAATAGGACCCTTATTTCACAGTTGTATTCAAATAGTTTATGAGTAGTAGTTGTAGTTTTTAAATTGTTTTTAATGTTTTAAGTTTATTTCCTGTATTCAAATTTCATTTGTACTCAGCTCTTTTAATCAATAAAATCAATTTAGCTTTAATTCTCAAGTCACTCTTATTATTATTTTTACTGTTGCAATAAGCTTAATTTCACTTCAGTTTGATAATTCTAGCTTATTAATAATCACTTTTAGCTTTTATGATTTACTCAACAAAAATCACTAAAAAAATAGAAAAATACTTCAAAAATAAAAAAAATATTATCAATCTGCTTTTCATTTGAATTCAGTAACTGTTTTAGTTATCTTAAGCTTTTATAAGCTTCATTATAGCTTGTTAAGTGCTTTATTTTCATCTACTCAGAATCTACACACAAATCTCTCATTGGTCAAACAAAGTCAATCTGCAGACATTATTGGTTATGAATTGCTGTTTAGCTATGGATATGAGTTGATATTGATTTGATTTGGGTTAATAATCAGTTAGGATAGTGGCAATTTGATCTCATTGAGCATGCCATAGTGGCAGGACCCTTGTAAGTCCTTATTTCTATTCTGAGTTGTTGCAGTTGTATAAGTGTTACTTAGTTTGATTAATTGTGCTTAAATTAGTGTTATATTGTTGTTATAAATAGATTTATGTTGTGCTTTATCTCTACATTTTAAGTGATTTGGAATTCTGCTCATTTTAGTTAAAATCTGCATAATTAGGTAAGGTTGGAATTTGAAGGATTTGGTAGATTGATCTCTGCATTTAATGTTGATAGGTCATATTAGAGATAGGTTTAGTGATTGATTAGTTTATTCAAATAAGATTACCGTTGTAGGTTTGCACATTAGTTCACTAAGGAGTGTTTGGATTAGATCATATAACCGAGATTTAAGCTTGTTACGAGGTTGAGTTTGGTTTTATAAATCGCTTTAGGTACATTTGACTCGTATTAGTCATCATCTCGCATCCGCACACACTTAAAGTCAAAATCAATTGTTTCATGCTTTCATTGTCACATCGGTTGGAATTAGAAGATCGGGCTTTGCATTTAGGATTAGAATAGTTAGGTATAGCTTAATTAGGTTTCAAATCATCTTAATATATCATATTCATTCACATAATTTGATTCAAAACTCATTAAAGTCAAAGTTTCAAATCTGTTTCAAAAGTTAAAAAAACATCAAAAGTGTTTTGTGCAACTGACTTTGTGGATTTTTAATTCCTTGATCCTTGGTCTAAATTGTTTGAAATTTTGGATTTAATAACTACTGTTGGTGGTCTCATTAAAAGTATTTTTGGTACAATATTGTGAATTTTTCTAAGTGCTTAATATTAAGTCTCAAATGGCTCATTTGCAGAACCTGTAGCAAACTCATTTGAGCTTGTTCTAAGCTCAAACTTGGTCAAGTAGTACTTTGGTAGGTTGTCTAGAGGTTCCAATTTCTGGTTTTAGCTTTTGCTTATTTTAGATAGCTTATTTTGGGTCTGCAATTAAGCACCTCAGTCCTGTTTAGATTTAGATTGAATCAGAACCTAGATCTTTGTAGCTAGTAATCCAGAGGTGTAAAATAGCTTCATTTAGTTCATTTCAGTTGATTTCGCTCAGATTTAGTTCAATTTAGGTTATGGTAGCTTTTGGTGCACTCTAGTAGCTTATAGCTTATTTGATAACAGTTTCACTATTGCTTGTATTTCCAGTAGTCTTAAGTTACTTTTCTCATTTTTTCTAGATTCATAATCATATTTTAGAATTTTTCTGAAATTTTCATAATTTTTCATCACTGTTTACTATTTTTCTGGGTTTTAATTAGTTTTTAATACTTTTTAATTAGTATTTAATACAAATAAATCCGAAAAAGATCTAAAAAATATGTTTTAAATTTTCCTAGATTAAGAAAAATATAAAAAGCCAAAAAAAAAATTTTCAATATATTTCCTAGTTCAAATAGGAATTTTTAGACATTTATTTAGTTTTAAATAGTTTTTAAATCATAGAAATTAGAAGAAAATTCAGAAAAATACAAATCCAATTTTGAAAAGTCTTTTTAGTTATTTTAGATTTTTAAAAAATAGTTTCATAATTTCCCACTCATTTTCAAAATTTCTAGTTATTTAGTTCTATTTTCTAAATTAGAAATTAGTTTTTAATTCAAATAAATTCAATAAAAATCATAAAAATTAGTTTTAAATCTTAGTCAAGTTTTAAATTGCATTTTAGCTTTAAAGTAATTTTAGATCATTTTAGGAATTAGTTTAGAAATATTTGCATTTAATTCGCGTTCCATTTAAATCGTATTTTGCATATTAGACTTAGTTTGCGTAATTAGTTATTATTCTTGCTTTCCCATAGATTTAGTTCCCTTTATGCTTCCCATTTCCGTAGTTTAGATAAAATCAAATTCAAAATCCAAAACATCAAGCATTTTAATAACGAATCTTAAGCGACGTTGCCCATTCACACCTCGTTGGGGACACGACCGGTTCCTAATCCGTATCACATATCACTCACGGGACTTGATTGACTAACCTTTTCCTAAGAGGTTTTCAATTCAATCCTTGTGTTTATTTTGATCTTGATATTATATATTTTCTCCATACACACCACCCTTAACCTACACGTAGCAAATTTTGGCGTCATTGCGGGGAGGTTGTGTCATGACAATATCGTTAAAGGTTTGACGCTTAGTGACTCGAGATCCTTCCTTCGTGAAGTTATTGTTTTATAAAATCAAAAAGTAAAAATATTTTCCTTTTTCTTTGTATATATATATATATATATATATATATATATATATATATATATATATATATATATATATATATATATATATATATATATTTATATATATAAAATTAAAAATACAAAAGATTTTCTCTTTTGTTTTGAGCTAAAAAGAATACATCAATTATATAACACTTTCAACTTGAGGTGTTATCACTAGTAAGTTCCGAACTAAAGATAAAAACTTGCCTTTTGTCACTTTTGAGTCGATTTATTTCTATCGGATAAACAAACTGTGTGAGGGGTACAAGGAATTAAATTGCGGCTGAAAAGAGGCGGGTTTTTAATAAGCTTCGCGCTGACCTAATAGCTTCTCCGCTCCTTTGTGCATTTGTCTTATAGAAGTGATCAATTCACTTGGGATTATTGGTTTAAGTTCATTGTTGGTTTTCGAATTCCGTTTCATTTTAATTGCCTTAGTTTTTAAAGTGCATGCGCACTCGTTCTAATAACTATAGACCGTTACGTGAAACTGCTACAATTCCGAGAAGGCGAAATAGACGTGCTCAATTAGTCGAACCCAAGATTCGAACTAATCCGACTTCACCCATCATCGAAATGGCGGAAGATAACCGATCTATGCTTGAGCAACCCAAGCACCCACCGAGGTTAAGGAGAAGCGTCGTTCGACAATCGTTGTTAAGCGATTTTGAGCTTAAACACGGATTGATTAACTTGGTATCGTCGAGCCAATTTTATGGATTTGAGAGGACCATCCTCACTCTCATATCCGACGATTTAACAAGCTCACGTCCACAATCAAATACCGTAACGTACCGGAAGAAGCTATCAAGCTACTACTCTTCCCATTTTCACTCGAGGGGGCCGCCCGGATTTGGCTCGAAAAACAACCCCCTCGTTCGATCACCACATGGAATAATTTAGTGTCAAAATTCGTGAATGAATTCTTCCCACCGTCTAAAACAACACACTTGAAAAATGAAATCACAAAATTCACCCAAAGATTTGATGAATCCTTTAGTGAGGCATGGGACCGTTTTAAAGATTTACTTAGACAATGTCCCCATCATGGGTTTTCCGAATTGTACCAACTTGATCGCTTTATAACGGTTTGAATGAAAATGATCAAGACTCTCTCAATGCCGCGTGGTGGTAATTTGTTGACCCGATCAATGAGAGATGCCTTGTCGATTATTGAGAACAAATCCAAAGTCCGCACATCACGTAGCAAATCGGTTGTTGCCCGAGTGAGTGCTTCACCTTCGTCCTCTTTTTTCGAAAATACGTCTAGCACCGATGCTAGGATTGATAAGCTTACGGATATGATTCAAGCTTTGGTTAAGATTACGGATGCTAAGATTAATTATCCTCCACCCGCTCAAGTCAAAGCGGTGGAATCGACTTGTACTACTTGTGGTGGGCCGCATGCTTACTACAATTGTACCGCTACCGATGGAAATCCTTTCGAAGCTAATGCCGTAACCGGAGGTAACCAATACCGTCCTCAAGTTGAAACGAATCCTCGTGTTAATAATCAAATGGGACCTCCAGGATTTTCTCAATCAAACTCGTTTTAATCAGAATCAAGTTCGAGGACCAAATGTTCAGAATCAATTCAAAGCCCCACCGAACCAATACCCAACCCAAGGGTCAATTCTAATCAAGGGTATCAAACTTCAAGCTATCAAGCTCCGCCTTTTCCTTCTAATGAATTCCGAATTACGCTCAAAGACAATAATTCTACTATCAAACCATGCAAACCAGTTTCAAATTTGAGAAATGAGTTCCAATCTTCGTTGACAAGACAAAGCAATGAGTTTAAGAATGACATTCGACTTGAACAACAAGATGGATGCATCGAGAACAAACTTGAGAACATGTTGAACTGTTTTATGCAAAATGAGTCAACCTCGAGTTACGGTACTCTTCCGAGTAACACGATTCCAAACCCGAAGGAGAAATGAAATACATTACCATTCAAGATGATGGGCCCTCGATGACTACTCCTCTCCGGTGAGGAGTGTAGCACGAGACCGAGACGACAAAGAACCCGTATTTCCTAGTGATAATGGAAGTGCTAAAACGTCCATCCTCTGGTTGCCCAAGTTCCTTCTATCTCCGTCAAAATGCCAAATTCTAATCTTTCACCGTGCAATTTTGTTCAATCGCGGTTCGACAAAATAAAAGTTGTTCCGGAACCAAATTCAAACTTACTATGGAAAACTAGAAGGGGTTGAATAGTTTTGCCGATTTTAAGTTAGTTTCAAAAACTTTAGATTCGATAATATGTGAGATCGTATGGATGTTGAGAAAGTATAGATCTAATGATAAATCAAGTGAATAAAGTAAAGCAAAGGGATAAAAATGACACAACCGATTTATAGTGGTTCGGCTACAAGGACACCTTCCTTGCCCTACTCCACTCCCCGAGTCACCTACTCGAGAGTTCAAGCACTATGTCAACAAACTCCTTCAACTTGGCGGAGAAGCCTTCACAACGTTGCTTACACCTTTTTCCGGTACAAAGCTAAATACCGAGTCCGTAACACGGTGGACCAAACCAACACGACTATTACACAACAAATATGTGAAATATCAAATACAAAATCTTTGCTAGAGAAATCTTGCGGAGGAACAAATCAATAAAGGACCCCTTGCTTGGATGACTTGTAGAATGCTCGTGATCTCACCTTAGAGAAGGACCTATATGAGAATCACTAAAGAAAGAAAGGAGGAAGTACTCTCTAGATTAAGCGATCTTTTGTTAGAAGAGAATGAGATTATATGAGAGAATTAGTAAGAAGAGGGGTGAGTTAGAATGAAGAAATGACTCTCTATTTATAGGAAAATTCTGTCACTGTTCCCCGGATCCCACGGATCCCTCCCACAAGGGATCCGTCTAGCGTAAACCTAGGGATCTGTGGGACGCTCCTCTTTGCCCATGGGTTTTTTGGTTATGGGTCATGGGTTATGCGTTGGTCCATGGGTATTCCTTTAGATTCAATGTATCTAACGAATACATTGTATCTAGTCAAATGGGTATGGGTCAATGGGTTATGGATATGATCCATGGGTTGTGGTTTTTACCCATCCTAATAAACTATTTCAACAAATGATTAATTACAACATTTTTGTATTAGATAACTATATGTAAATGCTTTACAAAAATAACATGTATCCTTATAATTTTACTTATGATAACATTATATTTGTTATCAACAAAACACAAAGAGATCGCAAAATATTAATAAACGTTTTACGGTTTATTTGTATTAAAAATCTCTCCCTTTTGTTCATGACAAAACATAATGTTATGATGAGTAAAACTTAAAAATAGATGTATGTTTTGAAAGCCCTAAGTTTTACTTCTTCTCCCCTTTTGTCGAAACAAAAGTTTACCCATCTAAGAAATAAAATGTGGAAAAATAAGTCCACGTATCGCTTACTCCCTTGATGGTAGCTCCCTTAGTTTGGGCGCCAAGTGAAGAAAATAAAAATCCTACAAAGAGAAATGTTAGTAACATGCATAGGTAATCTTGTGATTGACGATAATCAAGATTGGGAGCCAAGGTATGTAAACAAGGCCTTGTAATAAAACAACAAAGTGTAGTGGTATTTATGCCACCTACAAGCATGTCGAAATAAGAACAAGACTTGTTCTTGAAAATGACTCAAAAGAAAAGCACTAAAATAGAAAATAGTAATAATGATTCCTTTCATGCTTGCATAAGGTTATGGATGGAGGTTTGGATGAGTAATGGTATTGATGCGATCAAGGATGAGGTTGAGTATGAATCGCATTTCTTCCTAACTTCTATTGCAATTTCCTAGTGGATTAGCAATGTTCACAATGTAAGTGATGTGGGTAATGAGTGCGGAAGTCTTCCGGGTTGTTTTGATTTGTGAGTTGCAGAAGTTGTGGTGGAAAAATAGGAAAATACGGATCAAAGTCCGGAATGGTTGGAAGTGGTGGTGGAAAAGAACCTAGATATTCTTGTAGTTTAATGGGAGCTAAGGGTGGTGATGTTTCAAGACCATTGAATATTGTGTTTGGAGAAATTGGAGGTGTCAAAAAGGCTATTTCTTTTTTTTTTTGTTGTTGAGATTTTGTTGGAGTCGTAAGGAGTTCCAAAAGAGTGACTTTAGGGGATGAAGATGGTGTACTTGTTGGTGATGAGGGAGGTGCTATAATGGAAGCATCTTGTGGTGAGTTATTTGATGGAGATGAGCCATTTGATGATGTTTTTGCTAAGCAACAAGATCGGATGCTAATCCGTGCGGATATCCTAGAGTTTGATTGTGGTATTTTGGAGGGTGGTAGTACAAAAGTTTGGGTTTAATGAAGAGGATTGTTTATACTAGGTGATTCATCTAAGTTGTAAGAGCTTGTGAATGACATGGTGTTGTTTGTTTGTGAAGATGAGATGAATTATGCAAGCATTTTGGGAGTTCTATATAGAAAAACAAAGCATTGTAATGAATGCTTGACCCAAAATGTTGATTAAAATCTAATGATTAGATATGAATTTAAGGCATGTGATCATGAGAACACAAGCATTAAAGAACATACTCCAAAAATAAAACAAAAGTTGGAGTTTTCATCCAAAGTGAGAAAATAGAAGGTAAAAGCGACACATCTCACGGATCCCACAGATCCTTCCTTGAGGGATCCGTCCAGCATGAAATTTGGGATTCGTGGGTCCGGTGATCCGAGTAGCACAAAATTTTCCTTTTGAAATATTTTTGCCTAGTGTGTGCCTATATGCAAACTATTTGGAGTTGCGGTTATCTCGACTCCTAAGAAGAAAAGAAACCTAAACTAGAAGTGGAAGAGTATACTATTATGTGAGATAACCCGAAAACACATATTTAGTACTTGAGTACGTAATTTAGTGTTACCAATGCTCCTAATTCATTGTGGCTTAAATGAATATACCGAAAACACATATTAGTTATGTGTCCCTTTAGCATTCAAAAGACATGAGATGCAATGAAAATGGGTTTTACGTTGTATTAATAATGAAAAGCGATTTGTCCTAGACGTGAGAAATTGCTTTTGTGAAATTGATACGGGAAGAAGTATCATTTTAGAAAACATTTTGAAAAGAGATTTCTATGTTGTGAAATACAAACGTTTTATCCTTTTGAAAGGAAGATGTGTATGTGATTATGTGCTTTTAACTTGTACTTATTTTGAAAGAAAATAAGAAAATTATAAGTGAAAAACTTATCTTGGGTTTTGAAAATTCCCGTATTGATTGTGAGTTGTGCGTGAAATAGAGATCCTAGACTTAAAAAGAAGAAGGCTAGTGTTTACATACCTTGTAGAGTCAAAAGTAAATTCGACGTTTGTTCCATGAGACCAATACCAAGGCAAGTAGGTTGAATTGTTCCGCTTCAACGGTTTGGTGAGGACGTCGGCTATGTTGTCTTCGGACGCTACCTTCTCAATAGAGATGTTCCCTTTGAACATTGTCTCTTAAGAAGTGATGACGAATCTCTATATGCTTTGTGCGAGAATGTAATACCGGATTCTTGCTTAGATCTATGGCACCCTTGTTGTCACATAGAATGGCTATGTCACTAAGATGAATGTCGAATCGACTAACCCTTGTTTCATCCATAGTGCTTGTTGGCATGCTTTGCGGCGGTGATGTATTCGGCGGTGGTTGATATTGCTAATGCCGTTTGTTTCTTTGAAAACCAAGATGTTAAACAACATCCCATAAAAGTACATACCCCACTTGTACTTTTTGGTCAACATAATCACCGCATGGTCGAATCTGCAATACAATTGTTTCTACTCCGTGCCCTTAGGATACCATAATCCTAATTGTGTTGTACCCTTAATATATCTAAATATTCTTTTACGGCTTCTAGGTGTGATGTTTTAGGGTCTTCTTGAAACCTAGCACATAAGCAAACACTAAACATGATATCCGCCTACTTGCGTGAGGTGAAGACTACCTATCATGCCACGATATTTAGTATTATCAACGGATTCTCCGTCTTCATCTTTTGTGAGTTTGGTGTCGGATGACATTGGTGTCCTAATTGGTTTCGACTCTTCTAGACCGAATTTCTTAAACATCTCCTTTATGTATTTAGATTGATTAAAGAAGATACCATATTCTGTTAGGAATTAGAAATTCCGGTATTAAAGAGTCGGTCACCTCAAGTATATGTAATCGTTAAGCTCGTAGTCGTAGTTCTTTTAAGTTAAGTAGTATTTAGTTAAGTAACACCGTGGAGGACAGACGGGTCTTTACCATTTGTATGCACGATCCACGACCCGATGTGTGGCGATTTATGTAAGACTATAAATACTCTCTACCTTCCAAGGTAGAGTTGGAGCTCATAATAATATCTTTCACTTTCTCTCACTAAGTTCCTAAACCTCTAACTTTCTCTCTAGAATTCCATTTATCGCCACTTTGTGTTATGGTTTGATGTGTATGTGAAAACTTATATCTAACAATTGGTATCAAGAGCCATGGTTAGATCATATCTTGCACATCTTTGGATTTCTAGTGGTTTTAGGTGGTTTTGAGTTTGAAAAAGTTTAGTGGTTTTGCATCATTTGGTTGATTTCTTGTGTTAAAGTTTGGATTTTGTTAGTACTTTTATGTTTAGAATCATCACAAGTGTGTAGGTTTTCATTTGGTAGCTTAAATCATCTTGGTTGGGTTGTTTTGGATTGAAAAGTGATGTTTATGTGGTTTTTCTTGCTAGCGACTTAACTCACGGATTACTTTCTTCGTAGCGACTTGCTTTACAAATTTGTAGCGAGTTCTGGTTTTAGACCTAGCGACTTAGATCTAGCGATTCTGATACAAGTAGTGGACTCTCCACTACGGGTAGTGGTAGCGACAGTGGTAGCGACTTGGTGCATGCGAGTTGCTCTTTAGCGACTTGTATCTTTAGCGACTTGAGTGGCAATTCTTGCCAAAATTTTGCTAGCGACTTGAGGCTTAGCGAGTTACTACTTAGCGACTTGCATTTGTCTAGCGACTTGGGACTCTAGCGACTTAGTGGTGTAGCGAATTAAGTGTTAGCGACTTGGTGCATTATCTTCTAGCGACTTGGGTGATTGTTTACGGTTTTCTCTTGATTTAGTAAAATCCGTGAAAGAATCTATTTCTCGGTTTAATCATAGAGTTATAAAATCCGTATTATCTGTTAACATGTCTACCAACGTTCCTACTATCATCTCCACCATTGCGAGAGGATGTTCAAGCGGTGGGTCGGATACTCGTCCACCCATGCTTGTGAGCCGACTACGATTCTTGGGCTCAACGAATCAGTTGTCTTGCCTTGGAAAGGAAAATGGTGTCAACATTCTCAAATCCATTGATGAAGGACCATATCGAGTTGAGGCGACTAGAGACATACTTGATACTAATGAAGATGGTACTCTGTTTACGGAATGGACGGACCTAAAATGTATGATGAGCTTGATGATAAGGATAAAAGAGATTCGATGCGAGATATCGGGGCTTCAAACATTGTTCTTCAAGGTCTTCCTAAAGACATCTACAAGGCGATCAATCATAACAACGATGCAAAGGCGGTTTGGGATAATGTTAAGATGCTTCTCTCGGTTCGAATTAACTATGGAAGGCAGAGAATCCCAACTCTATGATGAATTTGAACACTTCAAGATGAAACCGGATGAGAATGTCTATGAGTACTATGTGAGATTTCATAAGTTAGTGAATGACATGAGGAACATCGAATGACTATGCCTAACATTCAATTTGAACTCAAAATTTGTGAACAACATGAATCCCGAATGGCACAAGTTTGTCACATTGTGAAGCTCACTAAAGGATTGAAGAATACAAACTATGAGCAACTCTATGCCTTCCTCCTTGAGAATGAGAGACATGCTATGTTTGAAAAATTGATTCTCAATCGGTTCAAAACCAACCGAGGAGAGACAAGCTCGTCTAATGACTCAGCGCCTTCTACTCAAACATCGGAATCACAACCAAAGCATCACAAGTCATACCCTTGGGTAATGGTAATCACAAACTCATTCACGATCCTATGTTCAAACAAGGCGATCTTTGATGCACACGTGGGTAACTTCATTAATCAACTAGCTCTTACGATTAGTCAAAACATGAATTCTCTCCCACAAACCAACAACAACCTCGAGCGACATCTAACCCACACAATCAAGCCACCGTTAAAGATGGAAGGATCGTGGTGCAACCGATTCGGGAAAGGCGGTATGATCGGGGAAGAGGTGGGTGGGAGAGGTTATGTTGGCAACGAGAATCGAGGAAGGAATGGTAACCAAGGTCAAGCTAAGCCAATCAAATGTTATAAGCGTGGTGGTGAGGACACATTGCAAGGCGCACATCTCCAAAGCGTCCCGAGAATCTTGATTACTTGAGAGATAAGATCTTTGCTGGCACAAGCTCGGGACAATGGTCTTGCTTTGGATGAAGAGGAATTCTTGTTTCTTCTTGAGGGCAATGCCAAGACCTATGATGCGAGATGTGGATGAGCGACCTATTCGGGAGATAGGTCACAATCATCGAATGCCTTTCAAGTCGGTGATTGTGATGCATACGACTCGATGTGGATGATGGACCTCGGCACACACAATTTTATGGCTAGCATTTCTCCAATGGTTTCTCCCAAGGTCTCTTCTTCACCACTAGTGGCCCATCCCAAGACAAACTCATCTCGGAGGTATTAAAACTATCGATAATCTTGATGTGCAGCGGATGCATGACAAAGTACAATCAAGCTGAAACTATTGAATCAAATGTTGAAAATATGGGTAATATCGATATTATCCCATATGATCAATCGATGAAACAAAGTGAAAGTGAAGGTGTACCAAGTGATGCATCTTCTGCGATCAACAATGACTATGTTTTGATGAATACTTTGCATGTGCCCCGATGATTACGTAATTTACGAACTAAATGCCTATAAAGAGCGTGTTGCTATTTATGAACAACGTGCAAAATTTGAGTTGACCACTCGTGAGCGGAAATGGATGACCAAGTACGTCGGTCATTAGAAAAAGTAACTTTAGAAGAAGTATTGAAACAAGAATTAAATTCCTTGCAAGAAAAACTTTCTAAAGCATTAAGCAAAAACAAGAACTTCAAGAAAATGTGAAAATGCTTAAGCAAGAATTTAATGCAAAGGAATCAAAACTCTTGAGAGACTTTTCTAATCGAAAACTTTGAAAAACAAGCTTGAAAACAAGTTGTACATACAAGGAAACACCATTCGATTGCTCACATGGTCACTAAACATAGAGTTCTAAGCGATAAGCATAGTGTTCCCATTATAGATAAACCCGACCACGAGTGCGGAAAGATAGCAAAAGCGACTCAAAGTGTGATCTATGATGGAAATGAGATTCTTAAACCTAGGCAGAAACCTAGTTGCGTTGAGTGCCTTGAGGAAGATAAGAAATCGAGATGAAGTCACTAGGGAAAGGATGAACAAAAATTAGATAACCCTAAATGCAAAGAGAAAAAATAATTATCACTCCCCATGACTACAAGAAGGAAAAGCTGGATTTCCTTGAACATGTTTAAGCCTCGAGACATTGTTGACTCCCGAACAAGTTTTACGGAAAAAGGATTTAGATAAGCGAAAAGTGAAAATATTGTTGAAACAAACCCCCTTTTGGAAAATGCCTAGAAGCATTGTGTATCCTCTAATACACCAATGCATCTTGTTCCTAGAAAAATTGCCACTAAAAGCAAGACCTTAATTAGCCAATATGTTATATTTCAACTATTTGTTGATTTTGAGAAAACTTGCAAGAAAAGGATCACACATTTGGTATAACGGAAGGAGAAAGGGTTTGAGCAAATGAAAGAATGTTATTTAAGCGAGGTCATGCCTTTCTTTAAACTTCGAAAGATCACTTTGAGAGTCTTAAAAGGGATAGAAAGCGATATCAAGGGAATGGAAAAGGAATTTGATGCAATGGTAGTTGAAGTTAGTGATTATGGCGTGCACTAAAATATAATGAGATTGAGAGGAAGAACTTGCATACCTTAAATGAGACTCTTATTCTTGAATGTGTTGCTCAAGATATTTTTTCTTTGCTTCAAAATGCTCTATTAATGCTTCCAAATTTCATGAACTATCTGTTGCCACGAAAGTCTCCCATGATCGTGTCATTGAGCTTGAAAAATCTAATTCTAAACTAAGCGAGAAAATTGAGCTGGATGATCACGACAATTTGGTTAAACATTTTCTAAACTAGAAGTTGAGTATTTTAATTTACAACTAAAATATCAACATCTTAAAGAAAATGTCAAAACTTCAAATATCAAGACATCATCGGATGCTCGAGTTTGATGCGGTTTTCAAATTAACAAGCGTGATGAGCGATTCAAGCTCGGTGCAACACAATCGAGAAAGTTGAAAGCCCAAATCTCTCAACTAAAGGGTCAAACGAACAATATGACGGGCTCCCAAATGCCTCCTCCTTTAGATTCTCGAATTCTCAAGCGTTTCATCTTCAAAACCTAGTAAATGCTTTACAAAAGGAAAGCGAAAGTTTTCTAGAAGAAAATGAAAAGGTTAAGCGTCATTTCAATGAGTTATTTGAATCAATTAAAGTCACTCGTAACAAAATAACGAACAAATAGCTTCATTGCAAAAGGAAATTGAGAATCGAAGAGTCGGGTAAAAGGAAAATGCCAATGACCAATGGGGAGAATGTTGTATCAAAGGTTCACTCTTGTAATAAATATGCTTTATCGTGACATATGTCCTCCTCATCTAAGGAACAACAAACTCGCTATTCAAACATACTTCTCATCCCTTAAGGATTGCCTAGAATGTCTGCGTGAGATTGTTGAAGAGGATAAGCTAGAGAAACCTCATGATAATGCAATTGGACATGCATGCTTATATGCCAAACGATCTCAAGAAATCTTAGAATGCTTGATCACAATATGCCCAAAGTCATTAGGTGAGAGAGTTAATCCTTTGATTCCATGCTCGATGCCTAATGCCAAGTATGATATGCATTCGATTCCCAATGTTTTGAATGTGAACCGTAGTGTGCCTTTAAGTAGTTGATTCGGATCATCAATGCTAAGAAAGAGAACTCAAGTGTGCCTTCTAGGAGTACAAATCTCGGTACCTCTAGTTTTAAGAAAGTGAACCTTAGTGCACTGCATGTAGTTCGGACCCAGTACATCTAAAGCGGTGATGCAAAGAGTAGTTAAACCAACTAATGTTCCCATTCCTCTACAGAGTAATGTCGGTGACATTAAGCGGAGCGGTCAAAGTCTCAAGACAATACAAGGAATGATAGGACCTCTCAAGCTAAGAATGTGCCTTTGGAAGAGAGTAGAAGAACAATCTAGGAACTTTAAGCTTGAATTGAATAAAGCGAATCGTGTTGATTCTAGTATTAGCCATAGGCGTCTTGTAATTAATTGAATTCGATACTATTTGCAAACCTTGTCTTGATGTGCGCTTGAATTACATTTCAAATCATGAATGTGGTGTTAATGTTACGCTAATGATGTTAATTGTCCGATTAATATTGTTAATGCAAAATTCATGCTAAGAAGGCTAAAAGGCAAAAGCGAAAGAAAGTTAGAAAGCGGTGGAAACCCGGGAAGAACATTCGATAAATTAGGCTTTTATTGGATACATTGGTCATAAGACTAATCGAGATAATGCCCACTAGAAAATGGATGCCTCTTGGTAGAACTATTCCCTTAAGAAGTGATCACTGCTGTGAGCAGGGCTATCTGAGACACTAATCTTGCATCTATTCACAATGATTCCATTGCCTCACTCTACGATATGAATGCTTCTATTTACGATGTGGGTGTTCCAAACATTGTTACTAACCAAATGGAACCCATTCTTGCATGGGGATCCCAATTATCGATTATCCATTCTTATGCATGTTCAGCTGCGGATCGTTCAAATCGTTACGTGGTACACGGACTCAGTTGTTCCAAGCATATATTTGGAGACGGTCATGACTCATGAACCGTGAGCAAATTCATCGGGGCTATTAGATTTGGTAATGATCATTTCGGTGCTATTATGGGTTATGGAGATTATGTTGTTGGTGATAGTGTCATCTCTAGAGTTTACTATGTGGAAGGTTTGGGTCATAATCATTCTCTGTTGGTCAATTACGTGATTACGATCTAGAAGTAGCCTTGAGAAAACATACACCTTTGTTAGAGATCTTAATGGTAAGGGCTGTTAAAAGGAACTCGTGGCTCAAATCTTTACACCATCTCTATCGATGACATGATGAGGGCCTCTCAATCGCTTGTTATCAAAGGCTTCAAAACAAAGTCATGGTTATGGCATCGTCGTCTCAATCACTTGAACTTGGCACCATCAGCGATCTTTCGAGAAAGGACTTAGTTGTAGGTTTACCTAGACTAAAGTATGAAAAGGATCATCTTTGTTCGACATGCCAATTGGGTAAAAGCAAAAGTTTGCCCACAAACCCAAACCTACTAACTCATCACGAAGTTCTTCATATGATTCATATGGATTTATGTGGACCAATGAGGGTGCGAGAATATCTTTGGGAAGAAATATGTGTTAGTTGTGGTTGATGATTACTCTAGATTCACAGGTCAAGTTCTTAAGGACAAAGGATGAAACTCACGATATCATCATCAAACTCATCAAGCATTGCGAGTTCGACTTAACAAAACCGTCGAAGTATCGAGCAGACAATGGGCGGGTTTGTCAACAAACAACAATGAATTCTATGAAAGCGTTGGAATCGACCATCAAAGAAGTGTTCCACGAACTCCTCAGCGAGCGGTGTAGTTGAAGGCGAAATCGAACTCTTGTTGAAGCCGCTAGAACAATCTTGATTTACTCAAAGGTTCCAATGTTTCTCGGGTGAAGCAATCGCCCTTGCATGCTACACACAAAATCGTTCCCTAATTCACCTTTGTACATGGAAAAACTCCATATGAACTTGTCCACGAGAAAACCTAATCTCTCTTTCCTTCGTGTGTTTGGTGCATTGTGTTATCCAACCAATGAGGTCAAGACTTAGGCAAACTTAGGGCTAAAGCGACATTGGAGTATTTGTAGGATATGCATCAAACAAAAGGGATACGAATCTACAACAAAAGAACCCGAAATATCATGGAAACAATTCACGTTACGTTTGATGGTGACCGGTCAAATGGCTCTGGACACTCCACTCGGGACCCGCACTTCAAAAGCAGTCCCATTGGTTCATCCCTTGTTCCAAACTCTTCTCAAGAAACTCCATATGTACCTCCATCGAAGATGATTTAAAGAAATTGTTTGATCCTATGTTTGATGAACTGTATGATTCAATTACTAATGAGGTGTTGATCCTACAACGAGAGGATGCTCATATTCACGTGAATGAAGTCAATCCTTCGGTCTCAATATCTTTAAGTCAAGAAGCACTGCTGCTTGATCCTTGATCTCATCAACAAATCATCATTCTTCAAATGTACATCATGGAAATGTTTACGGCATCAATGATGAAGTTAATCCCTTTGCTACTCACGAAGATGCTCCATTTGAAAACATATTTGCTCTGAATCATCATCGAACCATCTTCTTGAGGAGACATCGACTCGACTACCTCGGTCCCTCAACAAGCGCCACATGAACACCTCGGAAAATGGACTCACGATCATCCATTAGACAACATCATTGGTAATCCCTCTCGTCTGTATCAACCGGAAACAACTTGCAACCGATGCCTTATGGTGCTTCTTCAACTCCGTACTATCTAAGATCGAACCAAAAGATGTTAAAACCGCCATGAATGAAGATAGTTGGTTCAATGCCATGCAAGATGAAATTCATGAGTTTGATCGACTTGATGTATGGGAGTTAGTACACTGCTCAGGCGTGCTATGATTATAGCTCTTAAATGGATCTTCAAAGTGAAACTTGATGAGCATGGTGATGTGTTGAAGAACAAGGCTCGATTAGTTGCTAAAGGATACCGTCAAGAGGAGGTATTGATTTTGAAGAATCTTTTGCTCTGTTGCTCGAATCGAGGCAATCGAATCTTTCGGCTAATCTTGCTAGTAAGAACATGGTAGTCTATCGGATGGATGTGAAGGCGGCATTTACGAGCGGAGATCTTAAAGAAGTCGTCTCGTCGACCAACTGAAGGATTTGTGAATCAAGAGCATCCTACTCACGTTTATCGTTCGAAGAAGGCTCTTTACGGTTTAAAGCAAGCTCAAGGGCATGGTATGATACTTTGTCAAAGTTTCTTCTATCAACGGATTGACAAAAAGGCGATTGATCCTACATTGTTCACCGGAAGTCGAGCAAACATTTAACTCATGTTCAAATTTATGTTGATGATATTATTTTTGCCTCGGCGGACCCAATGGAATGTGATCGTTTTCAAATGAAATGAGTTCAAAATTTCAAATGTCAATGATGGGACAAATGTCATTTTCTTGGGATTACAAATTTCACAAAGTCCGGAGGCATTTTCATAAATCAATCTAAATATGCAACGAGATCTTAAAGAAATTTGGATTTGATTCAAGTGACCTGTTGACACCCCATGATTGATCGAACCAAACTAGATGAGGACCACTCGGGGATCATGATTGACCAAACGAAATATCGTAGTATGATTGGATCACGATGTACCTCACTTGCTAGTAGACGAGACATCTTGTTCATTTGTTTGCATGTGTGCTAGATACCGAGCTAAGCCTACTAAAAAGCACCTTGAAGCGATTAAGCGGGTCTTCGGTATCTCAAGGAACCATCAATATGGGACTTTGGTACCGAAGGACACCGGTATGTCACTAACGGCCTATCTGAGATCTTGATCATGCGAGTTGTCAAGATACACGTCGAAATACGTGCGGAGGTGCTCGGTTTTGGGTGATAAGCTTGTGGTGGTCTTCAAAAAGCAAATGAGTACTTCTATTTCCTCTGAGGTGAATACATAGCCATGTCATCTGTTGTGCTCAAATCTTATGGATGAGATCTCAATTATCGACTATGGCTTTGTATTCAACAAAATCCCTCTGTCTTGTGATAATAAAAGTGCTATTGCTCTCTCATGCAACAATGTTCAACACTCAAGAGCAAAGCATATCGACATTCGACATCATTTCATCGGGAACAAGTGGAAAAAGGTGTGGTGGAACTCTATTTTGTGAGGTGCGAATATCGGTTAGTGACATCTTCACCAAAGCTCTTCCAAGAGAGCGTTTTGAGTTTATTCTTCCACGACTTGGCTTGAAAAGCCTTCAACGAAACACTCAAGCGTCTTGAGGAGGAAGGCGAGGAGTAAAGGTTATCTTCATCTATCTCTTGTAAATATTTATTCGAAAAACAAAATACAAAATTATAAAACCTTCAAAAATCAAATAGAAAAATATAAAACTTTCAAAATCCATAAAAATTTGAAAAATTTGAAAAATCTTCAAAAAATATTGTCATTTTGTCATGTTTCTCTCGATTCGATAATATCTACGGTCTTGATGTTGTCATTCAAAGAATGACACGGGACTTTAGATGTTGTTCGAATTTTTAAAAAAAAAAAAAAAAAAAAAAAAAAAAAAAAAAAATATTTTTGGGAGAAAGAAAAAAAAATGGTTTATTGTCATTTTCGAGGCAATAACCGGTTTTTAAAAGAAAAACGAGCCATGTTTTACCATGTTTTCAAATTCCATGCTCGATTCTATAAACATTTATCTCTTGAAAACTAAATGCTTTGAAAAATAACTCGGTCTCTATTTTTGATAATCATCGGGACTTATTTGTCAAAATCTCTATCTCTCAATCAACAACCTATGTCATTGATTGAGGGGAGAATGATTTCAATTAAATTAAAAGTTATTTGGCATTAAATTGTTTTCAAAAGATGTACATGCATGTTTTATCAATGGAGTTTAAAGTCTTAAAATCCGATCCTTATCGATTAAAGCGCTTTCATAATCAAGTCACAATTCTCCTTAAAAGCTTTCAAAATCAATTTAAATCTATAAGAGATCACAAATCTCAAATGATTTGATAATTGTGATCGGGGAGAATGTGTGATTTAAATTGGTTTAAGCGATAATTCGGTAAATGGTTTTATAAGGATGTACATGTTGTCCTTCCACATGTGACAAACGATTTCAAATTTTCAATGCACATGTTGAGGGAGCATCTATCTTAAACCTATGATTTGAAAGCGTGATCATTTATCTCAATGTGCGGGTTCCTCTAGTATGTGCAAAACTCTTTTCAAACCTCGAGGCACATATTGAGGGGAGCAAATTTATGGAAACCTCATCCTTCCGGAAATGCTTTATCTACTTGATTTGATCAAGGAAGTGATGTTGATATCTTTTAGAAAATGGTAATCAAAAAGTAAATTCTTCCTCTTGCCTCCGTGTGCAAAACGATTTCAAACATTTGATGCACATGTTGAGGGAGCACTTGTTCTAAAAATATCAAAAACAATTCGGTACAAAATGTTTTGATAATATATCACAAGTATCGGATTGATTTTCAAATGGTTTTCAATTGGTTCCAATGGCGGATGAACAATACCAAATAGACCGACCAACTTTACTTTATATGCGGTGATATAAGGATGATAAGGTTAGGTATTGTTCCCATGATCCGCGAGCGGAGGGATCTACCGAGGACAATCCACTAGTTAGTGTAGAAGTCCTTAGGTATGATGATAAAAGGAGAAAAGTGAGATATGGGAAGAGTGCGGACTGAGGCGAGCTAGTCTTGGAATAAACCCAACAAGGTTCTAGCTATGAAGTCTCGGTAAGCTTGAAGGGTTGAAGAATTAAAAGAATTGAATGAGAAAGGGTGAAAACAAATAGCCCTCCATTTATTCAACCTTAGAGGCGAAACCGGGTTCACTTCATATACTCTTGATGGTAACATCGGTATTGAAGACAAGGCGTCATGGACCCGGTGGCTTGCTTGCACTTCAACTTTCCAAACCACTCAAGTTCCTCTTAAAGGACTTGTTTCATTCTCACGGGAACCGACATTATCTATCGACTTTCTCTTAGAGATTGTTGATATTGAAGAAGGAGACCCTCTCCCTAGTCTCGACACGGGATCCAAATATGCACAAATTGAGTCTAGAGCCACGAGATCATCAATAAATCTCATTAGGACACTTTCAATGAAGACTCTCTGTTTCACACAATGTGGAAGAGATTATATCTTGAGTCCTCGCATTATCCTTGTGGTATTGCGGAACATCCGAGTGATGTGTATACATATTCACAATGAAGATGGAAAGCCTTACGGAGCCAACATCAAACAAGCTCTGGTAGGTGGCATGTGAGATCTATTATATAGATCAACCATGTGACAAGCGAGCAGAAACAATGGGCGATTCAATCTCTTGAATCAATCACTGGTTCGAGTTATGGATTAGCGGATACCTTTGAAAAACCGGTCTTTGTGCTTAACAACTCTTTTCTTTAGCACATCGACCGTGTACTCATTTTCAAACCAAAAGGTGTTTTATGATTGATAATTGATTTTCAATAAAACCTTCGTTGTATTGCAAAAACAATTTCTATTGAGCAATACGATTGTTTTCAAATCTCTTTTCATCAATCGGTGGACTTAAAATTATTTGGTTCACTCACTCCGTGTTGTCTTCTTTGAGATGTTCGGTTTGAGAACGACTAGAGCATTGCGAAACCTGTCAAGGAAATTCTTGAATTATACGATCATCAGGCGGTACTTGTCTTGATCAGCGGGGAACCGTGGGCGTGTACCTCAATTCAACGAAAGTGATCAAAGACACTTTCGTGCGATTTATTGCTAAGCTGTTGTATGCGGTACACCCGGCGTTTGCGGTGATCGAATGAAGCGGTCAATCCATAGCCGCATGCTCACTTAACACATTCAACTCAAAAGAAATCATGATTAGTGCATCAATGACTCGATATTTTCACTCCATGCTTACCGCTCTGCTGTTGCCAATATCATGATTCAACAAATGCTTCCGCTACTCGATGAGAAGATATCATGATCCGAATGTGAGCATGTCGGTCCTAAAGTCACAACATCACATAATACCAACACCACAAAGGATGTCTCGAGAGATTTTGATGGTGATGATCTCAAAAGATGGCTCAAAATTATTATCACGTGGATCGGTAAAGACCTCCACTTGGAGTAACCAAACATGCAATGTGAAGAATCAATGACTACGAGCTTAGGAAGCAAAGGACTACATCAAGAATGCAAGAACAATTTTTAATGTAATATCTATTTGTATTCAATGTAATTTTGGTACATGATTGAGGTGACCTCCCTTAGGGAGATTGTTAGGAATTAGAAATTCCGGTATTAAAAAGTCGGTCACCTCAAGTATATGTAATCGTTAAGCTCGTAGTCGTAGTTCTTTTAAGTTAAGTAGTATTTAGTTAAGTAACACCGTGGAGGACAGACGGGTCTTTACCCTTGTATGCACGATCCACGACCCGATGTGTGGCGATTTATGTAAGACTATAAATACTCTCTACCTTCCAAGGTAGAGTTGGAGCTCATAATAATATCTTTCACTTTCTCTCACTAAGTTCCCTAAACCTCTAACTTTCTCTCTAGAATTCCATTTATCGCCACTTTGTGTTATGGTTTGATGGTTTGATGTGTGAAAACTTATATCTAGAATTAATAAACAAGTATAAAAACAGACTCTGAACTCACGATGGTCGTAAGAGTTTAAAATAAATGTAAAAATATCAAGCAATATTTGAGTATGTATCTCCCCAAAGCGTTCAATATAAAGAAAAGAGGGCTATGACTCACGATAATTCGTAAGAGTTTAAAATATATGTAAACATATAAAGAAATATTTGAGCATGTATCTCCCCCAAAATGTTCAAAATAAGGAAAAGAATGGCTATGACTCACGGTAATTCATAAGAGTTTAAAATAAATGTAAAAATATAAAGCAACATTTGAGCATGTATCTCCCCCAAAACATTCAAAATAAGGAAAGGAGGTGCTATGACTCACCTCGATGTTAAAGTAGTCTGGATGGAAAACAAATTAAGTAATGTGAATAAACTTCTCCGACTTGTGACCTGAGTTAGTATGTCATGTTTTTAGTATTAAAGTTCAAGTTTATGCAATGTTAATGCTTTATCGATAATTAGATAACATGAAGTCTCTTAAAAAATTAATAATACTTATCGTACTTATCTTTATGGCTCGAATGATTGTTAATAAATTTTATCAAAATCCAAGTTGTTAAATATTTTATGTTTCCAAAATGTTATAATTTACAATTTTAAATATTCTGAGTTTTACCTTGCACTTTCAAAATGACACTTTAAACCCTCAACTATGGATTATTGACAAAATCAGCCCTTGTATAATTAACTGCAGAAATTACATTTTAGTCCAAGAAAACTTTATCTTTCAAAATTTACAATTTTTATACTTGTAGTTTTATAAGAAAAATTCACTTGTTTTTGGCCTAAATTGACAAAAGTGCGGGTGAATAAAAGCGAGGCCTTAAAATGTTTTTACCACGATCTCGATCCTTTCAAGATTTTGTCCGGTGATATTTCTAATGGTTCAAACTAGAGGTCTTAAGCTTTTACGGTTTGGTCGCAATGATTTTCCAAAGTAGGGGGTTAGGTGCCTTTTGTTGGTTTTGGGCGATAACAGGGCTAAACAAGGGCAGATTTTACATGAGGCAAGCTAGTGTTTCTAGCGTGTTTGAACCTTTAAACACTTTCTTTGTAAGCTCTTCTAAATGGTATAGGCCTCATATCCTAGTTCTCTTTGGTTAGAAAGATCGACTCATGAACGTGGCCACTGCCAGCACGCCGCGTTTAAGGAAATTTCATTTTGACTCGTTAACTTTCACGGTGTCATCTAGGGACGTTGTAATATGTTTCTTAACTCTTTTTAAGTTATTTCCCATCATCCTGTAACTCTCACGACTCAATTTTTGAAAAGTGTACACAAGGCTTATTTATGAAAATTCCCGCGAGTCACCTTCTTTGTAGTCGATTATAAAAGAGACTATAAGTGCTTTTAAAGACGTTATTTTAGAATTAAAGTCTTTGTAGCGAGCCATTTACAACGGAGTAAACCTCGTACTTTGAGACCCTTTAATTAGCAAAATATTAATTACGGAAAAGGGCTACTTAGACTATTCTTGCCAAATTGCAATTTTCGTTTTTAAACCATAAAACTCTATATCTTTTTCATGCGACCTTGTGAAATGTTGTTTTACCCATTTCTAATATTTCTAAGATAGTTCCTAATCAAATTTATCAAAATCCGTGTTTTCCCACATACCCGTTGTAAGAAGTTTTTGGTGTTTAGGACTTTTAGCCAAAATGAAGGGTTGTTTTTAAGTATGACGACTAGGCTTCTCAACGGGTTATGGGGCGTTCTAGAGTGTCCTAGGTGGTGTTTACAACGGTGCTTTGGTTTACCCTAATACCTTTGACATGATGTAAATAAATAGGGCGCAATTAGGTGGGTGTTGGGCTGTTTTTGTAACTTGTACATAACAGCTGTTGGGATTTTTATTAAATTCTGGCTTCGTTATGCATTTTCTAGACCCGTGCTCCCGAGTTTTTGAAGAAAACATCGTTCCGGACAACTTTCGTGTTTTAACTTTTTCATGAAACGGACCAGAAATGCCTCATTTCACGTGCCCGACTGTTCTGTCCACAGAAAGTTTCGGACATATTTTTGGCAACTTCTTTAGGCCATAACTTTTGACTCGTGTACTCGTTTTAAGTGATTCAAATTGCTACGTTTTTCTTATAAAATCCTTTTTAACAGTATACAATTGATATTTAAAAGTTAAAATGAAATAGGATGAGTTTAAAAGACTTACATGCTTGGGATTTTGACAAGAACCAGAAATGAGAATAGATTCGCTTCTAAATGGAACAAGACTCTTCCTTCCTTCTAGGTTTTCCTATGATCTTACTTGGCTGCTACAAGACTTCAAGATCAGTGAGGGAATGAGTGTGTGATGGGTTGGTGGTTTTTGAATGAGGTGTGAAGAAAATGAAGGGTATGTTTAAACCTTCTAGTCATCATGTTTAGGGAATGTGAGACAAGGTGAGGTGTTCATAAATGTTTGAGAGGTGATAAGTGAAGAAGGTGAGGATGGCGTGATGTGTTAGGGCCTCAACCAAGCACTACATACAAGGGTGAGAACATGGTGATTTGGTGTATTGAAGATTGTGTGGTGCTTGTGATGGTGATGAGGGTGGCATAGGGTGGTGGTGTTTTTAGCCATGAGTAGTGCCTCAACTTTTGACTATGGTAAATTCTTAAGGTAAAAGGAATGATGTGTAAATATTATGTGCAAGTAACTAATTGTGGCTAGGGTTTTTACATGTAGTACTAGGTAACTAAGTGGTAACTAGTTAGTTCATTTTTAACCATGGTAAAAAGGGGGGCGTTAGGCTTGAAGGGTAGTACTTAGGGCTTTTTAGGTTGTACCTATTGTGTAGTCATGTAAAAACTTAGTTAAGTTTCTAATTTCCTTTAGGTAAAATCTAGTTTAGGTTAATTTAGATGTAATAAATAAAAGTAAGGGCTTAAGTTTTGGTGCATTATTGTTTGTACATTAGCATTGTTTTGTTATACTTACTAAAAAGAAAATATATTTTTAAGGCTTGTGCATTATAGGGTTGTACCATGTGCTTAAAAATAGGTACATTGAGGTTTATAATATAATTTATATAAATATTAAGCTTGTATGCATTAAAGACTTGTACATATGCTTGAAAGACTTGTACATTAATATTTTGAAAATATATCATGTACATAAAATCATAGAGTTGTATATTAGGGCTTGTAACGGAAATTAAAGTATAGCTAGGTTCCGTGCTTTAATGACTTGTACTCTAGGTATAAAATGTTGTACTTTACCATTTATGAAAAGCGTAGTTATAATAAATTAGGGTTTCATGTAAGCTCAAATAAATAGTCAACGTTTAACTTAAAGTTTAATAATTGTGCGTTAACGTAATAACATTACGTGGTAAATAAAGTTGAAAACTTTCATACTTGACATATAAGGAATAAACTTAAGACATTACGATGTTGGTGTGTGAGTTACGTCATATTAGTTAGTTGTTGTGATCAAATAAAAGGATATCGTTTCTTTAAAAAATTTGGACGTAGAAAATGGATAAGTATTCTTCGTTAGAATATTATATTAGTTTAATACGAGGTGAAATTTACCGGTGGTTACACCTAAGAAAACAATTAACTCAAAAGTTTGGTCCCCATTTGTTCATGGGTCCATTAGTGTAACACCCGCCTTATCTCGACCACAATATTGTCCGCTTTGCCTGTAGGCTCACGGCTTTGTTTTGTGGCCTCATTTGAAGACTTCCGGCGGTCACCCAAGCCGGTACTACTCACATGAGCACGCTTAACCGCGGTTCCTAAGAACTCCACCGCGATGAACCACAAAACGCGTTGTGTCATTGTAAGGCGAATGTTATCTTATGAGCCCAAGATCTCTCGTGCCGCGGCGATGTGGGATTTGCCTAGGGTGTTACAATCACCCCCTTACGGACTCATCGTCCTCGATGAGGTTTGCCCACCATCCCGAGCGGCTCAGGGTGGCTCGATACCACTTGTAACACCCGCCTTGTCGACCACAATATTGTCCGCTTTGCCGTAGGCTCACGGCTTTGTTTTGTGGCCTCATTTGAAGACTTCGGCAGTCACCCAAGCCAAGATTACTCTCACATGAGCACGCTTAAGCGCGGTTCCTAAGAACTCCACCGATGAACCACAAAGCGCGTTGTGTCATTGTAAAGCGAATGTTATCTTATGAGCCCGGCATCTCTCCGAGGCCACGGCCAATGTGGGATTTACCTAGGGTGTTACAATTAGTGTTAAACATTCCATTCATGTTAGACATGTATGAATAAGATGAGTATGTATTCCATGGAGCAAAGTTTTGAAAAGAAAAACCATTTTGCATATTTGGGTTCCATCCCATTTGATGGTTACTTCGGGTAAACATTATTAGGTCTCTAGATGGATTAGATTTTGAAAAGATGGAGCTTTGTTTCTTGAAAAATAGGATTATATTTTGGAGGTGGTTGTCTAGTGGTGAAATGAGTTGGTTTCTTCTTATTAACGATAACAAAATCGGTTCTAGATGAAGAAGCTACGTTATTACCTTTGTTTGCTACTGCAGACCCACGGATCCACGGCTTAACACTAGCGGTTCCTTTTTATGGGATCCATGGGATCCACCACATGATGGCTGGTTTTCTAGTGCCTTAACAAATTGTGTTTCTTTATTTTCACTAGTTGATGGATCAAGTTGTTGAATACCTAAACCTTTTGGTTGTTACCGGTTTTAACACTATCTAATATCATATCTAAAGTATTCGTACTCATTCTAGCAATTTTAGAATCTAGTTGATCAACTAGTGTTTGAAGTTGAATGCAAAGTTCAAATTCACCACTTGCTATTTTACCCTTTTCTAGACGTTTGGTTTGCTTTTAATTCTATGACTTCTTTATCTAAGCGTTGGTTTTGACTTTTTAAAAGCTTGTTTTTGTTAATTAGTTTTAAGCTAATATTGCAAAGTTTGTCATATTCATTATGCAAAGAGTTGTCATCTAGTGATGAGCTACTATAGTATTCGTGACATACCTCGTCATTTGCCATGAGACAAATTTCTTCGTCCTCCTCGTCGCTCATTCCCCATGTGCCGCTCACGAACGCCTTTTGATCATCTCGTTTGGGACACTTACTAATAAAGTGGTTTGGGTCCCGCATTTAAAGCAAGTACAATCATCTTTTGGTGCTCATCCTCTTTGCTTTTAGGAAGCATTTCTTATCGTCATACGGTTGTTTGACGATCTTCCTTCCTTCTAAAGAACTTTTAAAGTCCCACTTACCGCCATAGCGTACTCCTCGTCGTCACTATTCGAAGAGAGTTCTCTTCATCGCTTGAAGCCTTTTTAGCTTTAAGGCAGTGATCTGTGCTAAACCGTCAAGTCTAACAGGACTTAAAGCAACAAGCACAAATGCAATGAAGATCGAGAGAATACGGTGAATTCCGGTCGTTATGTCCCACGGAGACTCAATGGTGTGTTAAACACTTGATCAGACGATAGATTGATCACTAATGATAGCGATCAGAAAGGATTTTGATGGATAATTACACTACTGAAAAAGTTAATAAATTAAAGCGACTTAAATACAAATTAAGAAAATTAAAAAGATAAAAGATATTAAATAAACGCTATCACTATATTTAAAGTGATGAACGTTTAAAACCTAAAACTTAAAACTTACGTTTAAATAAAAATAACGTAAACGTACAAATAAAAACGTGAAACTAAAGAAGGAAAATACCTACGGATATAGAAAATACATTTTTACAATCCTAATTATACTAGAAAATTATTAGAAAAGAAAAATTATTTTAAAACTATTTATTTAATTATTAATTAAAACTATTTTAAACTATTTAATAATACTCTAAAATAAAGAAAATATGAAATAAGACTAGAAAAATAAAATTAAGACTTAGAAAAATCTAAAATATGATAAAACTAATTTTAAAACAGAAAATATATTTTTAGACTTTTATATATTTATTACTAATTAATTACTATTTAAAACTAATTAAAATGCTAAAAATACTTTTAAACTAAGAAAATTATGGAAAAATACTTTTAGGCTATTTATATTTATCTTAATCTATAAAACTTGAAAACATATTTTTTAAAGCTTTTCTAAATTATTTGTATTTAAAGCTAATTAAAAATACTTAAAACTAGATTAAATAAAGAAAAATAGCAAACCAACTTAGAAAAATCTGAAATTTCAGGAAAAATCTAAAACATTATTAGGAAGCTAGGAAAATTGGAAAACAAGTGCTTGTTTGGGAGAAATAAAGCTGCTATCTCAAGTGCTTAGAAATAAGCACTTGAAATAAGCAAATGGGACACTACAAGCACCAAACTGAAACAGAAGGTCTAATATGCTAAATGAACCAAAATGCAATGAGAAATAACAAGCTAACCCTCTGTATCACAAGCTAGATCAGATTGATGACATGAGCTTATGGCAGAAAAACAGTTAAAGGGGTACCAGCTTTAAGCTTAAGCACAAGCCTCAAGTTAAGCTGGAAATGAAAAATAAAAGCTGGGGCTTGAACTAGACCTGGTTGGTACTTGGTATACCAAAGATTAGACCTAGGTGAGCTAAAATAAGCCCTGTACAAGCTCAACAAAAGCGCATAAAACACATGCATAGGCTAAGTGCCTGAGCAGGGCACTTAACATCATTTTGTGAGGCCTTTATGAAGCTTAAAGAAAATTCACAAAAATGTAAAAATTGGAGATAAGCAACTAGACCGGAGGACTTTTAAAACAACAAGTTTCATATGAATTGGCCCATAATGAGCTCAAGAAAATTCCTCCCATTTGGCTCAGCGAGATTTGGCTATTTTGACTTTTAAGGCAAAAGCGAAAAGTTGACTATCATGAACTTTGATCTTGATTTTTGATTGAAAATGATCTATCTTGATGAAATGAAGCTATTGTAACCTAACTTTATGGATTTTGAACATGAAACAAGATTTTGGATTTCCAAAATCTCAACGATTAACTGATTGAGATTGTTAAAGTTGATTTTGACTTTTAAGGATGTAGGCACAAAATGTTGGTGATTTGAGTATATAGGAGATAGACAAGCATGAAACAACTAGAAACACCCAACGTCTAGACCTATGAAGTTATAATAACAAATCCAAACACTTTATTATCACCGATTTGCAAAATAAAGAAGCTATCTCTTGGATTATCATATATTAATGATCAAAGCGCTTTCATATGATCTAATTACAACTATATTAACGAGTTAAACTAGTGGTGGCCAAGGAACGATACAAGCATATCATGCAAATTAGACTAAAATTGAAAAGTTGGAAAGTTACTCACAACCATCCGGTGGTGTCACAAGCTAAACCAACCCAAATCCTACACTACCTAGTCTATTTCAACCCAATTCACGGATCGCAACACCCTTTATCACTTCCATTTCAATTTGAGCTCCTGTTGACTTTTGTTGACTAAAATGGAAAATTGTTTGAAAGCGTAATGAGAGCTTATGAAAAGCTTTAACAAGCTTAAACAAACTTAAATGAACTAAATATAAGCTATAAGAAGCTTTAACACCGGTTGAGAACTCAAATTTTCAACGATGGACTAAAAGCTTTGAACTTAAACCAAACTTGAATTTAATTCTCAAAAGTACAATACAAAGTTATTTTAACTTGAATGAAATACAATTAAACTTAAACTACAACATTTGGCTTAACTAGAACATTAAAAAAAAAACGACATGTAAGAAAAATTGTTAAAACTAGCTACTCCCTTGAAACTGCTTCTTTCTTCTCTTTATAACAAAAGATCATCCCCACTTGATTCTGAGCACTTCCCACTTGATCTCAGCCATAGAATTCATCAAAATTGCCACATGTCATTTTTGGCGCCAAAAGTCTCTTAAGCAGGTTTTATCATTAATGGTTTTTGGGTGCATGTGGAGGTGGAGGGGGGACAAAGTAAGGTAGGGGAGATATGATAGGAGCAAGTGGATTTGAAAAAGGTGAACAAACGACTACGGTTTACGGTTTTAGCTTGTGTGTGAAGGGATGAATAGTATTCTGGTTTTGGCGCGTTTAAATTGACTGTTTGACCGAGGGGTTAATAATACAAAGGTCGGGTCATGTGTTTGGGCTAAGGTTTGGGCCAAGGTGGATTGGATTTGGATTGATATAACAAAGGGTATACGTTTGGTTTGTGTGGTATACAAGGACCAAAAATGTAAATGATCCAAAGATGAAGGATGAAAGTGAACTTTCCCAATACTCTCACAAGGACCAAACATGACAAACATTTATAGAGCAAGGACCCTTTTGCATAACATCCATTTTTAAAAGTCCAGGACTAATTTTGCAAAATTCAAAGTTTGAGGACCTTTCTTGCCAATTGACCAAAGAATCATTCAAGGATCATTTTAAACAACTTAGAATACTTCAGGGACCTTGAATGATAAATTTCCACATTTTGAATTCGAGGACTAGATTTGACAACTTTTAAAACTTGGGGAACTAAAGCGCCAATTTGCAAATTTGATCGTTTTCACACGATTTTGATATTTTGCATTTAAAACACATAAAACAACGATTTGTGATATTTTGATCATTTGATGTGTTTCGAGTGTTTCGAGATGATTTTGCGTTTAAATGGTATAAAAATGATGAGTATTTAGACACTCATCAATCCCCACATCGAGATATTGCTAGTCCTAGCAATGATTTGAGAAAACTTGATGGATTTGAAAACTCTTTACCAAAAGCCATCACTACGGAGTAGCCAATTGTTTTGATTCAAGTAAGAACCTTGGTACAACGATAACCAAATGATTTATTGGCAAATCATAAACCATATAACGGTTTGATGTGTCTTTACGAAGCCGTACCCATACGGACTAGCCAACTCTTAGATAAATTATCGGATTATCTTTGGTGAGTGAATACCAATTATGGATTTTCCATTGCCTTTACCACAAGCCATAACCTTGCGGGCTAGCCAACTCTTCACTTTTTAGGATATGGTGAGTTGAGAACCATACAATTTTGGGCAAATTGCAAGCCATATAAGCGGTTTGAGAAATCTTTACCAAGAGCCGTTTGCTCTGGATTAGCCAATCCTTTTGTCTTCTGAGACATGGCGGATGATAACCAAGATGAGTAAGTGTAGAACACTTACTCCAAAAAAAAAAAATTTTGGCCAAAAGCGGGAATTGGGTAGATAATATATGAAATTCGTGAGAATTCCCCCACTTAGAAATGAATATTGCCCTCAATATTCAAAGTACTGCGGTTATGCGAAACAAAGAACGTAAAAGGAAATACTACGGCCATTATTTGAAAGGATTTTTTTTTTTTTTTTTTAGAGATATATATATATATATATATATATATATATATAACATGTGGGCATTACCCCACACTTAGGTGGTAGAAAGGGGTGAGAAGGCGAAATATGGGTGAAAACCCATATAGTGTGTCTCTTGTTTTTGATTTCAGTCGCTAGCTTGACTCGACCCGCATTAATTTGTTCATGGGAAGCAAAGTGGAAGAAACAATCTCCATCGGACTTTCATTCAAGATGTTTGGACAAACATTTGAAGCACGTGAAAGTTCCACACCGATGAGATATAGAGAGAACGGCTCAAAATGATAATTGAAAATGCCGGGATCAAAATAGTGTCCTCATTCCGAAGGAGAAAGGGAAAGAGCAACCACACCATTTGTGAAGAATGGGATAAATATGTGCATCACAATGCATGTCCATTCCTCATCGAAAAAAGCAAATCACCATTTTGACATTATTAAGCTTAAATTTGAAGCTTTTATGGTGATTGGTAACAAAATTTCCGGAAGGAGAGCTGGAAGCGGTTCTTCAATCATGATTTTCAAGAAAAAGGATGTCTCCCTCCGAATCAAAGTAAGTATTGTCAATTCTGTTGGAATCGACTCATCACTAAGAAAATCATCGACCTCCTTCCAAAATTTGTCATCTTCCTCATCCGGGTGAGAGAAGGAATGGAAGAGTCGGAAATGGGACAAGAAATGAGTGAATGATCATTGTATAGGAGACTTCTAGTGTCTCCAAGATCGGCTTGAAATCAAAGAGATCATCGTCACTTTCGATGAAAGTGGGTGATGTGAGTGAGTTCATCGGTTAACTCCTCAAGAAGAGGATCGGGGCCGGAAGCGATGCCTCAACATACTCGATGTCTCCATAAGATTTACAATCATCGCTAAAATCGGAGAAAGTCTCAAATTGATCATTTGGACACTCGAGAGGAAAGGGATATCACACATATGGTCAATAGCTCCTGTGACTCTCCGGGATTGGGACAAGGTCCTCAACACTAGACTTTATAAATTCGTCCGATTCCTTTTCGAGAACGGTGTCAAGATGCTCATCCCCATGTTCGAGAGAGTGAGTGGGAGCTTGGTGTGATAACAATGATCGAGGGAGTTTAGGCGGACTAGCATACATATGTTTAATACTTTCCATTTGTTCTTACGCTAGTAATTTCATCATAGTCTTTTCTCCACGACTTTTCATGGAAGGAATTTCAAGCGATGAACTTGATGAACCGTTATAAAATTGTAGGATATCAAGGATATCTTCATCATCATCGTCATCGGGAATGAAAGCGGAATCGAGAGCTAGATTTGGCGCTTTTGTATTCTAATTGATTCCCTAATAGTGTTTTCAATGGAAATCGGGAATCTAATTTAGCGACCGCTCTTGACTAACAAAACTTCCATGGATTTTCATTTGGATTATCTTGGGAGGACATAGCCGACTCCTCCTTAAGTTCTTTTAATAACTCGAGTCTTGATGAAGGTGCATCGTAGTTTCATGAGGAGTCGCTTGAATCATTTGGTATTGTGGAGGTTGGTCGAATATGAAGAGTCGTAGTTGTTACAAGGAAATGGGTTCCTGTTTGACAATCCGAGCTAGAGTGAGGACTTCACAATACTCACAGCATGATTACAAGCGATGTGGTTGTGAGTGGTATGTGTTGTAGTCATAATTGTTATCGGGAACACGCTCATAGACAAGCGTGTTTCGATTGACAATCGAAGCGGAATGTGAACCACCACAGTACAACAAGAAAGCTGATGAGTCTCACGGTGTGGTAGGTGATGGAATAAATCGATCGTGTTATGGTAGGAATATGGATCACGGTTATAGACGGACCGTTTCTGATTCCACCATGCTACAAGCGGGGCAATTGCCACCATTATAAGGACCACCACACCATTGACAACCAAGAGGGTGAGGATAAGACATAGAGAGAATCAAAAGGTTTTAGAGGGTAAGAAATGAAGAATCAAAAGGTAAGAGGGTAAAGAGGAATATTTTGGTATTTTTAAAAACATTTTGATAAAAACAAGGAATGAAAATATTTTTGGCGTTTTAACACTTTAGGAAAAGTGTTAATGAACTTTGGATTTTTTTTTTTTAAACTTTACAAAAACTTTTACAAAGATGGGGTATGTGCAAGAATGGATCCGAAAAGGCTAAACACACGCTAAAGCCTCCCGGCGTGGCGCAAAAATTTGATCATGCTAAACCGTCAAGTCTAATGGACTTAAGCGACAACACAAATGCAATGAAGATCGAGAATATAGTGAATTCCGGTCGTTATGTCCCACGGAGACTCAATGGTGTGTTAAACACTTGATCGACGATAGATTGATCACTAATGATAGCGATCGAGAAAGGATTTTGATGGATAATTACACTCTTGAAAAGTTAATAAATTAAAGCGACTTAAATACAAATTAAGAAAATTAAAAGATAAAGATATTAAATAAACGCTATCACTATATTTAAAGTGATGAACGTTTAAAACCTAAAACTTAAAACTTACGTTTAAATAAAAATAACGTAGCGTACAAATAAAAACGTGAAACTAAAGAAGGAAAATACCTACGGATATAGAAAATACATTTTACAATCCTAATTATACTAGAAAATTATTAGAAAAGAAAAATTATTTTTAAAACTATTTATTTAATTATTATTAATTAAAACTATTTTAAACTATTTAATAATACTCTAAAATAAAAGAAAATATGAAATAAGACTAGAAAAATAAAATTAAGACTTAGAAAAATCTAAAATATGATAAAACTAATTTTAAAACAGAAAATATATTTTTAGACTTTTATATATTTATTACTAATTAATTACTATTTAAAACTAATTAAAATGCTAAAAATACTTTTAAACTAAGAAAATTATGGAAAAATACTTTTAGGCTATTTATATTTATCTTAATCTATAAAACTTGAAAACATATTTTTTAAAGCTTTTTCTAAATTATTTGTATTTAAAGCTAATTAAAAATACTTAAAAACTAGATTAAATAAAGAAAAATAGCAAACCAACTTAGAAAAATCTGAAAATTTCAGGAAAAGTCTAAAACATTATTAGGAAGCTAGGAAAATTGGAAAAACAAGTGCTTGTTTGGGAGAAATATAAACTGCTATCTCAAGTGCTTAGAAATAAGCACTTGAAATAAGCAAATGGGACACTACAAGCACCAAACTGAAACAGAAGGTCTAATATGCTAAATGAACCAAAATGCAATGAGAAACAACAAGCTAAACCCTCTGTATCACAAGCTAGATCAGATTGATGACATGAGCTTATGGCAGAAAAACAGTTAAAGGGGTACCAGCTTTAAGCTTAAGCACAAGCCTCAAGTTAAGCTGGAAATGAAAAATAAAAGCTGGGGCTTGAACTAGACCTGGTTGGGACTTGGTATACCAAAGATTAGACCTAGGTGAGCTAAAATAAGCCCTGTACAAGCTCAACAAAAGCGCATAAAAACTGCAGGCTAAGTGACTTTTGGAGGCACTTGGCATCATTTTGTGAGCCTTTATGAAGCTTAAAGAAAATTCACAAAAATGTAAAAAATTGGAGATAAGCAACTAGACCAGGAGGACTTTTAAAAACAACAAGTTTCATATGAATTGGCCCATAACTGAGCTCAAGAAAATTCCTCCCATTTGGCTCAAAACTGAGATTTGGCTATTTTGACTTTTAAGGCAAAACTGAAAAGTTGACTATCATGAACTTTGATCTTGATTTTTTTGATTGAAAATGATCTATCTTGATGAAATGAAGCTACTGTAACCTAACTTTATGGATTTTGAACATGAAACAAGATTTTGGATTTCCAAAAATCTCAACAGTTAACTGTTGAGATTGTTAAAGTTTGATTTTGACTTTTAAGGATGTAGGCACAAAATGTTGACTGATTTGAGTATATAGGAGATAGACAAGCATGAAACAACTAGAAACACCCACTGTCTAGACCTATGACAGTGTTATAACAGCAAATCCAAACACTCTTTATTATCACTGATTTGCAAAATAAAGAAGCTATCTACTGGATTATCATATATTAATGATCAAACTGCTTTCATATGATCTAATTACAACTATATTAACAGGTTAAACTAGTGGTGGCCAAGGAAACTGATACAAGCATATCATGCAAATTAGACTAAAATTGAAAAGTTGGAAAGTTACTCACAACCATCCAATGGTGTCACAAGCTAAACCAACCCAAATCCTACACTACCTAGTCTATTTCAACCCAATTCACAGATCTGCAACACCCTTTATCAGCTTCCATTTCAATTTGAGCTCCTGTTGACTTTTGTTGACTAAAATGGAAAATTGTTTGAAACTGTAATGAGAGCTTATGAAAAGCTTTAACAAGCTTAAACAAACTTAAATGAACTAAATATAAGCTATAAGAAGCTTTAACACCAGATTTGAGAACTCAATTTTTCAACAGTGGACTAAAAGCTTTGAACTTAAACCAAACTTGAATTTAATTCTCAAAAGTACAATACAAAGTTATTTTAACTTGAATGAAATACAATTAAACTTAAACTACAACATTTGGCTTAACTAGAACATTAAAATAAAAAAACAACATGTAAGAAAAATTGTTAAAACTAGCTACTCCCTTGAAACTGCTTCTTTCTTCTCTTTATAACAAAAGATCATCCCCACTTGATTCTGAGCACTTCCCACTTGATCTCAGCCATAGAATTCATCAAAATTGCCACATGTCATTTTTGGCGCCAAAAGTCTCTTAAGCAGGTTTTATCATTAATGGTTTTTGGGTGCATGTGGAGGTGGAGGGGGGACAAAGTAAGGTAGGGGAGATATGATAGGAGCAAGTGGATTTGAAAAGGTGAACAAACACTACGGTTTTCGGTTTTAGCTTGTGTGTGAAGGGATGAATAGTATTCTGGTTTTGGCGCCATTGACTGTTTTGACCGAGGGTTAATAATACAAAGGTCGGGTCATGTGTTTGGGCTAAGGTTTGGGCCAAGGTGGATTGGATTTGGATTGATATAACAAAAGGGTGTACGTTTGGTTTGTGTGGTATACAAGGACCAAAAATGTAAATGATCCAAAGATGAAGGACTGAAAGTGAACTTTTCCCAATACTCTCACAAGGACCAAACATGACAAACATTTATAGAGCAAGGACCCTTTTTGCATAACATCCATTTTTTAAAAGTCCAAGGACTAATTTTGCAAAATTCAAAGTTTGAGGACCTTTCTTGCCAATTGACCAAAGAATCATTCAAGGATCATTTTAAACAACTTAGAATACTTTGGGACCTTGAATGATAAATTTCACATTTTTGAATTCCGAGGACTAGATTTGACAACTTTTAAAACTTGGGGACTAAAGCGCCAATTTTGCAAATTTGATCGTTTTTCATCGATTTTGATATTTTGCATTTAAAACACATAAAACAACGATTTGTGATATTTTGATCATTTTGATGTGTTTCTGAGTGTTTTCAGATGATTTTGCAGTTTAAATGATATAAAAATGATGAGTATTTAGACACTCATCAGCAAGAGATTTGTGTTCCTCTTTCACCTTTGAGGCTTCGGAGTCTTTAGCAAGGACAAGCTCATAGACTTTTAAGTTGCCTATTAGTTCATCAAGGGTGAGGCTTGTCAAATCTTTTGACTCTTCGATTGCCGTCACCTTGGATCTCCACTTGGATGGAAGTGCCCTTAGATATCTCCTAACATGGTTACGGCTAGAAAAAGATTCATCAAGTGCTTGTAACGATGTAATAATAGTATTGAAATTAGCAAATGAATGATCTACAGTTTCCTCATCTGATATTGAAAATTGTTCATATTGTTGAACAAATAAATCAATTTTATTATTTTTAACTTGTTGATTACCTTGATGAGTTACAACTAAAGAATTCCAAATTTCTTTAGAGGTTTTAAGCATAGAAATTCTTTCGAATTCCTTTTTGGGTAAAGCATTATACAAAACCATTTTAGCTTCACTATTCTTAGAAAGCTTTTTCTTCATTTCATCATTTAGTTTATCATGAGGTATGTTAACTAAATTTCCTTTATCATCTTTTGAGGTAGCCTCAAAATCGCCTTCAACAATAATGTACCAAAGATCAATATCTTTAGACTTCACATATGTTTCGAATATATTTTTCCAATATATAAAACCATTAGTTTCAAGTAGTGGTGGTCGTTGCATAGATTGCCCTTCCTTGTAATTTTCAGAACCCATAGTGATCGAAAGGTTTTTAAAATATGATTCACTTTAAAACTTTTATAAACTTAGCTCTTGATGCCAATTGTGGAAAACTAGAAGGGGGGTTGAATAGTTTTGCCGATTTTAAGTTAGTTTCAAAAACTTTAGATTCGATAATATGTGAGATCGTATGGATGTTGAGAAAGTATAGATTTAATGATAAAGCAAGTAAATAAAGTAAAGCAAAGGGATAGAAATGACACAACCGATTTATAGTGGTTCGGCTAGAAGGACACATTCCTTGCCCTACTCCACTCCCCGAGTCACCTACTCGAGAGTTCAAGCACTATGTCAACAAACTCCTTCAACAAATATGTGAAATATCAAATACAAGATCTTTGCTACAGAAATCTTGCGGAGGAACAAATCAATCAAGGACCGCTTGCTTGGATGACTTGTAGAATGCTCGTGATCTCGCCTTAGAGAAGGACCTATATGAGAATCACTAAAGAAAGAAAGAAGGAAGTACTCTTTAGATCAAGTGATCTTTTGTTAGAAGAGAATGAGAGTATATGAGAGAATTAGTAAGAAGAGGGTGAGTTAGAATGAAGAAATGGCTCCCTATTTATAGGCAAATTCGCCATTGTTCCCGGATCCCACGGATCCCTCCCACGAGGATCCGTCTAGCGTAAACCTAGGGATCCGTGGGACACTCCTCTTTGCCCATGGGTTTTGGTTATGGGTCATGGGTTATGGGTTGGTCCATGGGTATTCCTTTAGATTCAATGTATCTAATGAATACATTGTATCTAGTCAAATGGGTATGGGTCAATGGGTTATGGATATGATCCATGGGTTGTGGTTTTTAACAAATGATTAATTACAACATTTTTGTATTAGATAACTATATGTAAATGCTTTACAAAAATAACATGTATCCTTATAATTTTACTTATGATAACATTATATTTGTTATCAACAAAACACAAAGAGATCGCAAAATATTAATAAACGTTTTTACGGTTTATTTGTATTAACACTTACGACTGATATGATTAAAGCTGCTGAAATGATTTATGAAGAAAAATTGGAGCAAATTTCAAAGATATCACTTGAGCCTACACCATCTAATTTTGCCTCGAACCAAGCTCCTGAAAAGCTTGGTGATCCCGGGAAATTTCTCCTTCCTTGCTCGTTAGATGATATTGAGGAATGTAATGCCCTGACCGATTCAGGTGCAAGTATAAGCCTTATGCCTCTTGCAATTTATCTGAAGCTTGGATTGAAGAATCTTATACCGACTCGTATGACTATTGAATTAGCTAATCGAACAATTACTCACACGGTTGGTGTAGTCAACGATGTTATGGTACGAGTGGATAAATTCCATTTTCCCGTGGATTTCGCTGTAGTTGATATAGAGGTTGACGCCCGAGTCCCGCTCACTCTAGGAAGACCCTTCTTGAGAACCGAAAAATTCCTTGTGGATCACTACCAAGGAACTTTAACAATAAGAAAAGGAAATGAAAAGATAATGTTTTATGCTGAGCAAACTTCAAAGCCTCCACCCGATGACCATTCTATCCATAGCATCGGTGTGATTGATTTTTCTCAAGAAAGTGGCAATCCCATTTTATCGTCTAATCCAATTATGCCCGACTCTTTCCCGTCTCTCACTACGGAAAGTGACCCCATTTGGGAAGAGATCGAGGTTTTTCTTAATGATGATTCGGTTCCCGCTGAGATTGATAATGCTATTTGTGACCCGGAGGGGGACATCCTTTTAATTGAGAAATTGTTAAATAATAAGTCGTCTTCTTATTCCCCTCCGGATGATGTTGATAAGATGGAGAAAGTTGAGCCTAAATCATCTCGAATTGATCTAAGTCTTTCACAGTTTACGGTTAAGAGTATGTTAGGACCGAAAATATATATGATTTATGTGGTTTGGAGGTCTAGGTTGGTGGAAGAAGATGAATATCTTCATCTCTTCTAGTGAGAGAAAGTAGTGAGAGGGAGGAGAAAACAATGGAACTTTATAAAATAAACACACAATACAAATGACCAAATGCTTCACCTCACCCCTCATGGAGAGTCATGAGGGGTATTTATAGGCTCAACAAACCTTAACTTTTCCACTTAAACGATACTAGTCCCTATGGGCAAAGTATACTACACATCTAGTCCAATTCACGTAGGTGACGTTATCTTTATAAAAAAGTGAGGCTAACAATCTCCCTCCAAGATACCGTCACACGTGAATGGTTACAATGAGACCTATAAATACAAAACAAAGTAAATTATAGTAGTAATGAACAATGTTGACTTTGTTGAAGCGAGTCTCTGTAGTCTAGATATTGCGGCAAACATGAAGTTCTCCTTCCGACGATCTCGGCATTTGATCTTTAGCCGCGGCACAAATTCTTGTAGCTCTGAACTTCAACTATAACGGTCTAGTTAGGTTATTACTCCTCCTAACTAGTGAGCCTTTTTCTTTTTCGCTCCCTCACGAACCGACAACTCTCTTCCAACACGCGGAGAAAATATACTCTTCTAGCACAATGGTTGTCGTTACGGGAACATCATAACAACATAACTCACTTAGTATTGCATCCAAGTTGGTAAAAAGCCTCGATGTACACCACACTACTTCTCCTTCTTGGTCTTAAGCACAATTCCTTCGTAATCCAATTACGAGCGGAAATACCAATTTCTCCCTCGATGGTTGCGAGCTATCGGAATCATCATAATGTTCTTGTACATGCCGTATTACCTTTTCTTGATGCAATATTAACATCATAGCTTGATCACAATTCCGTGAGAATATGTCATAAAATACTCTCAATCGTCTCTCAAACCAACCTTTAATCGAACCTCCTTGAATTCACCGGCTAATTGTAATGACCACTTATGGAATAACCCAATCGACTAACTTGAAAAGGAAGTAAACATCCCAACTTTGTGACTTCTTGCTTGTTCTAAATTTTGACCAATCCCAACGCCGTGTGACAGAGCACTAGCGTAACTCCTTAAAGTGATGGTTACACCCGTGAGCACTACTAGCGTAACTCCTTACATCGGTCATAACAGTTGTCAAATTTCATAATGTGCTCCAACAAGTTATCTTGAGACATGCATCCAACCAACCATCGTCTCAAAGATAAAGAAGATCACCAGTGAAATGTCACTTCAATTCCGCATTAATAATACCGTATAAAAACCCCGTAGTCATTTTTCAGATCTTCGCTTAAGCCGTGAATATTGTATCCTTCCATGAAAATTGTAGACCAAAATACCATCTTTGTACAAAAGTATAACAAATTGTAACCAAAATTTTGAGACAAAATTTGGATAACAATTGTTATACGCATATACCACCAGTTCACGTCCAATGTCCATCAAAATATGGAAACACAAGAGCCCAAAGTTTGAATATAACACAACTGAGAGCCCATATCCGAATTGTCTCATCATCGGCCCATGTTCCAATTATTGAATACCCGATCCAACCAGTTGTTGTAACCGTGTATATTAACGCACATTTCACAACCATTTCAAACCTAACCCTAAAAACTCTTAAGATAAACATCCGCCTACCACACAACTTTTCTCCCAAACCGGATCTGTGAAACTCAAACCATAATCATTTAAACCTCAAACTCGAATACCACAAACACTATAACCATACCAATCTTCTTTTTTCATGAGTAGCTCGTCAAGATCCTTCTTGGGGTCTCGGGTAAGGTGTTTGTGATTTGTTTATGTATTCGAGTCTTGTTTAGATTCAACCAAACCAAGAAAGTGAAGTAACATGATTGTTGCATTCATGTCGTTATGTTCGGATAGTTAAACATTTATGGATCAATGATGATAATAATTCAATTGAAACAGTATTGAAAAAGATTGCAAAAAAAAATTGAAAGAAATCTGCGATCAGTTCTTGTTAAAACGATTGTTGTTTCAATGGTTAGAGTTGGGGAGAGATGTGAGGGTCTTGGGAGTGTTACAAGATTGTAGGTTAAGTTTTTGGTCGAATCAGATTTGGGTCCTGAAATGGACTGATGATGTTTAATCTTGAAGTCCATTGTGGGTCTTGGTATAAGTTAAATGGTATAAGTCGTGGTCAGGGTCCAGTTTACGCGTATCGTTCTTTCATTTTCCTTATGCGTAAGACACCTAACTTACGCGTAAACATATGCATAACGTTTGCTTATGCGTAAACATGATTTGCTTATGCTTAAACATACGCGTAACAATTCCTACGCATAACTTCACAGTTATGCGTAATATTTCTGAAAAAGCTTAAGCGTAAAAGCTTATGCGTAGCCTAGTTTTTACGCGTATTCCATACGCGTAAAAGTCTTTATGCGTAAGTTTAGGGTTTTGACCCTTTGACTTTTTTCCGGCGAGTTTTCCGACCAATATTCCGTTCATCTTCAAGAAAACCCAGAAAAGCATAAAAGCTTTTCTTTTTTGACCATGTTTGACCATAAAAAGATGACCAGAGGACCACGACTATTATCACAGATTTGGTACAAAAGATTGTCTAAAAAGATGTTATATGCTGTTTTGACTCAGAAGAGACACAAAGACAGATATCAATATATTGACCAATTGACATCTTTGGGACCTTAAATATATCAACCTTATCGTATACCAAGCTTACCAAACAAGTAGTACACGCGTAACAAACACGAACCGTATATCACGTAGAAACAAACACAAAGCGTATGATATGCGTAAAGAAAGAAGAAAAGATGGAAAGATGGTGACTTGATGATGTTATGCGTATATGTGTAGAGAAGAAAGATGAAAAGAAAACTTGTATTACTTGAAAGAAAAACACACACACACACACTCAAGCACACCCTCAAATGAGACTTTGAGGGTATTTATAATACAAGTACATAATGCCCTAATGGGCTTGGCATGGGCGTGGATGGACTTGGACATGGATTGGGTTACATGAACTTATACAAGGCTAGCTTAACATAAGCTTTTAGCCATTTAGCTTAGCCCAATCCACGAGCCGTTGACTATTCTAGCACGATATCTAACACACGTTACAAAGTTCCTAAGCGTGAATGACCATCACTTCTAATAAAAATGTTACACTAACAATCTCCCCTAAGGGTGGTCATTCAAAAGATGCTCCACTTGATTAGGTCTTTACTTTCCTTGAGCTTGAACTTTGCGTGTAGATATAGAATAGTCTTGATTCTTTGTTCCTTCATGCTTTGTGATCAATTAATGTGGTTGTCTGCCGTTGTCAACCGTTGGTTAGGTGTCTCCGTCTTTCTCCACCATGCTCACACTTCTATTTGACTTTTAATTACCAATGATGTAGTTCTCGAGTCTTTATACTTTGTAGATTCTTTGACATTGACGAAGAATCATCTTTAACTTTGTGTTGCCTTTGATTTTGATGAGAACTTTCATGTGTTGTTGGTATGAGCATGTGGAGAATCTGCGATCTCTTCCTCCATGAGCATCCATAAGAAGAAAACATAAAACATGGGTTAGAAATAATCCGGTAGCTTACAAGTTTGAATTTGAGTGTGTTATGACATAGTGTGAAAACACGTCTCTAATTCTCACAAAGGCCGTTCTGAGCTGGAGTCCCACAAGTGAGATAACGCGATATACCGAAGTACATCTACAATTCGGATGAGTCATTGAAGTACACGAAGCATCACCCATGTTGTAGACCGTTTGAGACACACTAAGCGTAATCCACGGGGAGTTACCAAAGTGACTGCTTTGTCGGGGTGCTTGATGTTGACCTGGCGGGAGTTTCCATTCAATCATTGAAGATCACGGATGTGAAACTTCTCATAAATGTTACGGCGGATTGCTAAGATCTGCGTGGGACTCTAGAATATATCACTTGTGTCCTTATTGATGAACAACAAGCGATGTCATGTCAAGTGTTCCTATGAGATCTTTTGATGAATCTCGTGGCTCTAGACTCAATTAGTGCATTTTGGTTTTCTAAGCGGAGACTAGGGAGAGGTCTCCTTCTTCAATACCAACGATCTCTAAGAGAAAGTCGATAGATTATGTAGGGTTCCGGTGAGAATGAAACAAATCCTTTTAAGAGGAATTGAGTGGCTAGAAGGTTTAGTGCGGTGCGTCCTTTGGGTCCATAGCGTCTTTGTCTTCAATACCGGTGTCATCTTAGTGACAACCGGTAGCAGATGAATTGAACCGGTTTACGCCTAAGGTTGATTATGGAGGCTATTTCTTTTCACCCTTTTCATTACTTTTCTTTTTAATTCTTCAACCCTTCTTTCTCCTTTCTCACATTACTCCTTTTTTTTCAATCATACCTAAGGACTTCTAATACTAACTATTGGTGATGTCCTTGGGTAGATCCCTCTGGCTCTGGCGGATCATAGGACGAATTTTCCTATCCTTAGTCACCTTATAACTCCATGACTGTCCTATTGTTGCCATAAAACCATTTTTCTTGAAAATCTCTCAAAGTGTTTATGATTATCAAAACATTTTGTTAACACCTTGAGAGTTTTATATTTTGAAACACTCCCCTTCACATGTGCTTATATTGTTTTAAGCGAAATCGCACAGAGAGGGTAGAGTTCGCACTTTTGAATTGATCGACTTTAAATGAACAAGACCGATTCGAGACACGTTTACATCACTAGAGAACTAGCTTGAAATTATTACCGTCTGGTCAAGTCCATAGAAAGTTTCTCGAGATGGTACATTTCGACTTTGATTCCTCGTCAATTCAATGGTTACGGTGAGTCGAGCTCTTTTGAGATTCAAACAACGATCATTAAACTTTTTGATCACATTTTAATCACGTCTCCTCCCCTCAAAAATAGCATATTCGTGATATTTTTGATATCAACAGATTAAACAACATTTTAGAATCTTTTGGGAGACAAGCGGTTTGATTTAAGCATGAATTTGGAACATTTTGGTTTTATACTCCCCTTTAATAAAGCATAATCAATTAAAGGGTTTTAGAGGAGTTATCTTGAGCACAAAATATTTTGAAAGATTTTGAAAATCTTTTGAACAATCTTGAAAAGGTGCTCAAGATGATGATGATTTCTCACCGATTTTAAATGTAGTGCCTTTGAAGCGTACACTTGATTTTTCTTTAAAAACACGAGTTTTGATTTGAAAATAATCAAAAGTCATCATTTTAGTTCGGGTTTCGTCTTGAAGTATCTGAAAGCCATTTTGAAGAAATTTTGAGAAGCGACATGTTTTAGAAAACATTTAAAGAACTCTCGCTCAAGCATCTGTACATGTCCGTATCATTGTTGAATGACATTTCTAGAAGCGTCTGAATATCGATTATACGAGAGACATGTCGTGAGAAGAATATTTTGGATTTTGATTTTATATTGTTTTGTATTTTTGAAAGTTTTATATTTTTATATTTTGCTTTTGTTGGTTTTCAAATTTTGTATTTTGTTTTCAAAAATATTTACTGATGAGCTTTGGAAAATCATTTTCAAGAAGATTCGAGAAGGCGTTCTAACTCCTCGGGGTTAGGCTTCGCATTCAATTCGTCGAACTAAATCGTTAAACCTTTCTTTTGGAAGGGCTTTAGTAAATAGATCGGCGAGTTGGTAATCATCTTCACGAAAAATAATTCAACGATACCTTCTTCCACGTGTTCTTTTATGAAGTGATAGCGGACACGATATGCTTAGTCTTTGAGTGATGAGCAGATTGCATGATATGGCTATGGCACTTTTGAGTCACAATACATAGGTATTTTATCGAAAGTAAAGCCATAATCTGTGAGTTGTGTTCTCATCCATAGAACTTGAGCACAACACGCAGATAGAGACACATACTCGGCTTGACGGTTGAAAGTGCGGTGCAATCTTGTTTCTTTGAAGACCGACTTACTAACTTTTCACCCAAAATTGTGCTCCTCGGATGTACTTTTTTGTAACTTGATCACTGCGTGGTCCGCATCGAAAAGGCAATTAGATCAAATCCGGTTCCCCGGATACCAAAGTCCCATGTGAATGGATGTCTTGGTGCGAAAGATCCTTTTAACCTCTTTGAGGTGCGATTCGGTGAGCTTTGCACGAAACCGTGCTAATAAGCAAACGACAAAATGAATATCGGGTCGACTAGCGGTGAGGTACATGAGAGAACCAATCATGCTCCGATATTTCTTGGATCGATAGGTTTCCCAAATAAATCGGCTCCAATTTTTGGTGAAGTTACCATTGGTGTACCGACCGAGTCACAATTATCCATACCATGATTTTCAAAATCTCGGTTGTATATTTAGCTTGATTGATAAAAATTCCACGTGGGGATTGATGTATTTGTAAACCAAGAAAAACTTTAGTTCCCCATCATGGACATTTCAAATTTGCTTTTCATGAGATTTTCAAAATGTTTTGAAAGATTCGGATTAGTGGACCCAAAATGATGTCGTCACGTAAATCGAACAATCAAAATGTCGTTTTGCATTTTGTGTAAACAAGGTAGGATCAACCGTTCCTTTGGTGAAATTGTTTAGGATAAGGAAAGAGGACGATTCGTCATACCACGCTCTCGGAGCTTGCTTTAAACCATAGATTGCCTTTTTGAGTTTGTAGGCGTAGTCGGATGTTCCATGTCTATGAAGCCTTACGGGTGACTCACGTACACTTCTTCTTTCGAGTTCCATTCAAGAACGCGGTCTTAATGTCCATCGATAAACCGTGATGTTTTTGTGAGTGCATAGGCTAAGAATATCTGACGCCTCAAGTCTAGCTACCGCGCGAATGACTCTTCAAAGTCTATCCCTTCTTCTGTCTGTATCCTTTGGCCACAAGGCGAGCTTTGTTGCAATTACGGTCATCTCTTCATCCCTTTTGTTCTTCCATAACCATTTGAGATCAATGACTCGAATGTCAATTGGTCTTGGAACCATATCCCAAGAGTCATGTAGGCGGTATTGGAGAAGTTCCTCTGCATTGCTTCTATCCATGCGGGTTACGCCATTGCCTCCCGAATGTTCTTTGGTTCAATATTGCTAATTGAGCAAAGGTAAATGCACAAGTCGCAATCGGTGGCAAGTTGGCGTCTCGTCGAATTGGCCGTGAAGGTTCACCAATAACTTGTTCAATTGGGTGGTCTTTTGTCCACTTGAGTAGAAGGATACCGTATGTTAAGCGTGTCACGAGTTAGATGGTTCTCGTAAGCTTGAAGATGATTCGGTGATTCCGTAGCAAGCGGGTTTTCAAATAAGTCTTCATCTAACGTTGCATCGTTACGGTTTTGAGTAGGTTCTTCTTGAAATGATATGTTTTGGTTTTGCTCATCAGCTGCTTTGGTAAAAGCTGTTTGAAGAATTGGAGTTCTTTGGAGTAGATGTAGATGATGTTGATGGAGTTGGTGCATTGGTTTCGACCGTTGTAGATGCATCTTACATTGGTGGTGGTGGATGATTTTGGCGGGTGCGGTGGAATGATGGTTTGATGCATTTGTCGAAGTTCCACCATAGTATTCATCGAACATTAACTCAAAGAATTTCTCCCATTCTTGTTCATGAGGTGTGTCGGCAAAAGTTGATGGAGCTCTTTGTTGTATGAGTCTGAGCGATGTGTCGAAGTGCGGGTTTGGTTGCGGGTTCTAGGCGAGTCTCTCGAAGCCATTTGTGAAAGTTCATCAAAATTCACATTCATCGTCTCCATTATCTTCCTAGTTCTTACATTATACACCACAGATGCCCTCGAGTTTTCGAGTATCCAATGAAGATTCCAATATCACCTTTAGCTTTCGGTTTTCCTAGATCTTCTCGTCGTTCGTTGGATAGCACAAAGCGCCAAACACGTGAAGGTAAGAGATATCGGGTTTTCATTGTTCACTAGCTCATATGGGGTTTTATTGAATCTTGGATGGATTAGGGATCGGTTACGAGTGAAACAAGCGGTGGCAATGACATCGACCCATAGAAATAACGGTGCACTAGAATAAATTAGCATTGTGCGGCGACTTCCACAAGAGTTCGATTTCTTCTTTCAACTACCCCATTCTGCTGTGGAGTTCTAACAAGCGATGTCGATGAGTGATTCCAACATCTTCAAAATAAGCTCTTAACTCGATTAGTAAATTACGTGCCGTTATGCATTCTTACTACTCTTCTTGGAGCTTGAAGAAGTACTTGAATACGTTTCGGAAGGTGATGATGATGCACGGTGCTTCGTCTTTTGATCTCGAAACCTAACCCATGTATATCTTGAATAATCATCGGCGATAACAAGAATATACTTTTTCCCATTAATGCTTTCAACTCTCATTGGGCCACATAAGTCCATGTGCAACATATGCAACCTTGCTTCGAACTAGAGTGCGGGTTTGGGTTTATATGATGCTCTTTTGCTTTTCCTTGTTCGCATGATGGACATAGGTGATCCTTGGTGTATTTGAACTTTGGAAGTCCGTTGACGATGTTGTCTTTGGCAAGTTTGTTGATGGTGTCGAAATTGAGATGGGATAATCGTCGATGCCACACCAGGACTTTGTTCGGATGCTCGTGTCATAAGACATATTGGTGATGAAGAGGCCATTTGGTTAATGTCGATAGCATACAAGTTTGTATCACGATTCCCGGTTAAGAGATCGGTGCCATTCAAGTTTCTAACGAAGCAAGCATTTTTCCTAAAGCAACCTCTAAATCGCATCACAGAGCGCCTTGGTGAAAACAAATTGTGTCCCAACCCTTGACATAGTAAACCCGGTGATCAAATAATTTCCAAAGGTAGATCTCCATAACCCATGATAGTTGCTACATGATCATTTCCAAAGCGTACGGTTCCATGAATTTCAGACGAAATTGATCGTGACTTGATTCGGTCATGTGCTTGGAGCAACCAGTCGACGATCCAAAGACATATTTCGATAACACGCCAATAACGAGAAGAAGAAGATTTTGGAAACCGTTTTGATTTTGGTTCCTTTGGGTTAGAGGTAAAATCTGATCACACTCATAGAAGTTATCTATTGGTATTACGGTTGGTCACTCATTGTACCATTACGGGTGTGAAAGTTCTACCGTGGGTTTCAAATGTCATCCCTAAAGTAAACACTATGCTTCTTATCGGTAGTGTAAAGCCTAAGTCTTGCCACTAGTCTTCCTATTCGTTTAGCATAAGTTCTTTTTGGAGCGTTCTTACGAGCAGGCTTATCAATCTCATTCTTAGAAACACAATCATCATGAACATTAGTTAAAGATTTCTTGCAAGTTAAACAAAGAGATTCAACACATTCATTAGACTTAGCAAGTTTCATAGGTTCATTACATTCGGATGAAATGTCTTTCTTATTATAAAGCGGTAAATTCCTAGGGTGTTCTTCTACTTTCTTCTCTTTATTCAAGCTACTACTCTTAGAGGCATGCGAGACTCTATTGTTCCTTGTATTGCTCTTAGGCTTTAGTCTGCTGCTCCTAGAGGTGCTTTCTAGTCTGTAGAAGGTAAGGCACACGCATTAGGATTCACATTTTATCAAGAGAAGTGGTTTCGACTTTCCTAGTCTCTTTAGAGTGCTTATCTAAACTTATGTCGTTTGTTCCATATGTTTTAGATGTGGAGGCGAGGCGCATTAGTGGTACTCATCTTAAAAAGGCCGGTGCTAAAACTTTTGGTTTCTCGATAACCGCTTTTCCTTTTTCAACATTTTGTTTAGGCAAGGCGGTGGAGTATTGGTTTTGATAAATCATTTTCTCATTGACTTTTGGAGGAGGCATAAAGCAGACATTTTGGTTTGAAAACCGGTTTGGGAACATTTGCTTTCTCCTCGGTCAATGGTTTTGTAATCTTAGTATCCCTTGCCTTTCCTTTTGACATTCGGTGAGCCCTCAAAAGATCATTTTCGCTTTCATGTCATTGTAGGCACGCTCATCGACGAGTTTGTCATACTTGCATTCCTCGGTTTTTCGATCAAGTTGTTTAAAATATGATACATTTTCTTTTCAAGTTTTTCAAGAGCTTTTCATATTTTGAAACAATTTGGAGGTCTCGGTGGAGTCTTTCATGATCTTCAACAGAATATGTTTGTAAAATAATGGACATAATATCGGTACAGAACATCTTGAAGAGAGAATCATTTAAATTTTCCAAAACTTTGATGTGTTCAACACTTTCATTAGCTTTCTTTACGGTTTATGGTCCTTGACAAAGTCAATTGTTTCTTTCAAAATGCTTGTTCAAAATGAATTACCCTTGAGTTGATGTTATTCGGTGAGGGCAATTTGAGTTTCAAAAACTTTTATTTTCATCATCAAAACTAGAAAACCGGATATTAGTTATAATATTGGTTTTAGATTTGTGATCTCTTGAAGTTCCCAATTCTAGTTTTAACGTCATCTAAAATGCTTCTAGCATCACTTGTGTTAAAAGGATTGTTTGAAGACATTTGTTCGATTTTGAAAGAGATTGTGAGACAACTAAGCGGTTTTGGGCGGTTTTGAAAGCGGTGTTGACTCTTTGTTTGAAACACTTGGGTGTGATGGAAAACTTTGACTTTTCTTTTGTGAAACAAAAGTAATTCCATTAATTTTGTTCCATTTGTTATAGTCGATTGGTTTGATTTCCGGATTCTTTTGTTTCATTTTGATCTACTCTCGTCGAGATAGTTCTAATGTTTCAAGAGAATCATGAACAATTATGGGTTCATGCAATGCTTTTCCATTGTTCAAAACATTCCGTTCTTTCTGAGCTTTCTTGAGGAAACAAGGAGGTGTGTTACCAAGAGCCATTTTTTGTGTTGTATGAAAATACGGATTCGTTTGATTAATCAGCATATTGGTTGATTTAGCTGAATGACCCGTTGTAACAAGCAAATTTTCCAATTTTTTGATTTTTTCATCTTTATCAAGAATTTCATCAAGGAGAGAATCTTCTCGTTTTGAAAAATCAGTAATCAACTGTTTCTTCTCTTTTTCAAGATCAGAAAACATTGTTTTTTGTTTAGAAAGTTGGTCATTTAGATCAGAAATTTCCTTGTTTAAAGATTTTATTTTCAAGTTCAAATTCACATCAAGTGTGTTATACTTGATTTGCAATTGTTGTTCTTTTAAAACGGAATTTCGATAACCAGTTTCTAATTCTGACTCTTTGTTTTTGTGAAATTCAAAAGCTTTTGCGTTCTCCTTGTAACTCTCAAGCTCAGCGGTCAATTTAGCATTCGCGGCCTTAACTCCGCGATTGACCGTTTTAACTTTCTCGATTTCAATGCCACGATTATTGATTAATGTTTCAAAATAAGCACGTGTTTCCTCATCGGTCTCGGTATTTTGTGCCACACGCCTCCACTAGGATCCACATCGGGTTTGAGTTAGTATTGCTACAACTCGGATTGTCGGTATGTATCATAAGTAGGTGCGGATGTCACGAGAATCTTGTTCGTCATGAGTAAACACATCAAATATGACATTGTTATAGCATGGATCAATGATTGGTACCTCGGATCTTGCATTGGCGTCATAGGCGGGAGGTGCGTCGAGTCGGTGTCGTACTTAGTCTCTGAAGATTTGCCATGAAGATGCGGTTCGCATTGATTTCCTCTAGGTCTTCCAAATCATCCATAATAGCCATAAAGTCATGTTCCTCGGACACTCAATTGAAGTCTGCTTTTCCTTTTGTACCAACATGATAGCTTTACGAAGATCGCAAGATCCTTCTTTTTCGGCTTAGTAGGACAATTCCTTGCCATGTGACCCACTCCTTGTGGTTGTAACGTAACTGATTAACTGATTACCACGATTCACATTTCCATAATTCCCAACATTTGGGCTGCAACATTCCCATTCGATTACCTTTGCTCTATTCCCAACATTACATCCCATCGATTTCCAACATTCGACCCAGTGATTACCACGATACGGAACGCTGATTACCCATGCGAAATCGGTAGCATATCCTGCGATTCCCAATAACTCCAACCATTTGTCCTTGATGACCCATATTCACACCGGTGTGCAATTTTCTGTTGCGAGTGTTTGATGAAATCCTTTGGTTGTTGTTAGTTGGTGTGGAATAGCGACCTCTGAATGCTTTAGTCAAAAAGCAAATGCGATTGACAAAGCTTGTTCTTGTTCGGTTTCGAGATCGGTGATTCCTTGTTCTGGTATTGTGGATATTGTTGTTGTTGATTGACTTGTTGTTCTTGAGAGTAGAATTGTTGTTGAGGATAACGACTTGTGGTTGTGGAATGTATTCTTGCAAGTTGTTGTTAGTGGAAGATGATGAAGCTTGTTGTTGTGAGTTCACTTGGGTTGGAGTCTTTGCAATTAGTGCCAATGGATCATGATTCTTTGCCAATCTTTCTTTCCTAACTTCATTGACTTGACTTGGTTTTGTTTGAAAATCGTTGAGTTGATCAAAGTTCACTGATGTAAGTCCTTTGTTTGGTTGACAATAGTGACATATCGTCCCCATTCTTACGGAAGATTGTTGAGAAATTTGATGTTACTCACGATAGTTACGGGTGCCAACTTGTTTACGATAAGCTCATTCATCAAAGTGCAAAACCTTCCATAGTAGGATTCAATGGATTCTCACGGAGTAGATGTAAACTTCTCCCATTCGGTTAGCGACTTGTTCTCCATGTCTTGTTGACCAATTTCGGTTCCATAACAAAGCCGTCTAACACGTTCCCACATATCGAAAGCAGTTTCTGGTGTCTCTGACAAAGATGTCTCTTGGTAAACCCGGTTGGACAATGTGAATTGCCATGTCATCGCTTTGACTTGTTTCTTATCCTCTTCCGTGTATTCGATTCATCTTGAACACGAAAAGATGGTGGGACGGGAGGTGTTGCATCGAGATTTCGGGGTTTTGGACTGGTCGAGGCTTGAAGGGTCCATTCGTAATGGATTGAATCATGAGTTTTCCATTAGGTTTGGTCTTGATGTGGCGGAGCATCGACTTGTCCATTGAAGATATCCACCTTTTCCAACATAGGAGGGCGGTTTTCGGCACCGGTGCATGAATGTCTTGTTGAGTTGCCATTGATGAAGGTATTTGATGATAAAGTTGATGTAGGATCGATTCAACGATAAAGGAGTTGTGTTTGATGAAGATTAAGCTCGGTTGTTGTAGTGAAAATTTGGTCTAAAACTTAAAACCTCAATAACTTCTGTTCGGGCGTTTTAGGACTTGAAGGTTGACCGAATGAACTTTAATTTATTCGGTCTCATTCTCCTCGTTCTCACGGTCGTTTTGATGGGTAGAAACTGAAAGCAGATTCTGGTTCAAAAGTTATGGCCGTTTGAAGTTTTGCTTAAAATCTTACTCGTAAACTTGTTCTTAGGCGTAGATTTAGTGCTTATGCGTAATTTTGGGATTCTTAGGCGTAAAGCTTAGGCGTGAACCTTATCGTAAAACGTAGACTTCTGCGTAAACTTAAGGTTAAGCGTAAAAATTTCCTTATCGTAAACTTTAATCTTAGGCGTAAAAGTACCTTACGCGTAAGATTTAATGCTTAGGCGTGGAGTGCTTACTCGTAAGATTTATGCTTATGCGTAAAACTTAGGTTGCGTAAACCAAAATCCTTCACACTCGTCCAAGTGTAAAAGATATCCACAAGTCGAAGTGTTCCACAAACTTATCCAAGTGAGGAAGCGAGTAACCGTTGTTGCACGAAGATTCTTCACCAAAAGCTTATGCGTAAAACTCAATTCTTCTGCGTAGACCTTCTGCGTAAAAAACTAGGTTTTGACTTTTCTTCTGCGTAAAAGAGGTTTTGACCAAAAGTTGCTTCTGGCGTAAAAATGCCGGTTTGCAAAAACACGAATTTTTTCACCAAAAACACGTTTCCAAACGATTTCTTTTGCACAAACTTCTTTCAAAACACTTAAAGATCAATAAAGTCTACAACTTTAAGCTTAAAACCACATAAAAATCAAAACTTTATGCAAAAAAGCCCACGTTTATAGGAAAAAACGCAACTTTTCGTGTAAAGCTTTAACAAAAAACGAACACAAACACTCCTAAACCATTGTTAGGCGATTGATACCAATTGTAGGACCTTAAATATATCAACCTTATCGCGTATACCAAGCTTACCAAACAAGTAGAACACGTAACAAACACGTTAACAGAACACGTTAAACACAAAGATATGCGTAAAGATTAAGAAGAAGATGGAAAGATGGTGACTTGATGAGATGTTATGTTATCGTATATGTGTAGAGAGAAAGATGAAAAGAAAACTTTAATACTTCAAAGAAAAACACACACACACACTCAAGCACACCCTCAAATGAGACTTTGAGGGGTATTTATAGTACAAGTACATATGCCCTAATGGGCTTGGCCATGGGCGGAGATGGACTTGGATTGGATTGGGTTACATGAACTTATACAAGGCTAGCTTAACATAACTTTTAGCCATTTAGCTTAGCCCAATCCACGAGCCGTTGACTATTCTAGCACGATATCTAACACACGTTACAAAGTTCCTAAGCGTGAATGACCATCACTTCTAATAAAAATGTTACTGACTAGCAATCTCCCCTGAGGGGTGGTCATTCAAAAGATGCTCCACTTGATTAGGTCTTTACTTTCCTTGAGCTTGAACTTTGTGTGTAGATATAGAATAATCTTAATTCTTTTTCCTTCATGCTTTGTGATCAATTAATGTGGTTGTTCCGCGTTGTCAACCGTTGGTTAGGTGTCTCCTCGTCATTCTCCACCATGCTCACACTTCTATTTGACTTTTAATTACCAATGATGTAGTTCTTGAGTCTTTATACTTTGTAGATTCTTTGACATTGACGAAGAATCATCTTTAACTTTGTGTTGCCTTTGAGTTTGATGAGAACTTTTCATGTGTTGTTGGTATGAGCATGTGGAAAATCTGCGATCTCTTCCTCCGTAGCATCCATAAGAAGAAAACATAAAAACATGGGTTAGAAGTAATCCAGTAACACAAGTTTGAACTTCGAGTGTGTTATGACATAGTGTGAAAACACGTCTCTAATTCTCACAAAGGCCGTTCTGAATGGAGTCCCACAAGTGAGATAACGCGATATACCAAATACATCTACAATTCGGATGAGTCATTTGAAGTACACGAAGCATCACTCCATGATGTGAACCGTTTGAGACACATTAAGCGTAATCCACGGGAGTTACCAGTGACCTGCTGTCGGTCGCTTGATGTTGACCACGGCAAGAGTTTCCATTCAATCATTGAAGATAATAGATGAAACTTCTCATAAATGTTCGGCGATTGCTAAGATCGGTAGGACTCTAGAATATATCACTTGTGTTCTTATTGATGAACAGCAAGTGATGTCATGTCAAGTGTTCCTATGAGATCTTTTGATGAATCTCGTGGCTCTAGACTCAATTAGTGCATTTGGTTTTCTGGCGGAGACTAGGAGAGGGTCTCCTTCTTCAATATCAACAATCTCTAAAGAAAGATGATAGATTATGTAGGGTTCCCGGTGAGAAATCCTTTTAAGAGGAATTGAGTGGCTAGAAGGTTTAGTGCAGCGTCCACGGGTCCATGACGTCTTTGTCTTCAATACCGGTGTCATCTTAGTGACAACCAAGAGTGAGATGAATTGAACCCGGTTTACGCCCTAAGGTTGATTATGGAGGGCTATTTCTTTTCACCCTTTTCATTACTTTTCTTTTAATTCTTCAACCCTTGTTTCTCCTTTCTCACATTACTCCTTTTTTCAATCATACCTAAGGACTTCTAGTTCTAAACTATTGGTGATGTCCTTGGGTAGATCCCTCTCGCTTTAGCGGATCATAGGACGATTTTTTCTATCCTTAGTCACCTTATAACTCCATGATTGTCCTATTGTTGCCATAAAACCATTTTACTTGAAAATCGCTCAAAGTGTTAATGATGGAAAACATGTTTGGAACATTCGAGAGTTTTATATTTTCGTAAACACGCCCTTCACATGTGCTTATAAGTTTTGATGTAATCGCACATAGAGGGTAGAGTTCGCATTTTTGAATTGATCGACTTTAAATGAACAAGACCGATTCGAGACACGTTTACATCACTAGTGAACTAGCTTGAAATTATTACCCGTCTTGGTCAAGTCCATAGAAAGTTTCTCGAGATGGTTACGACTGAGTCGAGCTCTTTTGAGAATCAAACAACAATCATTAAACTTTTTGATCACATTTTAAACTTTTTGAGAAACTTTTTGATTTATGTGGTTTGGAGGTCTAGGTTGGTGGAAGAAGATGAATATCTTCATCTCTTCTAGTGAGAGAAAGTAGTGAGAGGGAGGAGAAAACAATGGAACTTTATAAAATAAACACACAATACAAATGACCAAATGCTTCACCTCACCCCTCATGGAGCGAGAGTCATGAGGGGTATTTATAGGCTCAACAAACCTTAACTTTGACACTTAAACGATACTAGTCCCTATGGGCAAAGTATACTACGCATCTAGTCCAATTCACGTGGGTGGCGTTATCTTTATAAAAAGCGAGGCTAACGGTATGTCGACAATATGAGCTGAGCGAAAAAGAAACAAGAAAAGGAGATTACAAAGGTAGTGGTGGAAAATGCTAGCTCTCAAAGCACACCACTTGTCCCACCTCCGATTTATGTTCCTAAGAAAATTGAACTTTCTTTGGTGGCAATCCCACTTTTCCTTCGAAAATGTTGAACCATCTTTTGAACCGATCATTGCCGACTCTTCCCCCTCTCTCACTCCGTTTGAGGGAGGTGACTTATTTTTGGAAGAGATCGATGAGTTTCTTGCTAGTGATGAATCGATTTCACCGGGAATTGATGATGGTGTTTATGATTCTGAGGGAGATATTATCTATCTTGAACAATTGTTGAATGAAGACCCATCACCGTCACTCCCTCCGAAAGAGATCACGATTGAAGAAATCAAAGAAGCACAAACGTCTGATGAAAATCCTCCGGAGCCCGAGCTTAAGGATTTTTCTATCGATTTACTTCTCGAGGAGTTCGCCGATGAACTCGCTCCCATGGACTCGATTCCTTGAGAAAGATCTTTTGGAAGATTTATAATACGATGATCCATTTTATCGAAGAAAGAAAAGAAAGTGAAAGTTTCTATCAATGAGCTTGTTGATCCGAGAGGTCCACAATATTTTTATCCGAGAATGATTCCTCTTCTCGTGAGGATTTTCTGCAGATGATACTTTGATTTCATTCCTCTCAGAGGACAAGATTTTTAACCACAGGATACTCATCGTAGAGGAACTTCATATCACCAAAGTAATCCGGAAAAAGGATCCTATCTTGGATGCCTTCATTATTGTTGGGTTTTAGGTTCCTTGGATTTGATGAGACAAAATAAATACAAGAATGAAACATCAAGGGCTTAAAGAAAGAGAAGAAATCTACAAAAGATGGAAGGACTTGCTTGCAAAGAAGATTTACTTATTAGTCCTTGTAGTATCTTGTAAACCCTAATCCTCTAGTATATAAAGAGGACATGGGTGTAGGTTTTATATACAAGTCTTTAATGTAGAGCGTCTAGTAAAGGTGTGTGTGTAGGCGTGTTCCTATAAGCGCCTAGGTTAGTGTTTGTGTAGTTTAGCCTCAAGGATCTTTGATCCTGTTACAAGTTTAGTGTAACCGTATTATTCGATCAAATAATATTTGAGGCTTGGAGTGATTATAAAGATAAACCTTGTGTCAATAACTATGATTTGTTTTATTCAGCTGCGTACCAAGTTTATTGTCATTGTTATTGTTAACCCTAGAGGCTTAAAACGATTTCAAGGAGTCTAACAAACTCCACAATTGGTATCAGAGCTTGGGGAGCTCGTTACCTAGGGATTCACAAGGTTTCTTGGCGAAAAGGAAGAAAAATTCGAGTTTCAATAATTTCCGTAATGCTTCCGCAAAGACAGTTTTCAAGTGGGTATAACTTTTTATGAGCCGTTGGATCGGGCTAAGATTCAACCGGAGCTTGGTATATCTATCTTTAATCTCACCAAGAGATTTTCGATCCGAGCTTCCTATAAAAGTTATTAGGTGTCAAAGTCGATCTGAAAGTACCGCGAACACGAAATCTTCTTTGAAAGCACGCTTTTAAAAAGCGATAACTTTTTCGTTAACCGTTGGATCTTAACGAAATTTCGTGGACGTTCTCTATATATTCATCTAACTTTTCACGAAGGGATTTTCGATCGAGCTTCCAGTAAAAGTTATTCATTGTCGAAGTTGGGCTGTGAAGGGTTTTTCAAAGCTGGTTTAATAATTCAATTTTGGATTTTCATGCATATTCAACTTCTTGAATTTGTGTTACTTGTTCTAATTCTTGATGAAGGTTGTTTATAGATTATGTGGTGTTTATGATTCATGGTTAGAAGCAGCTTTCCTAGTGTTTTTCTGAAACCACTTCTAGTATTTTACGAAACCACCGATAGTGTTTTCTGAAACCACTTCTAGTGTTTTACGAAACCACCGATAGTGTATTCTTGAAACCACCGATAGTGGATTCTCAAAACCACGATAGTGTTTTTACGAAACCACTTCTAGTGTTTTTGAAACCACTTCTAGTGTTTTCGAAACCACTTCTAGTGTTTTTTAAAACCACTTCTAGTGTTTTTACGAAACCACTTCTAGTGTTTTTGAAACCACTTCTAGTATTTTTCTGAAACCACTTCTAGTGTTTTTCGAAACCACTCTAGTGTTTTCTGAAACCATCGCTAGTGTTATCTCAATTCCACCGGTGTTTCTTGCGTTATTCGTTTCTCACCGATGAGGTTTTGGAATTGAGGGGCATGCATGTTTTTGTCTCGATATTTTGGTGACACACACATGGGATTTAGTTCACACAAAAGAAGATTGGTATTTGTTCTTAAAGGTTTTAAAAGGCTCGTTTTGGTTTTATTGAAGAATTGATTACTGAAGGAGGTTATTTATCACTTATTTGAAGGTGAAGTGGAATTACTTGGATCGTGTTTTATCATATCTTAAAAGTATCATACCTACTTTTAAGGTAACTTGTTCGTGCTTAAAGGATGTTGACGAAGACTTGCAAAATCTAGTTTTCATAGGTCAAGTGGTGGATGGATGAAGACCTAGTTAACTATCACTTAAAGGAGTTACATTGTAGTGCTCAGTGTCTCATTGAAGATGAGGATTTTGTCAAGAGATTGCGGTCTACTTATATGGTGTTAGTATAAGTTTGGAGTCACGTGGATAAACAAGACATAAGATACAAGTTTGGGTTATTTTACTTCTTCATCAAATTCGTTATACTTGGTTTTCTTCACAAGTGATCATTACATAGAGCTTCTTGATTTGAAGAATCATTTTCATGCACCACTCAAGGGAAGTTTCTAATGTTTACATTCTCTATTTGTTGATAACAAAAAGGGAAGAAATATTGAGTGCGATGGCATGGATTAAGGAGAAGACAAGGAAGACAAGAATGTTTCATTCACGGAGATGTTTACATCTCAACTTCGCTACGCCGTCTAGGGAAGTTCGTACACGATTTTATTTGTTTTGTCATCATCAAATAGGGAAGATTGTTGGGTTTTAGGTTCCTTGGATTTGATGAGACAAAATAAATACAAGAATGAAACATCAAGGGCTTAAAGAGAAAGAAGAAATCTACAAAAGATGGAAGGACTTGCTTGCAAAAGAAGATTTACTTATTAGTCCTTCGTAGTATCTTGTAAACCCTAATCCTCTAGTATATAAAGAGGACATGGGGTGTAGGTTTTATATACAAGTCTTTTAATGTAGACGTCTAGTAAAGGTGTGTGTGTAGGCGTGTTCCTATAAACGCCTAGGTTAGTGTTTGTATAGTTTAGCCTCAAGGATCTTTGATCCCTGTTACAAGTTTAGTGTAACCGTATTATTCCGATCAAATAATATTTGAGGCTTGGAGTGATTATAAAGATAAACCTTGTGTCAATAACTATGATTTGTTTTATTCAGCTGCGTACCAAGTTTATTGTCATTGTTATTGTTAACCCTAGAGGCTTAAAACAAAAGGAGTCTAACAAACTCCAAAATTATTGTACCTTGAAAAGCATTTCTACGTACCATGGACTCCCTTCTTCTATGGAGTATTCTTATTGTGATCTGTCATCCTTCGTTCGCCCGCTAAACCTCCGGATGATGGATCACTCTTTCTGATATACCTTTTGTGAGTTTGGGAGGAGTTATTCCTTATGTGCTCGAGTCCGACATTTTCTTTCCTCCCAACCCACCCATTCTCTTTCCCTCTCGAGTGAGGATACCATCTTTGATCCGGTATCTTTCCCGCTTGTTTCCCAAGGACAAATGAATTCGGGGATGAGTCAAGCTAGCGACTCGGTGATCAAAAACAAGGCGCTTCGTGGGAGTCACCCCATGCTTATCTCTATCTTCTTTCTATTTTCTAATAAGTGACGTGAAGGGTTAGCCTCTTCATTTTTCGTGTTTGGTTGTTTGTGATGTTTTGTCTAGGATTTTCCCGATATGAAGACTCTCGTGCTCAAGTTTGTCTTATCTCCACTCGAGTTTCATGATTAATCTTGATGAAAACCGATATCCTAATCTTATCGACTAACATTTATCTTTAAAGCATACTTAATAAACGGCTTTTAGATTTTTGTTATTACCTTGCCTTTAAACATTGAGGACAATGTTTTGTTTTAGTCTGGGTTGGGTAATCTTCGATTTGATTTGACCGCACTTGCTTATTCTTTGCCGTGTACTCTCGCAACCTCGTTTTTCCTTAAGAAAATGAAAAATTATGCAAAAATGTGAAAATTTTAAAAAAATTTGTAAGCTTTTGCTAGTTTTATGATTGAAAAGTCCTTGCTAGTTTCTTAGAAGTTTCTTTAAATATGCGTTTTCTTGAAAAGCCTTTGCTAATTGCTTAGACAAGAGGCTATAAATGCGATTCTAGCTCACAAGGCCAAGAATTTGCAAGTCTCCTAAGTGGTTTTAAATATGCTAAGCTTAAACAAGAATTTGCTAGTTTCTAATAAGTGACTTTAAAATGCGAGACTTGAGATTATTTGACTAAGCATTTGCTAAGTTAATATATGTTTTGACACCTTGTTGACTTTCCGTTGGTGAGAGTAGGAATAGAATTACGACTTGATTCGGGCGTGTTGAGCCCTAGCTTTCCCTTAACCATAGATAATTTAATTATCATTAAGCATCCGCGATCTCATTATTTGGGATTTTAAATTCTTTGAGATCGAGGAATGATAGAGTTACTTATGAGTTTAGATGCTAAGCGTAGAGTAGATGGTTCTCTTTAGAGCCCATCGAAGGTACTTTATGGCTTTTGTTCCCACAAGATTGTTTCACCCCATATCGTCTAATAATAATTAAAGATGTTAGGTTTTTGGCGATAGTTAGTTCTTTATCTTCTTTAGAATCCTTGCCTATGAGAGTTGGGTACACATCGAGGTCTTGTCAAGATTGCGGTATAAAAAGCCGTAGGATTCGGAGTTTGGCACAAAAGTAACATGAAATAAATCCCAAATGTATTAAAGTGAAAATCCAAAGCCATAAAAGTTTTCTATGTCCGACGGTACCCCGTTGTCATGGACTTCAAAAGGTGGAGGAAAATCCAAAGTCATAATAAGACTTACGATAAAGCGGTAATCCCGTTGAGTTAGTGGTTGAAAAGACCAAGGGCCTAAATTGCAAAAATGCAAATGTCTTTGAAATAGTGTTAAGCCAAACTTTGAATCCGCAGATATCTAAATAAAGCTTTTGTCTCGGACTCAGATGAGTTGTTTCGTCGCCATAAAAGGATATCTTTCTAAATCATGTTAAATTAGGACCTTGATGTGGACCTCATTCTTGTGTGCAACGGTTTTCGAGGAAGATGAATAACTAATTAGCGACTTAGCTTCATATCTTTATCGAAATAAAAATTATCGAAACGAGAAACTTGAAGAAATTCATTTCACAAAAATAAAATAAATAGAGGAAATAGGAAAATGGGAGCAAAAGTAATTACACAATGTTAATACAAATATCGTCATTAAACGTTATTTATATTTTGATCCTTACCTAAGTTTTGTTAACGACAAAAGTAAATTTAATTTTTATAAAGCTTAAAGCTTGTCAAGATTAATAGATATTAAAACAAGCTTTTCCAAATAATATCTTCATCACTCAAGCATTTATATTGTGATTAATCATATCTTGATATGACTCTAAACCATAATGTATGATAGTAGTTTTTAGAATGTTTTGGTTTCTTATGAACTAAACATTACATATGCATTTACATATTTCTAAAAATGGAAAAACAAACACATGACATCATGTGATGCATCATGGAAATCATTGGAAGATTTCATTAGATTCTTTTGTAGATTTAGGCTCTACATATCTTACACAATCTTGCATAGATATGGTTAACTTTGGCAAGATTTTGAGATCTTCTTTGTCGACCCAGTGGCACCATAATTTAACAGGCGGAACCCTTTTAAGGGTTCCGTGGTCCGTGGTGCTTCTTGAGAGTTTTGGCTATAAATAGCAAAGCCAAACAGGTAGTTTTTCATCCCTTTCTATCATACTCTCATACATTCCTTCTCTAACCTTTCTAACTCGTTTCATATCATATTAGTGATCTCTTTTGTAGCAAAGAAGATCAAGTCACATTCAAGCTTCAACGAGAAGTTGGAAGTCTTTTGTTTTGTGTTGTATGATCTTGTGTTGATTCATGCTTCATTGTTGTACCAAACTATCATAATCTTGTGAGTGTGAGTATTTTAGTCCTTAAAATATATTGTGTGTGGAGTGGTTGTACCTTGGAAAGAACTTGACATTTAGCTTAGTGTCGGAAATAGTGTGTAAGTTTAAGTGTAAAGGTTTCTCCACGGTGAAAGGAGCTTGTTGACTAGTGAAGTTAAACTCTCGAGTGTGAGACTCGGGGAGTGGAGTAGGGCAAGGAAAAAGAGTCCTTGTAGACCGAACCACTATAAACAACGTGTTGTGGTTTGATTGTTTCTTTCCTTATTTACTCTTTACATATTGATTACATATTTCACTAACATATCTAAGATCAACATCAATTGATCTTTTAATAAGTTTCAAAACAAAGTTTTTAATCGGTAAAGTATTCAACCCCCTTCTAGTTATCTACACACAAGTAACTTCCATGGGTAGTGTTAGCATCTAAAATCATATTTAACAATGATTTCGATTTTACGCTTAGTTTGGGGACTTGTGAAAAATCAGGGACGATGTATTCTATCCGTATGGTCACTTCGCGCTGAGTTGTTTCCTACTCCGTGATCCTAAAATGTCGTTTCAAAAATGTTAGAGTTATTGATCGACATGAAATTTCAACAAACCGTCACTCATAATCGGAATGTGCTTAATCGTAATATCTATATGTGAAATAAAAGGTAAATGGGGCGTTTTTAGAATTAAGGGTTTCTTAATCTCTTTTGAGGAATCTTTGCTACTTCTCATAGGTTTAATAGAAAGAGATTGAAGTCCTTAGTTTTAGAAGCGTGAGTTGATTACATTGCGTGGGGACACGAAAATTGTCTAGTCTGGGGTATTTTGATATGTGCTAAAACACATATCTTTTCTTTACCAACTTAGACCCAAAATAACCAAGAAAGAGCCGTTTACTCCTAATATTTGTTGTTTCTTGAGTTTATGCATGTGTAGGTACGGATATGATAAAATACGCAAAAGAAAGCCAAATCAGACAAAAACCTGAGCACGAGAGATAAAGAGTGCTAAAGCTGAGCCGGAAGGTCAGAAGTGAGCATTTGTGAAGATTTTCATGCTAAGAGGATGATTTATGAAAGATGTGTTCAACTTTAAAGAAATGTCAGAATCAGTCCCTCAAATTCAGCAATTGGCCGAAATTACCCTTGAAGATTCAAATTTGGCAAGAATAGTCTTTGGTGTATTTGGAATTTACAAGAATGATCCTTGGAAGACATTTTTAATTTACGAGATTGGTCCTGAAATTCGTGAATGAACACAAATGGTCCTTGTAGTTTTATTCGGGTTTAATACAAGTTCTAATCCAATTTTATTACACTATGGCCCAAAGGATAATCTAAGCCCAAGGCCCAAGTCAACTAGCCATGTAAACCGGTCAATACCCGTCCGTTTTTACCCAAGGTCAACGAAGTCAAACAATAATAAAAATTTCACCCTTTACCCGCCCTTTTCTTCCCCAAATCCATTTACCAAGAATAAGTGATGAACCCTAATTACCCTTCCCCTCAAATATCCACAGTTACTTAAATTAAGGGCACATCCGTACTTTTCCCTGACACACTAACACACGAAATGCCACGCTGGCAATCCGTGTGTCATTCCACCCATTCTCTTGCATCTGATTGGCTGATGATACGTGGAAGAGTTGATCTAAGGGCTACAATTGATGGGATGATTTGTAAGGATGATCCAAGGGACAGAAACTCCCATATTTAACATATTTAATCTCATCATGATATTTAATCCCATATCATAATTGATGGGCTACAATTGATGGGATCATTAACATATTTAATCTCATCATGATATTCACTAGTGTATTTTTAGAAGATTATGTATTTTGTAATTTAATCTCTTCAAGATCTAAACATAAACTCCCACTTGCCTTTTGTAATTTAAAGACAATCTATAATCACTTTAGCAATTAGAGCAACACTAAATTGTTCTCTTTTGGGTATTACAAAATACATTTCAGTTCCTGACTCTAGTATGTTAATAACCTATTTCATAAGTAGTTTTAATAAGTTGAGAACTTCATTTTAAGACTTAATGTGATTCATCACATTCCATAATTAATGGTGTCTTATTAATCTTCTAGGTTTGAATCTTATTGAGTATATTTAATCCATACTCAATGTTCTAACTTTGATCACTTTTGGAAGAAAAGAAGATATAGTTATCTTGAATCAAACAATATAACAAGAGTTTGATTCTTCTAACTGAACATCCCATTAGTATTGTGGTGTTTCGTTAGAATTAATATTGTAGAGACAATCTAACAATATGTAAGATAAACATATTCCTTTTGGCTTACTTATTTACCAACCAAGTCAAAGATAATGGTATAATAGAATATTTTAGCCAATTGTATGCTTTATAACATAAGTCCTCTTTTGACCAAGTCAAAAGACATAACACTTATAATGTCTTACTTTATATTATAAGTCTTGTAATAATTAAAAGACTTCATGTTTGTGACTTTACAAAAAACATAAACATGTATAATTTAAAGTAATCATGAACACCACGTCTTGGTTTCAATTAATTAATTTCAAGTTAATATACTACTCCATCTATTTATGTCATTCCAAGAATACATAAATATTTAAATTAAAGTAGTATTAGATTACTTTATTTATTTATGTCATTCCATGAAGTTTTCAACTTAAGAAACTGCAAAAGCATCCACTCCCGATCTCACAACAAGTGAAGATTTACCTTGAGATTACAATCTAGCTAAGATCTCACTTAACCTAAATTGTAACTACAAGTGTTTCTTTAATTTTGATAACATAAGACATAAAAGTAGTCTTTGTTATAATCTTGACACATGTTCTAAATAAGACAATCTCACACATTAAATGTATAAGTCATATTAGAATGTTTGTCTCTAACCTTGCAGTTAAGAGAATCCTTTAATCATATTTCAATGTGTTGTTACTTTGCACACAACAAATATTTATCTCACTTGTGCATGGAACAACATCATGTAGCATACAAACAGCATGGCATGCGTTTGTTTATGTGAACAAAATGATAGTGTCACAGATATATAAGCATTACAAGTAGATGTAGATTCACTTAATTAACAAGGAAACATTCATGACTATCCTTGAGAATATGAATGTCTACAATTTTGAACATAATGTATTATTTCGAGAAAATCTTGAAATAATATGGGTTACTAACAAGATAATTAGCTCCCACTGAATTTAGACAACGTTACAATAATGCATAATTCTGTAATGCAACACAATGTTCCCACTGGATTTGAGAACATTGTAAGTGTTTCATTAGCCAGTGAAAATAGCGTGCTATTACATTGCTACTCCTTTGTAAGACCATTCGTAACAATTACTTAGGTACCAAAAGAGTGTATTCTACTTCGTAGATGATGGATCATCCATCAATGCTATTAACTTGAAAAATTAAGAATGCAATTTCTTCCTTAATTGGTCTACCATCCCCATAATAGTATGTAGCACCTTTAAATGGTCAAAACAAAACAACTAGATAAAATATACTAGTTTGCTTTTTACCAATTTTGCAATAATTAGTCTAGCTTCTAATTTAAGAACTCATAAAAAGTGCAATTCTCTTAACTATTAAAGTTGCTATGAGCTATATTAGAATTTAGACAATTCTAATGTTCTTATTATACCTTTCTCAATCATGAAAAGGAATAGTGAGTCTCATTCTTCTTCCATGGAAAAGAGACTTTGTTTATCTTTTGAGTAAATTTTTCTTAATCAAACATTTGTTTGAAAATAGAACTAGATCAATTTGCCAAAGCCTAAACCACATTTATGGTTTAACTTTGCATTAATACATTTAAAGAATTAACAAAATTCAATTTTAGTATTTTTGATAATTAATTCTTTAAGAAAATTAAATACCCTTGGTAAATATTCATATAAACCACAGAATTTTCTTAAAGCTAGGACCCAAATTGACATAGTTTCATTACATCAGTTGATCTGCTAGTAATGAAAGTATTCAACAAGATAACTTGTCGTACAATAATTGCCAAACACATGTTGCGATTCCTAGATATTATGAGATTTACTTATTGCCACAATATGTGCAAAGTAAACATGTTTCATCCCCATCTTATGCCTTGAACATAGATCTCACTAACTAACCCAATTAAGTAGTCTAATTTAGAAACTGCAAATTTATTCCAGTTGTGGTCTCACGTAACATGGAGATTTACCTTGTCATTACAATCTAGCTATGGTCTCACTTAACATAAATTGCAACTTCAAGTGTTTCTTGAATTAGATGGCATAAACTTAAATTTTAAGGGTACTATTTTTGATGTGTGTAATCAAAATATGTATGAAGACGCATGCACACATCTTTATATCATTGGTTTAATCAAAACTATACTCATAATTTTTTATCACTAAGCTTAAATCAAGAAAGTTTTAATCGAGGTATTGGTTAAACCAATTTTTTCCTTAAGATGTTTCGCACATTAAATAGCCGTAGGTAGCTCCATCATGACGCACAAAGAAGCGGAGAAGCGGGTTAGCGCGTAGCTATTAAAAACCTTTTTCTTTCGAGTCACAATTTAATGCGTACCCTCCTTATACCTCTCACACAGTTTGTCAATAATGGGTGAGCCTTTCTAGCTATTTGGTACAGTCACATCAATCGACTAAAAGTTTAAAATTTAATGCTTAAAAGCAAATCAAATTTCACCATTGTTTAGTCCGGTTTAATTTTCTAGTAAAAAATTACCTTTGTTTAAAACTTCTCCAACAATTTATATAAACAAATAAGCAAATAAAAAATTAAACAACTAAAAGAATGCACATGCTAAATAAAATCAATTAACATGTATACTTTTAACTAGGTCTCCCACCTGTTTTCGAGTAAGGTACAAGTGGACCACATACATCGATTACTCGATTGCGGAAGCCCTACGTTAAGCGTATACAATAAAACACATAATTGATTGAACATAAACGATACATATGGGATCTTCCTTTGTTTTATAATTAATTAACCTATTAGTAATTTAATCATGTCCAACAATTTATTACTAATAAACCCTAATTAATTAACAATCCATATGTCGCACAATTAGCATGCAATCATAAACACTTAACAATTAAAGCATAATATTCAATGATCTATGACAAAACATGCATGTGTTCATCATGGATCCACATAAGCACTTATTAAGAATTACTCAAGTTCCCAAGATACGCATACAATTCATGTCACATAACAATTATTCATAAATTAGCACATAAAAATTTACATGAAATCCTAGGGTTTCTAGAAGTTTAACAAAATTAAAACCTAATTATAAAAATTAGAGGTATACGACCTATAATAAAAATTTAGGGTTTGCAATTTTTTAAAACCCTAGAAACCTCAAACATGTAATAATCAATCAAAATTCAATTTTTATGTGTTTCGGTAATTAATTACACATGATCGGCTCATGATGCCCTTTGTTGAATATATATATATATATATATATATATATATATACTAGTGTCAAAACCCGTCCGATGGACGGTATGACTTGTGATTTTTTTTTTTAGGATTTAGTAGAACAAATATATACTAAAAAGTTATTAAAAGTTAAATGAAACGGTTAAGATCTATAATTGATGTTACCATAATCCATTAAATGACTAAAACCAGGTAAGTACTTTAATTTGTGGTTTTTATTTTTAGGATTTAATAGAACAATTATATACTAAAAAGTTATTAAAAGTTAAATGAAACGGTTAAGATCTATAATTGATGTTACCATAATCCATTAAATGACTAAAATCAGGTAAGTACTTTAATTTGTGGTTTTTATTTTTAGGATTTAATAGAACAATTATATACTAAAAAGTTATTAAAAGTTAAATTAAACGGTTAAGAACTATAATTGATGTTACCATAATCTATAAAAGGCTAAAAGGATTTAACTACTTTCTAACATTTTGTTATAAACAATATTAATCATGAACATCTTTTACATTTGATAATATTATTAACATTTATTATTATTATTATTATTATTATTATTATTATTATTATTATTATTATTATTTGCTAATTATGTTTATTTAGTTATTGTATATAGGTGCTTTCAACTGTTATTTTACCAAATTTAGATAATGTTGACGAATTTGAATTATCTTTGAATAGATTTATGGTTTTGTTTGATGTTTGTTGTGATGAGAATATGTATGTATAGACCATCAATTTAACTCATATTGACATATGTTAAGTGACCATACAACCATACATGGAATCGACATACATGTAAGCATTTCTGAGTACTTATATAAGTAGAAGTAACATTGAGTAAAATAGTTTTTTATACTTATTGAATATGTGTTACAATACCACTTGACTACCTAGTTTTGGTTAATGCTAAATACACCATCATATTAGTCACTGCAACAGTGGTTTATCAATGGATGAACTATTATAAGCTGCACAATTTGCATATACAGTGGCCCTGCCACCAATTAGTCAATAAATAAGTACGGGTTAGAAAACGAAAGCTGAAATAAATAAACTTTAAGAACCTTCATGGTAACTTTTGTGCCTACTTGGTCTCACTGATAACCCCCCTCATCCTCAACGGTGTTGTAACATAGATTTGATTGTTATACATGACATGTGATGACTTAACAACTTCCTTTTGTGTGAATATATGCATATGTAGCATCGCCTTGATGTAACTGATCATCGTCACCAGATGTCTTTTATATCACTTTTATTTGATACGCATTAAAAGATATGTGTACATAAGACAAAAAAGAGAAAAATTAATACCTTTAACCTGCAAAATATAGTGGTATAACTTCCTTAGAACCACAATATTTAGTTGGTAACTACTGTAGTGAAAGCGTTTGTGGCACAAAGATTGCATCTATGAAAAGTGAAGGCAGATACATTGACACAACCGAAAACTATGTGTTTTGAGTACTTCATTATTAATTAATAAAGAAAAGGATACATTGATAACTATAAAATTAATGTTAACGATCAACACATATTTGACAAAAACTCAAGAAATATTCATAGAGGTCTGTTTTATCATGTTGCTGAGCAGATTACTTGACATATGTTCAGATGTTTATAACATTAAGATTTAAATTAAACAATTAGGTTTATCAAAACCTTTTTTTTCCTGGGCAAATCAAAACCCAGTTAATACATTTAAGTACTAATCATATTAACAAATGTGATAAAAGCGTTGGTAAGTCAAACTAATCTGATATCAGTTGAGGCACTTGTACAACATGATATAAATAAGGTTTGCATGATTTTCAATAGGTTATTCTAATTGTAAAATTTGCATGATTTTCAGATAATGTGTCAGCCCAAACATAAATAAAAAGCACATGATCGTTACCGGGATAGAAGGTGTAACGGATGTCTGTTCAGCAGGAGGCAATGGAGGTACTTGTGTAGTTGCTGACGTGTAAAAAGCTGAGATAACTTAACAGATAAGAGATAAGCCAAAAAACAAAAGAAGCTAAATCTTTTAAAGAAAACTAATCTACTATAAGCTTCAATAAGCTACCCTAAGTATAAATGAGTGAATAGGTTCCTAAAACTATTCTATTAAGAAGTTGCAATCCTAATTAAATCAAGTTAATAGGCTGAGATAGACTTTTAAGAACTAAAGAACATTGAGTAAAAACTAATTAAAGCACTTCAGTGCACAAGCTCATTGAACTACACAAATCCTATAAGTTAACTACACAAATCCTACTGTATTAGAAGCTCTTAAGCACTTAAAGGCAGATCTAAAAGTTAACTTTAAACTTAATTAAGCAAATCCTATAAGCAATATAAGCTAAAAAGGCAACAAAAAAGGCAAAAGGGCTGCTGTCTTACTGCAGGCCTAAAACAGTCCTAAGGACAGATTTAAGCTCACAAATAAGCCATCATATAAGCTCTAACTTCCAAATTAAGCAAAAACATATGAAACTCATATTATAAGGATTCCAACAAACTGAAAATGAGCTATATTGAGCTTAACATGAGCTTCTAATGGACTTGTTAAACCAATGGGTCAGACTACTCAAAACTGACCCTAATTGAAAACAACTTGAACTAAGCAACTTTGAAGTTAAATAAAAGCAAAATTAAAACCATTAGAGCTGTAAAAATCTGAAATCAGATAGAGAGTGGCTTCTAAAGAAATGGAAAAAGCACTTTGTAACTAAAAGTATCCTCAAATAAGCTAGATCTTGAGCTGTGAACACAGCTATTCAAGCAACTGAAATGGTTGTTTGGAATTTATTAGGTAATCTTGTAAAGCGACTAAGGAACTATGAATCAAGTTAAAAAATAGCTAAACTACTTTACTAACAACTATTTTTAGAATATTCATACCTACAAAGTTAATCAAACAACAAATAATATACAAAAAGTTAATCAAAGCAACGGGTCATTAAAACAAAGTTAAATTCGAAATAGAAACATACCTACAAAGTTAATCATTTTACTTTACTTTAATTCGGCAACGGGTCATTCATACCTACAAAGTTAATCAAATCTTAAAGGTTACTGCGACATAAATAGTCTTCTAAATAATACACAAAGCAAAAACATATTTACTTCTCGAAAAGTAATACTCTTTGTGTAATTATTCTTTTGGTGATCTTAATCACATTAGACACTTGATGAAACTGAAAGACACTTGATGAAACTGAAAAAATTACCAAGCATACACTAATTAAGTAACCCACTAACCGTTAATCATAGAGATTTCCCTTGCAATGTGACGCTTTTCAAACCGAGGCCTCTTTATCAAGATATGCGTGTCTTCATTATTGCAGCCTCAGTTCTTAGTCTAAAAATAGAGTTTCCACCGTTAGCCTGGTCCGATTATTACACAATTGATTCTCACATTCAGTTAAAATACTTACAGCAAGCTTTACTCCTAGCAATATACACAAGTTTTATTTAAGTGTGAGCAGGTAGCTAATAATTTTTTAGGAAGATGAAAGTTATACATGTGTGTAAAAATGAAAGGATGTGTGGCAGGAAGAAGAGGTTAAAGAAATGTTGGGCGGGAAAAAACCAGAACCTAAGACCTGATGCCTGATATAATAAGATGACACTACATATGAAGGTAAAGAAATCTTGGGCAGAGAATGAAGGTAAAGATGTTGGGGCTAAACTGGAGCAGGGAAGAGCTGGAATGCCTTTATTCACCATATCATGAGCTGTTATAACCTTACTGATATACTTATTTCATACACGGAAACTGCTACATTTCAACTTTACAGGTTGTGTAAATTTTCTATTGTTAATAAAAAAAATATTGATAAAATAGTACGCATGTGTTTCGCAACCCCTGTGTTTGCTACTTTTCAAGGTTGTAGAATATTTTGAACAACTACCAATTGGAGAAGGTTTATGTCAACATGTATTTTTGTGAATATTTGCATATACAGAATAGCCTTGCAGATATATGTTGTAACAAATACTATAGGAAATAGCAACACTATTTTTCAAGTAGATATAAAATGGGACATACATAAGTCAACAAACAATTGTGCGATAGAGTTTATTGCGAGAATATAAATGGCATCCTAATATCACTTTAATGTTATAATGGCTGATAACTATCCAAAGTAAACATTCAAAGAACTAAGGTTATGCATAACAAATTAGAATTTTTTTTATGCCAGTGTTATTCATAAAGTTTGACCATACAGAAAAGTGGCGCCTATCTATGGCAAGGTTAATGACATATAGAGCAGTGTGTTGGCTCCTAACAAAGCAAAGGTCAGTTGTCAGGCGGCTCGGGTTAAACGTTTCCTATGGGCATATGTAGGACCTAAATATATTGCTACAAAAAATAAGGTCAGGCTGTGGGAACAAAAAATAACATGTGTCTCTTTAATTTTGGTTAGAAAATATTTATAAACTATATTTTTTGTGATGTTAAGGGGGGGTGGTTATGATTTTTAATGAGGATCTTTAGCCCGTCGGGTGATGTCAGCCTTGAAAGTGCCATGTATTACTGCATGCAACTTCATGATCGAATTTGATTGTTTTTATGAGAACCTACAGGCTCTATCTCTTGAACCATTGCAAAGTCGCCCTGTCACTGATAAGCATGGAATCTGTAGTATCATAAGAGAGGCTATGGAATACTTTGTCCTTATAGTCAGAAAGAATTGACAACATGCTAAAACATTGATAGTAATTAATATGACATCGTTGAAGAATAAAGATACATATTTGGCTATTATTTGAGCTTGTTTATATATGTTGTTACTCACCAAATGAATATCTCATGACCCTTGCAATCACGCGCACCTGTCAAATGGCAGCATAGGTAGCTAAAACATCTATTGTTGCATCAAAACATCTATGAAAAGCAATCCAAAGTGAGGTATATCAACAAGTAAATGACAAAAGTAAGCTTTATTGCATCATATGAGGTGATTGCATTATATTTATACTCAAAGCATAACATTATTTATCCAAATAGTGATAGAATCTACCACTTAATTATAAAGATATGTTACCTCTCATCATGTTTTATTATTGATTATGCGTGTTGTTGCAGATTTGTAAAAGTAAACTATAAATGAGGTATGCTCGTTATAAAGAGTTTATGAAGAGTTTGAGATAGCAAAGTGGCAGATGCAATGTCCATTTCTCCGATTAAAAGCTTGAGTTCAACCTTATGGGTTGTCCACATGTCTGAAACCTTTATGAAACTAACCTAATAACTGAAGAGCCTCGGTTAATGCCTTTGTCTTCTGATCCATAATCTTCCATAGCATTAAGTTAATGCCTCGGTTTAGCATTATTATGATAACTAAATGCTATGAGGCGCTATATATGTTAGGTTACTGCTATTTCATGCTAATATCAGTAATGATGCAGAAAAAGTAGTATAATTACTTATTCATTTTAAAATCAAATGATGCTGCCTTTACCATGAAGAATCCAATCCCATGAGTCTAGCAACCACCCCAGGGACTTTGGTTACACATCCCTTATCGTTACCTATGATGAACCCAATCACTTCCAGTCAAACATGGACCGTGTAGACTCTCATGTAACTTCATCTGCATAAAAAAAAATCATAGATGTAAACTGTTAATACTTGATAATACTATATTTTAAATAACTCAACTTTCAGTCAACACATGAGCAATTAAACCATCAGGGAGCGTTTCGTTCAGCTTATGGAGCTAGCTTAACAGCTTACAAAATAATTTTTATCTAAATAAATTAACTTTTTACCCAAACACTTTTTAGGTAATTAGCTTTTTAAGCTAAATAATAGAGCTTCTATAGAGATAATGTTAGGTGCTTGTACAATTTTTGACTGAATGTCTGAAGTTTTTGACTGAATTTCTGGATACTTAAACGCTTGCGGGACACTGTTACGGTCAGGAGTCGTAGATGCGTGGATGGCAGGTAGGACTGGACAGCAAGCATATGCAAAATCAATATCTCCAATGGGGAAAAAGTGCTCTACATTTTCTCGACACTTGGCATGTCTTGACCAACTGGTATTCCTACCTATTTGATATGCAAGGCAGGATATTCTTCTTTCAGTCATGATATCCTTCAACTTATCTCTTGGTAAAATTGAGGTCACTCTCTCCCTCTCTCTTTGTACTTTGTAGAAATTTATTGAATATGGACAGAGAAGTTAAGTCATCCTCACATTGATAAGCACTTACGTTCCTCAGGGTCCAATCACATCTATTGTAATCCTGAAGTTTGGGCTTCTGTATGCACCTGTTTTGGAGAACGGGTTAGTAAATAGCATTAAGTTGTGGATTTTTCTAAGCAATTTTTTGACTTTGAATAATAAATTACGGAGTTCTTATTTTTTCTTATCTTTAGTGGATATAATGTTTTTAATGCTTCCATCTGCAGCTCCAATTTGAAGGACTCTTTGGAATTATCCCCTACTGCAGTCCATGAATTCTGAATTCCACCCAAGGCTGTTGTAATACTGAAGTTTGAGCATTCATGTATGCACCTGTTTTGGAGAACAGGTTAGTAAATAGCATTACGTTGTAGATTTTTCTAACCAAGTTTTTACTTGGAAAAATAAATTACGGAGTTCTTTTTTTTCTTATCTTTACTGGATTTAGTGTTTTTAAATGCTTCATCTGCAGCTCCAATTTGTAGGACTATTTGGAATTATCCCTTGTTGCAGTCCATGAATTCCGAATTCCACCCAAGGCTCTTGTCGGATTGCATTCATATTGTCCTGTTCATTTTGATGCTTTCCATGCCGTTGTTGTTGATACAAGTTTCCACATTAGATTACTCAAAGGAGGTGTTCATACTATCAAAAAGCCTAGGTTTGTGATAACTCGTAAATTATGTGGGCATTCCAGTATTCTAAGTTTTGATGCTGAAAGCTGCCTTTATTTTTCTATTGCTAAACTAAATACATGTCTTTTATAGTCGCAGCAATTAGTTTGCAAAATTATGATTTATTATATTCTAAACGCATTAGAAAGTATATTAACAAAAGTGTATGTTTGGACAGTAAAACACAACATACCAATAATTCCAACAGTGCTTCGCTCCTGTACTCCCATCAATTAAACCCTTCCATGGTTCAGGTAAGGTTGGATCAGGTGGGGCGTAACGAATCCTTGTCCCTCTTGCAAAAGATGTTCAAATTTACCTGAGATATTACGTCATAACCCACGTTAAGTAAGCGTCAAGAATGAAAAGATTCCAATTTGTGAAAAGAGACTCTTTCATACCTCAATCATGTCTTCAGGTAGCAAAAATATTGAACCGATTTTCTTGGCGATACTAATGATGTATGTAGCGTTCATTTGTTTCTCCTCCTCTGGAAGCAGAATTAGTCAGATGGTTAAAACCAATAACTGTTTGAAGAGTTCTATAGATCCATTTATTTTTCTATCAAATTCTAATATCTCAATATATAAATAGATATTTAAGCAGAGACATTACGACATGTATAGTAAAAAAACCTAACAATAACTCGAAAACAATTATTTGTATCCTTTGAACAGCCTAACACGATCACAATTACCAAATAAAAAGTTATCTACAATTTACTATTACTAAATAAAAAGTTATCTACACATTCAAACAACCCTCAAAATACAGATAACAGGAAAAAAATGTGTGTGAATATCTTTTTAAATGAAAGTGGGCTAAACTAAACTGTAAGATATATAGTTTTGCTATAAAGTCATTATTGAATAAAGCAACTAAAAATAGCAGCTGTAGAGTTTAATTTCCTTGTATGAAGAACTCAAGAGAATTGCAATTCAAGTCTCGTTGCCTCATCTTTCTTATCAGCTACTATTCTGTTAAGGATATGCATGCCTTCGTTAATCCTAAAAAAATTTACCACAACTCATCATATGAGCTGTTGAGCATGACAACTTACAACAAATATAGGTTCTAGCACATCTAAAAATGATTCCATATTAATGTATCAACACGCCCTACATTGGTAAATATGATAACTAAATGCTATGAGGCGCTATATACCTCCAATGTAAAATAATATCATAGAAGATATTTGTTAACTAAATGCTATGAGGCATTAACCATGTGCAACACACCTCAAATCTTCCATTATAAAATTGAAATCTAGAATAAAATTGAAGAAAATAAGCAATTTTAACAGGCACTCATATGCACCTGTTTAAGTATTATGCGAAACACACCTCAAATAATCACACTAAACTTTATACTTACAAAGAAGCTGCCTTTCGAGAGATTCGAGCTCGTTGGTACTCAGTGAGTCAATATCCTCACCATAGTAATTCCTAAAAGTTAAAGCAACCAAGTTCACAATATACTAAACATGGATCATAAATGCGCTCACATAACTTTTCGAGTAAGAAGTGTTGTTAATAATACCCTCACAGGTGGTTCCGCTAGAAACATGATGTCCACAACAGGACTTTGTTCCGTCTCATCTTCCCTAAAGGGGTGATAGAAATCTTCAAGGATATAAACAATCATTCCAACTTAATCTACCCCAGGCCACAAAAACTAACACACCCATATGACTACACTGTAGAAGTTAGTGGCAACATATGTTGTTCAGTGAATCAAGAATCAAGGCGAAACCAGGTTTGACCAAGTAGACCTTATGTGTGGAATAAAAAATTTCAATGGTGAAGGAAGTAATTAATAATAACAGAAAACTCCAACCATCCCTTTAATAACAAAACCTGGCGCACCACGCCTCCTTGGCTTTGCAAGAGTTAGGAAGAAAGCTTTTTGTATGATAGTTTTCTTGCGACTCAAAAACTTTACTATTTGCTTTATGCCAAAGTGGATTATTTTGGCCATAGACTAATTTATAGAATCACACGGACGTGACATATTTTAGAGTCTTTCTGCCTTTTAGAGAGTATAAACATGATATTCAAGGATGATTTGGTATTAAACTAAATCAATCCAGTCAAAATATAAATCAAAGGACGGAAACTGAAAATACTCACATGGTAAGCAGTATCAAACTTCTTGTTATGATCCACCTTCAGATGTTTTAAAGTAGTCCTGAGTGTGAACAATCAAATGAGGAATTGATCTTATAAATTGATTGATGGTTTTTCAATCAGAGCTAACAAAAACAGGATGATAAAACATCGGATAATCATAACAACGATAATCCATAACCGGTTAATAGAACATCAGATACAAAGTAGAGCAATAGGGCAAAGTTTATGAACTTACAAAAACAGAGCAATCGGTTTTTTAATCAACATGCAGAACAGAGATACCGTAATTCCCATGGATTAGTTAGTCAGTGATGATTGAGGGAGTTTTCAATTGTTTTGTATTTGTTTGTGTAGGGGAGTAGGGTTTGGTTGATTGACAGAATAAATTGTATATTAGTGATACAAAAATACTGAAACAGAGCATGCCTAATATTCAGGAACCGATTTGGTTTATAGATTTAGTGTTGCATAATATAATTCAAAAATCATGTTGGTCCAATGGTTAAGACTTAAGTTAATGTTACCAACCACTCAAGTTCAAACCTTACCAATTCTATTTTTAATGGCCATTAATTCCGAATTTAAAAAAAAAAAAAAAATGAGCTCAAATTGCTTAGGTGGCATGTCTTGATGACATGGAAATATGACTTGGCATTATGGGATGCCAAGTGGCATTATGACGTGACATGCCTCCTCTTATATATATATATATATATATATATATATATATATATATATATATATATATATATATATATATATATATATATATATATATATATATATATATATATCATGACAATTATACAATAAGCATGTAAACATCAAAGCACAACGGAAGCAAAGAATCATAATACTTGTAATTAATTAACTGAAACATAAAGAATACGTACCGTATAGCAATTCATGCAATTAGGGTTTATGAAAACCCCAAATAAAGATCAAATCATAAACCCTAATAAATTAGGGTTTATGTAAATCGAATAACCCCTAAACCAATTAAGGTTCCAGTAAAATCCAAAGCAGGATTTATCTACGATCTTGTACACACGTATTACTAACGATTCGATGTGAAAAGCTAGGTTCTTGAATCACAATAAACAACCAAAACACTTTTGTTGGTCATAAGCAAATCAAGTCCCTTAATAATTAGGAGTGTCGACTGGTTATGAGCAAGGGAGAGGGAAGAGAAATAAGGGTTGTTTAGGTGAATCAAGATTAGAAAAGAATGAATACAAAAGCCTTATATATATATATATATATATATACTATGTAATTTTGAGTCAAAGTTGAAGGATAACCCTTCTAGAACCCTATTCGACCGATCTATGGTTTCAAGAGGATTCGGATCGTTCTTGGCTTGTTTCCATATATTCGTCTTACTTCTCATTTAACGACCATTAGTCAATTACCGTTAAGTACTAATTTCCGTTAAGAATTTATTATGATTAAATAATTAAATATAACATTTTATATTAATTATTTGAACATCGATTCTCATACGTATAATGGGCAATCCCATAAACTCATGCTCGAATCTGATCATACATATATTAATTATATCCATAAACTTTAACCTTTCAGTTTCAATTAAAAACCATGGTGAAAAGATACGAGTAATAACCCACAATAAGCTTTAATCACTCAATGTCTTGTCTTCTATCATTTTGAGACAATTTGTAACAAGTTATGTATCTTTAAACAATTATCTCTAAAAACTAAACTCATCATCTTTTATTATACTCAATCGGTTTAATGAAATCGTACATTTCTATTCCATGACAGTTTAACAAATCGTTCGTATCTTTGACTTGTCAATATGTTTGAGCTTTGAACACAACAAGATCGAGATCTCCAAAAGATAACACATAAATCAGCCCATATAAATACGTTCAATGTATATACACATTGTTCATCTGTCCATGTGCACTCCAAATTCCTAGACATTAGTCTAAACTATTGTGGTCTTAATAATTACCCTTCATTGGAAAAGAAGGCATAACCTTATATAAATCAAAATAGAAATCAGTGAGATCCATCTATCCATCATATCCTTCCTTTGATAACATTTCTCATTCATCTCACAAGTAGCCATGAGCATCAAGCCCAGGTAACTTAATTAGTCATTCATGCTATTAGTCACTCCATGCATATGTTAAGCAAATGATTGACTGTCCATAGTTTAAGTCACTGCAATAAATAAATATGAACGTCCATATTAGTTTAATCCATCTTTTGGACTAAAGATTTTATGTTATATGCATGTAAAGGTTGGAGGGCAAAGTCGTTCTAATCACTGGGGGCGCTAGCGGCATCGGAGAAGCAACTGCAAGGTTATTCCTCGAGCATGGGGCTCGCGTAGTCATAGCGGACGTTCAAGATGACTTAGCCCACAAGTTGATTGCCTCATACAACGACAACAACATATCCTATTGTCACTGCGATGTTAGGGACGAGAAGCAAGTGGAAGCTGCCGTTAGCCACGCGATCACCAAATATGGGACACTTGACATACTGTTCAGCAATGCAGGAATCATGGGTCCCATGACAACTTTACTAGACATGGACCTAGATGCATTTGACAACACTTTGGCTGTCAATGTTCGCGGGGTGGCTGCAACTATCAAGCACGCGGCTCGTGCCATGGTTGCTAAAGGGACACGGGGTTCGATCATATGTACTGCCAGTGTGGCGTCGTCTATTGGAGGAGCTGGTCCTCATGCTTACACTACTTCTAAACATGCTATGGTTGGCTTGATGAGGACTGCGTGTAACGAGCTAGGGGCTCATGGGATTAGAGTGAACTGTGTGTCCCCGTTTGGTGTTGGAACCCCACTTAGCTGTGAGGCGTACAATCTAGAGCCGAGTCAAGTGGAGGCGAATTGTTGCGCGACAGGGAATTTGAAGGGGTTAGTCTTGAAGGCTAGGCATGTTGCGGAAACAGTGTTGTTTTTGGCTTCTGATGAATCGGCCTATGTCAGCGGGCAGAACTTGGGGGTGGATGGTGGGTTTACGGTGGTTAGCCGTAGCTACTCTGTGACTTAATAGAATTAAGGTTTTTTTAGGGATTGCGTTTTGAAAATGATTATCTCATTGTGTTTTAAGTCGCGGAAGAAGTTTTTGATAATGTATGAGTATAATGAAATTGATTTTTGTTACCTGATTATCAAGAGTCTAATCATCCATTAAGATGCAACAAAGCCGAATATAACTAAACCAGTATCAAGGTGGCCTAGCGGTTAGACACTCTGATCTCCTCACGCGATGTGAGTCTCGCTACTTATTTTTGCCAGCTTTAATGTGGCTAGTTATCTGAAAATTCTAATTACGTAAAAACATTAGTTTCAAAATGCAATTCAAATGCAGCAAATCAAATATTAAATCTCTAAACCTATATTAATATAAAATGTTCAACGTGAATCATGAAGTAGTGAAAGTGTAGTGGACTAGTGGCAGCAGCATGTGGGATGACTTTTGGTCTAAGTTTGTAGTGGTAAAAGTTACTGTTATTTTGGGAATTTTACGCTTATAGCTATCCAACATGATGCACGTTTTCTGCCATAAAATATGGCATGTCGGATGAATTTACGACGAATAGTGTTCTCTAGTGAAAAGTTGATCAAGGCATTGCTGATTTTATGATTTCTAATACAAGTGGGATGGTCAATGGCGGAACTTGGATAAATTTTTTAAGAAGGTCGAAAGGTAATTCTTGAAACTTAGGAGTCAAATCATAGTTTATCAAGAAAGTTTAAAGTATATAACATAAATTATGCATTAGTTCAAGTGTGTATAATGTACATATCACAAATTCTAAGAGTCCATGACCCTTCTTAGCCTACACTTGGCTCCGCCTCTTGAAAACAATATCTACCAAAATAATAAGTTTTATGACAACATGTAAATCGTTTTAGAATACAATAGCAACACGTGCTTTTAATAAGTGGCTATAAAGTTTAAATCTGAATAAAATAATGTTATTTGTTTTTTAATGATTGTCTAAATGATTTTAATTGTTCATTTTTAAGTATATATTAAACTATAAGAATCGATGAATAATTAGCTTGAATGGATCTTTAAAGATGAATATTTTGAAGAAAAAAAATCAATCTTGAAATTCACAAACACAGTTTGGTTCACCCCTGTCAACAAACATGTTATGGTTATCACTTCAATTTCTCGGTTTCTAATCCAACAAACCCGAAAAATTCATTAACACTATTTGTAATCTAAATTATAATACCAAAATTCATAAAAGCATTTCGACACACAAAACAAATTTATAAGCCACAAAATCGACATTTTGGATTGTGTTTTAGACTTGGCCCTAACCAACTACCCAAAATGTCCAGCCTAACAATTACTTATAACTAAACATAAACCTAAAAATAACCATAGATATATAAGATACCTAATATAACACTTATGCCTAATCTTTTCATAACTAAGCACACATGATTACACTTACGATCACCACTTCTTTGTTTCACTTTTATCCACAAACACAAACCAAGAAAAACTAATATGGTTTTGGTCTCCTTTAATCTCGAATCACAAAGGAACAACCTTGAATCTAAGTATCTTTCGTAACTCATGGTTAGTTGTTTCGGTGGATGTAGGCGGGTGAAGGGTTTTGTGGGTTTAAAGGGTTTAGAGGTGGGTGAAGGGTTTAAAGGTGTGGGAGGTAGTGAAGATTTTGCGGGGTTAAGAGCCAATAAGTGTAATCCTCAACTCTTACTCGGTAAGATGTTTACATCGACACACCAAACAAAAATAATAATAAGAAAAAATAAAAATAAAAATGTCTCACCGCATATGTAGAGGCGATTGAGGCGTTTTGGTAAAACAAACACACCCTTATTGTAACACCCCACCCTAATGTGTCAAATGTCATACTTGTGGCGAAACATACGTGGCGGAAGACTTTATTAACAAAATAGTTCACAAAGTTCATCAAGAAACTAAGGAAATAAAATAATAAGTCTAGAACATAATGACTTGAAGCAAAAATAAATACAAATCCAAAGTCTAAAGGAAGATGAATCCAAATTCCAAAGTATAGTCAACTACAAAAGAAAATAGGAAAGTTATCATCAAGTTGGTCCGCTAAGAGCTCTTAAGCACTCTTCACTCATATTCAAGCTTCCCTTATTACCTATCGCGGAGAAAAGAAATGTAGCTTAGCTAAAGGCTCAGTGAATAGATATAAACAAAATAGATAGATTAAGTATGCATAAGTAAACAAAATGGAGTCGTGATAACCTAGTTAACAAAGATATCAAATTTGATAAGGGTTTAACAAAAAAGGATAGTCAAACTAATCATATAGAAATGCCCTACGAGCAGGAAACATATGTCTAATGCATGTAACATGCATAGACCAAATAATCAAACATATATCGTGTCAAATTGTATAGGGAGCTGCAAACTCCAGATGTACCGAAACAAATGTGCGATGGGGTGTTGGCACCACACAACCATCCACCAAATCATATCCAAATTCAGATCAAATTATCCTAGGATGCAGTGCCCCCTACAAATAAAATCAAATATGTCCAAGTGCATAATAGAGCACACAAATATGGGAACACCGTTGACTGATCATACCATACGAGATAATGTCACACAAATATGACGTAAGCGTATAAGCTAGTTACAAAATACTTTGGGCCCGTTTGGTTAGATACTTTTGGATTCAACGAATACTTTCAAATCTTATAACAATTGTTTGGTACCAAATATGAATGAATGAATGTGGGACATACTAGTAAATGTGATTCCAAGCAAATAGGTTGTCTTTTGGCAAATTCAAACCCAAGATGGGTACTACATTAATTTACTCTCTCACAACATATTCAAATTAAGTAATAAAAAGTTATAACTATCATTGATTCTTTATAATATTTTATTAACTAATTTTTAAAATAATATTTTTTGATTACGTATTATTTCTTTTTCTTTCTCCAAATTCAAATATAAATCCAATGCTTAAACCAAGTCCAAATCCTAAACCTCTAAGAAACCATGTCGGCCCTTAATAGTATATCGAATGGATTCATAGTAAATTCTAGTGAAATGAAACGAGATATGAGATATTTAACTTGAAAGATGCACACTGGTATTTATAGGGTAGAGTTGAGATTCGAGATATGAAACAATATGGTAGAGTTGATTCTTGCTCATTTGAGGTTACGTGTAAAGTACATGAGAACATATTAGTGGTCGAGTGTATATCACAATATATAAGTCATGTCTATACTAAGCGCGACATGTCCCTGTCACAATGCACGTCATATTCACGCTTGCCAACACGAGTTCAAGTTAAATATGTGTTTTGTCAAAGTTTTCTTTTCATAGTTTCCTTAATAGATGACGCTCTCTATCTAAGCCTCCAAAATCTTTCAATCATTGTTACTCGCTTTAGAGGTCCACTATATGCGTGGTGATGCGGTCAAATAAGTAGTCTTTTATGCATCAATAATCCCATTAATAATGATCTTTACAATGATCTTATATAAGAGTCGTTGCTTAATCATTTACTTTTCTCGTTCTTAATAATTACGGAGCAAAAATGGAAAAGAAACGGAAAATGTGATATTTGGAGCTAAAACAAATAAAATAGTTGTTCGGAAGATGAATACGACATATTGAGATCGTCGTATACTTTACTTATAAGAAATCAAGTCGTGCATGTATTAAGAATAACAAGGTGTATCCATTTACGGTGATACACCGAGTATATTATATAGAAAATTTGAAAAAGAAATCGAGAAGAATCTGCGTGTATCGGGTTTTAGGATACACCGTATAGGATCCCCTAAGCAGGGAAGACCCAAGACGCGCATTAAAGGAATATGAAAATCCATTTCTTGGAATACATCACATCGAAGGCTAGTTAGTCGGTTCACCAAAATATTTTATTGTTGGACCCCACTCATGATATCTTGAATACGGCGTATCCAAATGAATAGGCCGTATCGAATCGATTTTAATAAGCTATAAATACAATCCTAGACATGACTTAGGACATCATTCTTTCCACTCCAATCGAATTTGAGGCCATTTTAGAGGCAAGAAAGCAATGAGAAGACACCATTTCACCATTGAAGAATATCGGTATCATAGTATCTAGTTTAATCATTCGGTAGTGTATCATTTTCATTATGAATTCTATCCGTTATCATTGATTCATACTTTGTGCATTGCTACTGAGTTTATGGGCTAACACCTTTTGGTGTTAGCCAAGTTATGACTATTATGCTCATTTGATTCGTTTACTAGATTTAATGCAATTTCTATTGGATATGTTATATTTGATAGCGTATCAATATTAGCGGTCCAAGCCCACTAATTACTGCTCGAATCAATCCCATTACCAAGATGGTAACCTAAATTAAATCCCGAGCCACACGGGGCCTAGTGAAACCTCTCGAAGCCGGTGAACATGATAGTAATAACTCTTCTTTAACTCGCTACTAGCGGTTAAGATGTACCATCGACAACATGCGATGGGGGCCTTGTGACAAGCACCACTTTATACGAACCAATGAGCGCACAACACCGTCCTCCTTGTTTTCTCTCGATGATCAACATTTGGCTCTCTAGTAGTGGTTGATCATCTCCAATGGGTTTATCTCTAAACCCACAAACCTCTCTATAAAGGAGAACAACACACAACTTTACAAGTATCACACTTGGGAAAATATTGCCTTACAACGGTAAAGTATGGTCTTTGTTTAAGTGTTACAGGCTTGATCCTTATGAATCTTATCGGGTCCTTACCATTCAACACGGAAACCAAACAACAAAATCATTCCCATCCATCTCTAAATTGATTTACATACCATACGTAAATATGGCATCATCCGTGGGGACATAATACAAAATAGTATGAATTTCTCAAAAAAATTCTACTATTTTCACTCATTTGTCACTCAAAATCCGAAATTATTTCCTTTATGCATAAGTTTCTTAAGTAAACATATACGGTGAACAAACCCTAAAATTTCGGCGCCGAAAACCACCTCGGACCTATCCGGTGGACAACTCTTTTCACCCATAGAAGAGCAAACAAATACTCGAAAAAGATACTTACCAGTCACCTAGAAACCACGCAAAGAAACCTTCAAGGGAGATACATGCAACAACTAACTTTGCAAAGAAACAGCAAAAGACACCATTTCACCATTGAAGAATATCAGTATCATAGTATCTAGTTTAATCATTCGGTAGCGTATCATTTTCATTATGAATTCTATCCGTTATCATTGATTCATACTTTGTGCATTACTACTGAGTTTATGGGGTAACACCTTTTGGTGTTAGCCAAGTTTATGACTATTATGCTCATTTGATTCGTTTACTAGATTTAATGCAATTTCTATTGGATATGTTATATTTGATAGCGTATCAATATTAGCGGTCCAAGCCCACTAATTACACGCTCGAAACAATCTCATTACCAAGATGGTAACAAATTAAATCCCGAGCCACACGGGGCCTAGTGAAACTCGCAAGCCGGTTGGACATGATAGTACTCTTGCTCTTTATCATCATTAGCGGTAAGATGTACCATCGACCTTTGTGCGGTGGGGACACACGACAAGCACCACTTTATGCGAACCAATGAGCGCACAACACCGTCCTCCTTGTTTTCTCTTAGATGATCAACATTTGGCTCTCTAGTAGTGGTGATCATCCCCAATGGGTTTATCTCTAAACCACAAGCCTCCCTATAAAGGAGAGAAAACACACAACTTTACAAGTATCACACACTTGGGCAAATACTGCCTCACAACACTAAAGTATGGTCTTTGTTTAAGTGTTACCCGAGCTTATTGATCCTTATGAATCTTATCGGGTCCTTACCATTCAGCACGGGAAACCAAAGAAAAAAACCATTCCCATCCCATCTCTAAATTGATTTACATACCATACGTAAATATGGCATCATCCGTGGGGACATAATACAAAATAGCTGCGAATTTCTCAAAAAAATCGACTATTTTCACTCATTTGTCACTCAAAAATCCAGAAATTATTTCCTTTATGCGCAAGTTTCTTAAGTAAACATGTCTGGTGAACAAACCCCTAAAATTTCGGGCACGCCCGAAAACCACCTCGGACCTATCCGAGTGGACAACTCTTTTCACCCATAGAAGAGCAAACAAATACTCGAAAAAGAGACTTACCAGTCACCTAGAAACCACACAAAGAAACCTTCAAGGGAGATGCATGCAACAACTAACTTTGCAAACCTACACATGTCATCTCCCCTAAAGAAGCCCACATGGTTCTGTGAGAGACGTCATACACTAAGATCATTCACACAACCGTGAATGTCTCAACCATTCAAATTTCAAGGAGCGGCAAAGTGTGCTAGAAGGTGTTAGGGACAAAGGGGTTGACAAACATGCAAATCGGGACATACTACGCCCACTTATCAGAAAAAACTCAGGTAAACACATACCAACCTACTTATCCTTTTTCGCATTACTTTACATATAGCAATCAGGCCGAGTCATTATTTGGTAACTAACTTTGGTATGGCATTCAGAGAGACACCCTGACATCTTCTCTTAGCCCCTCCGCTGGAAATAACATGCAACCTACCCTATACTTAGAAAAAAATCTCAAACACATACCTAGAAAAGCCTTGCACTAGGGAACTCACATAGAGTAGGATAAAGTATTTACCCAGTCTACTTAAGCCTGGACATCCTGAACTAAAAACTCTAAGGGATAACCTCACTACTGGCACAAACAAAGTGGCCCACCCTGACACACAACCCATGGTAAATGACAATTACCAAATGGAACAAGAGTCCCTCAGGAAACATATAGAAAGTGGCAACATGATCCAATCATGGCACTCACGCACAAAAAGAGGCAACGAAGTCACGAAAACTAGGTAACGTACCCCATCGTGAAGCATTCCATAGGATACATAGGATCCCATCGTCCGACCCCGTAGTCATAACAACAATGATATCCTCACATAGGTTTGTAGAATATACATGGATGGCGGGAGTTTAGTCAACATAATGTACTAACATTGTTTCAACAAACTCACAGAACACATCAGGTCAAGCCTTAAACCTCCAACAACAACGCTAATCGGGTTCTTAGGAGAGATATCATATCTTGAAGGTGTAGTCACCCTATAGCTCACATTAGGAACACACCCATTGTCGAGAAATATCATGTTACAATTCCACATTATCAAATCCACATCTAAGTACAACGTCATACTCGGAAGAACAATGCTTCGGAAGCTTAACATGGAAGTTTCAGCCATCATGTCTTTAGTGGAACTTACAATAGAGCGAGTCACTACGGAGAGAGAGACTACCAGGTAAGGATGCAAGCCTAGTGGTCGCGGTGGAAGAAAGCATTATCACGGGAGATCGCTAGAAGCCTATTCAATGAGACAATCCCAAACACGTGAAAGACATCATACATCACGAATACCCAAATCAACCTATCACAATCGAGTAAACCTCTCGCCCGAGTACATAACCAACTTGAACAACTATTGGCAAACGGTCTAAACACATTCGCTTGTAAACCTTCGACATGACCGTGTAGAACCGTAGGGGAATACATCTTTTCACTTCTTCAATTTTATTGACTTCAAGCATTAAAGATCACCAAGTGGTTATACAACAATAATCACAACCACAAACACTACCAAAGTATATAAAGCATGTAAATAGACACCATGATATAAAATGGTTCGGGATGGGGTTATACCATTCAGATGTCCTATTGTGAATCCACGATATCGATAATATTACTCTAGTATAATTCTTTCGGTGGATTACAAACCATTACAACTTCACTCCACCGATATGCACAAAGAAGAGCTACTTCCAACGGTATTTCGATCTCGGAAACCACCAAAAGAATCTCATGATTCAACTTAACTACAAAGACCAATAAGACTTCCCACCAGAAGTATTAAACCCGAACTAGATCTTAACTGATCTAGGCTTGGTGACCAAGACAAAAGACTTCCCTTACAACCAAATTGAATGATAGAAAGTTGATTATTGAAATCAACCCCTAACCTAACCTAGAGACTAGATTCTAATAGAAAGGGTATAGAAGAAGACCTCGACACAATTCACAAGAGTGGATTAGGTTCTTGTGAATCTTCCCTTGCGTAGATGTGTTCTTTCAAGAATGATAAGAGAAAGATTAAGAACATAAGATGTATACTTATAGGGTATAGAGAAAAGAAGGGGAGGAAATAATGAATGGCAAGGGTGAAATGTCCAAGACAAGTGGGGATATTTATAAACCAAGCCATAGGACAACAATCACACAGTGCGTTGTTGGCGCTCCAGTGCCAGCCACTGCTACCAATGGCTTGGTTTTTTACCCGACTTGTTAAACCCCAAGTGCACTTCACATTTGACCTTTCTAATATCAATCCAACACTTGTAGTGTGATAAGATCAACAATCTCAAATAGCCATTTGTAAAATGATTTGTGAAGTGTTTAAAAGAAAATTTAAAGATGTCTGTCCAATATTAAGTAGAGAGGAAAGAAGTATTGGACAAAAGGGGTATAATATGGAATTCCTCACTTGGCAAGGAGAGAAAGAATATGCCAAGAAATATTCCTTTGCTTGGAGAGAAAGTGTGGATGTTGATAGAGGAAAGATTTGAATTTCTGATAAGGATTTAAAAGGTACACTTTTGAGGGGTCATTTAAGCCCTTAATTGATCACTTTTGTATCCGTTACTACTTAATTTCGTTCCTTTTCACTTTTTAGGTCTCTTGAAGGCAAATTGCTAGAATGACACTTATTCGGATGAAAAGGCGCGATTATATGAAGAAAATGGCCAAAGTCAAGAATCGAGACACTCAAGTCTTTGAAAGCAGAAGGGGCGGTGTCACGACTTAATAGTGACGCCACACGACACACCTTGAGACGACTCGTAAAGTAAATTGCTATTTTACAAGTGGCGGAATCGGTTTAAAAGATTAGGCGTCACAACTCGGAGGGCCTAGATTTTGATCCGACGTCGAGAGGTTGAAGCCGAGCGGCGTCACAAGCATAAGGTGCGCGTCCACGAGTTGACGTGGCCAAGACGAAAACCTAATGGCGGTGACCGGCGGCGTCACAATTAAAGAGTGACGCCGTCGCATATTGTAACTCTATATATTGAATTCGGATTTTTAGTATTTTAAAGAGGTAGTTTTGTGGAGTAAAAACCTAAACCGAACATAGGCTGTCTTGGACAGTATCTTAGGGTTCCATACCCTATTTTACAACAAGATAAGTGATTTACTTCATTAATTCAATTATGTCTTCAATTATTTGTGTGTATGCTTGCATGTTTTCCATGTCCGGCTAATTTACTTGTGTGTTTGCTTAGATCTATGAAACCTAGGTATTGATTATTGATTGGTTGTCTCTTATCTTAATTGTGATTGACCTAGTATTGCGATAGGTCATTCGTTGTGTTTTTAATGCTTGAGTAATCTTTGTGAACATTAGTTTATAATCACCTAGAGTTATTGTAGTCTAAACATCCAAAGATAACCTTAGAGTTAGTTTATGAATCTTAGAGATTTCGTAGGCAATAACCTTAAGGTAGTCTCAAAGGGTTAGGGAGAAACTTATACCCTACGACCTTAGAAGACACAACGCGTTAAGAATAAGTACGTGACAATTCAACCATCAATAGGAGATAACTAGGGAGTAATAGCATCTAAGTAAACACATCTTTAATCATCATAAGAGCACACAACAATAGACATAGACTACACTCACCTTAGTTTAGATAATTAGATAATTAGATAAGTAGAGTAATCGGTAGAAATACCACCCCCCAAATCCAATACCCCGAGATTCGTACCTTTCCATTTTCTAAAAAACATAAAAAAAATAAAAAAAATAATATTCCTCAACCCCAACCTTAGCGTAGTAATTTCTCACTAGCTTTCCTATTCCCCTAGAGAACGATATCAATTCCCGAGGCTTACCCTAATACTACACTACAACGATTAGGTTCACTGCCTAGGGTGTTGAAAAAGTTGCTCGACGAAAAGGAAGTTCCTTTGACCCCGAATGCGTGTTGTACGCATATCAAGTTTTTGGCGCCGCTGCCGGGGAATAGATTAGCTAGTTAGATTTCCACCTCGTTTAGGTTTCCTTGCTTGATTCCTATCAAGTAAGCTTTTTTCCATTTTTAGCTTCCTCGTAGTCTATCCCCCTTCTTCGTGACCTTTGTTAGTAACCCCATCACTTTTCATCATGGAAGGTGATAATCAACCACCACTCATCAACCCACCACCAAATGACCCGCCAAGAGGCTGTACTCTTGGTGAATACTCAAGACCAAGCCACCTAGGCTATAGAAACACCATTGAGCTTCTCGACTAAACCCAAACTACGGCCCTTCAATCCGACACCATCCAGGTTGGTGCAAAACGGATGTGCATTCCATGGACTTCGTTCAAGATCCTAATCGACATCTTAAGGATTTCTTAAAATCGTCGATTCCATCGACCTCGATGCTACTACTCGGGAGACCACGCTTGCGCCTCTTCTAATTCTCTACGGGACCAAGCTAGTAATTGGCTTGAGCGACTTCCCATGGCTCCATCTCAAGTTGGGATGATCTCACCTCTCGTTTCCTTGCTCAATTTTTCCCACGGGAGAACTACTAAGCTTAGGAATGAAATCTTGATGTTCCAACAACGTCAAGGTGAATCTCTCTATGAAGCATGGACTCGATTCAAGGACTTACTCCATAGAGTCCATCATCACGGCATTGATCTTTGGCTTCAAGTCCAACTCTTTATGATCATGTCAACTTCCCTACTAAGCGATCCATTGACCAAGCGGCCGATGGTAAACTTAGTGATCTCACGCGGAGGAATCATGGGGTATAATAGAGGACCTTGCTCTATATGACAATGAAAGTTGGAATGACCCCGTGAGTTGCCCAAAACCGTAAAGGCAATCTCCTTGCCTCCCATTGACTCACAACCTTCCGATCATAGGATGCTCGAGCTTGAAAATCAAGTCAAATTCTAATGAGCTCCTACAAAATCCTAAGTCTTCACATCAAGTGAACAAAATCACTATACCTTGTGAGTTGTGTAGTGGTCCCCACGACACTCGTGATTGCACAAGACTCCCGAACAAGCTTTGCGGACTCGCCTCCGCTGCGTCGATGGAGCGGGAGAGAAGTGGTACACTTTCAAGCCCGAACAAAACAACTTAGGAAACTCCTATAACCGCTCATGGAGGAATCACCCTAACCTTAAGTGGAACCAAAATTCAAACCCACCCCAAAGCTCATCTAGTCCACCTAATAGGTTTAACCCTCCAAACACCGGGAACACCACTAGTCTTAAGGAAGTTGCGTCTAGATTCATGTCATTTCAAGAAACTCGATTGACTAAGCTTGAAGCCGATTTCAAGCAACGACAAGGCGAGATGACAAACAAGCTTGACGCCCTCTTAAAAGCCTTCAATGACCGGGAAATTAGAGCACTCCCAAGTGATACTATAAAGAACCTAAAAGTGAATTCGATTTCATCGACCTCATGTTCTTGTTCACCATGGGAGAGTGAACATCCATGCCCTTCACACCCAACGGTCCACTCGGTAAATGCTATCAACAAGGGTTCCAAGCGATCCCAAATGAGGTACCAAGGCCCCGCACCATTGGTACAACCCACTCTTGAGAAAGCCATCGACCAAACCTAATCTAGAGGAGGAGTACAAGGAACTCCATAGAGAAAAACCGGTTCTTGAAGTCTTCTCTCATGCACCTTATTATAATGCTTTAAAAGAAAAATATGAGCGAGAACTAAAACTTGGAAAACATGGGTCCGCGTTTGTGCAAAATAATTTACCTAAGAAGTTAGACGATCCTGGGCTATTCACTCTTCCGTGTAGGCTTGGAACCTCCAAACCTCTCGATGCTCTAGCCGACTTAGGATCATGCATCAATCTTGTTTCGTTGTCCCTCCATAGAAGCCTTAACTTAGGTAAGATAGAACCAACGGAAACCATCTAAGGTCTAGCGGACGATAGTATTGCATATCCGGTAGGGATAATAAAAGACATGGTAGTACACGTAGGAGAATTGACTCTTTTGGCAGATTTCCATGTGCTAGACATGAATAAGAACCCGACATGCCCATTGCTTGTAGGAAGGGGATTCTTAGCTACCGCTAGTGCCATCATTGATTGTAAGATGTCTAAGATAATGGTAGGAGAAGGAGTGCTAGATCAATTTACGATGTCAAAAGCATATTTACTACAAGGAAGAGGAAATCCTCATGAAATTAGGTTGGATAGAACACCATCTAGATATGGACCTTGGATTAATAATGACTTCATAGGTCTGCAACGACCTTTCTATCTAGATGAAGCCTTTGCTAGTAAAGCAACTTTCCATGAAAAAGAATTGGCTAGGGACATGGAAGTGAACCCCTTCGAGGATAATTACTTCTTCTACATCGGTTGAGTAATTCCCCCACACCCTTGCGTTGTACTCATCTTTAATACACGATACCCCTATTTAACCCCTCAGAGCCTATCCTTTTCGCGGTTCTCGTGATGTTTCGTTTTTTTGGAATATCAATGAAGAGCATTGTTTACAATCCAACCCCAAATGTACACCCAAATCGCCTTAGCCTACCTTGTATGCACTCACTTTTAGTGCATTATTGTTATCATACTAAACCCTTAGTTCAATTATCTAGTTGCTTGCATAAGTTGCTAAGTCGAGTCCTATCCTTTGTACACAGTTTTGGGATGATTGGGACTCATGGGAAAAGTTAAATTTTATGAAGTGACGGGAAGGAACGTTAAATTCAAATTCCCTTCATTTACGTAATAATGTACTCCAAGTGTTTTGATCTTTTCAAATCGGGTCAAATTAGTGTTAGAGTAATAAAAACTCAAGTGTAGGGATGTGCCTATAAATCCCTATTATTTTGATGTTATCGTAGAGGATGGTAGAGTAAAAGTGTATGAAAAAAAAAAAAAAAAATAAAATAAAAAAAAAAAAAAAACGGGCTACCATCCTACATCTTTCTTTAAATTTATGTTTGTTTGTTTCAATTTATCTAGAGTTTAGAGTGTCGAGTCTTGGCTTGGCAACGCCATTCTTCTCATGCTTGTAACATAAAGATTTTTGACTTGCCACCTGATAAGGTTTTATAATGTACCTTTTTGAGGGGTCGTTTAAGCCCTTATTTGATCACTTTTGTATCCGTTATTACTTAATATCGTTCCTTTTCACTTTTTAGGTATCTTGAAGGCAAAATGTTGGAATGACACTTATTCGGACGAAAAGGCGCGAATATCTGAAGAAAATGACCAAAGTCAAGAATCGAGACACTAAAGTCGCTAAAAGTGAAGGGACGGCGTCGGGTGTTATCTGCGGCGCCGTCGCATCACTTTTGTGACGAGCTCAAGAGCTAAATTGCTTATTTACAAGTGACGGTGTCGGTTTTAAAAGAGTAGGTCGTCGCAACTCAGACGGCCTAGATTTGATCCGAACGACGCCGAGATCTGAAGGGACGGCGTCACAAGCATAAGGTGACGCCGTCGCAAGACTAACGTGGCCAAGACGAAACCCTAATAACGGCGACCACGGCGGCCACAAATCAAAGGTGGCCGTCGCATATGTAATCTTATATATAGAATCAATTTTTAGTTTTCAATGTAGTCTTTTGGAGTAAAACCTAAACCGAACCAAGGCATCTTGTACAAGTATTTTAGGGTTCCAAACCCTATCTTACATCAAGATAAGTGTTTTACTTCATTAAGTTAATTATGTCTTCAATTACTTGTGTGTATGCTTGCATGTTCCCCATGTCCGGCTAATTTACTTGTGTGTTTGCTTAGGAATATGAAACTTAATTATTGAATATTCATTGGTTGTCTCTTATCTTAATTGTTAATGATCTAGTAATGCGATAGGTCATCCGTTGTGTAGTTAATGCTTGATTAATCTTTGTGAACCTTAGTTTATAATACCTAGAGTTGTTGTAGGCTAAACCATCCGAAGAGTACCTTAGAGTTAAAGTTTATAAATCCTAGAGATTTTGTAGGCGACACCCTTTGGTAGTTTCAAAGAGTTAGGGATAAACGCATACCCTACGACCTTAGACACACAACGCGATTAAGAATAAGGACATGACAATTCAACCATCAATAGGAGATAATTAAGGAGTAATAAAACCTAAGTAAACACATCTTTAAATCATTATACGAGCACACAATAATTAGACATAGACTACATACACCACTAGATTAGACAATTAGATAAGTAGAGTAATCGGTAGAAATACCAACCCCCAAATCCAAACCCCGAGATTCGTACCTTTCCATTTCCTAAAAACATAAAAGATAAAAATAATCTTCCTCAACTCCAACCTTAGCGTAGTAACTTCTTACTAGCATTCCTATTCCCTAGAGAACGATATCGATTCTCATGGCTTACCGTAATACTACACTACAACGATTAGGTTCATTGCCTAGGGTGTTGAAAACTTGCTCGACGAAAGGAAGTTCCTTTGACCCCGAACGACGCGTGTAGCGTTATCAAGTTTTTGGCGCTTTTGCCGGGAATAGAATAGCTAGTTAGGAGTCCACTTTCGTTAGGTTTCCTTGCTTGATTCCTATCAAGTAAGCTTTTTTCCCAATTTTTAACTTTCTCGTAGTCTATCCCCTTCTTCGTGACCTTTGTTAGTAACCCCATCACTTTTCATCATGGAAGGTGATAACCAACCACCACTCAACAACCCACCACCAAATAAATCACTTTCACTCAAAACCCAAACCAATGACCAACACAACCTCCGAAGCCGTTATGTGAGTAGAAACACCGACCTTCAAGATTTGCAGAAGGTATTCGATAGCACAATTAGGGAAGCTGTTGAGAAAGTGGTCAGTGCCTCTGTAGTTGGCTCCATGATCAATAGTAATTCGGAAGATGGCTTAATAAATAAAAATGTGAATGAGGAGGATAGTGATTATTTTAATCTTTACCCCACTAAGGAAGAGGTTGCCTACCATCAATACATAATCGATAATCCCCGATCACCCATCATTAGGATATGTCCAAAGATTAGGAGAGGAAATCCTTGGAACCTCAAAATTCCTTCTATGATCGGTTATAGGATCGTCGAACATGCTTACATAGATACGGAATCTCCCATTAATGTGATGTCATCTGCTGTTTACAATGACATTATGAATGAGCGACTTAAAATTAGGAGAGACCCTAAGTATCCAGGTGGAGTTTGCAACTTTGTGGGAAGAGTCAAGGATGTACACGTCTTTATAGGAAATTTTGCCTACCTAGTTGATTTTGTAGTCCTAGAAGACATTGGGTGTGTCATTGACTATAGCTTATCCCAAGTGGTGCTAGGAAAACCGTTTGTTGAAACATCTAAAATGAGCCATAACAAGTATGATGGAACGGTTAGGTTTAAGGAAGGAAATGATGAGATCACTTATAGGATGCCTTGGAAGACGAATGAATATGGCCATCTATCCCTTTTTGAAGGAGACAACATTAGAGCTTTTGAGGACAAAAGCAAGGACGATGTTGAAAAAGGTTTTAAATTCATGTGGGAAAGAAGGAGGCTTTATTATAAGGATTGCTTGACCCTAGGGCCTAGGTATAGAATCAATGAAAATTTTGTTAACATGATAGAATTCTCATTGAGGATGCAAAACGAGACCACGTAGGGGCACGACTACGAGTCTAGCTACAAGACTCATAAATAAAGAAAAGCGTTTCGTGGGAGGCAACCCATGCTTAATTGTTTGCTTGTTTGTGTCATATATCTTTTATTGATTATTTATTCTCATGTTTAAATTTGTAAAAATGCTTTATTTTGTCTTTAACCTCGTCTTAATTACATATAAAGGTATTTTACATAAGGGATAAGTGTAGGGAGGATTACACACATTTTTAAAAGAAACGTAAACATGAGAATTTTAATTAATTAAAAGATATAAATGTGTGTTTGTTTGAGTCAAATGCTTGTATCGTGTCATAATGGATGTTTTGGCGGAAATTTTTCCGATTCTAAAGATGTAAATTTTCCGAATTTTTTCAAAAATCGCAGACCGCTTTTTGTCGGGATAACTTGACGGTAGATCGCAACTGACGTCGGGAAGGAGCAAAACAACTCGATTACTTTTTCTCGTTTTACGAGCTACTTATAATTTTTGGAATTTTCCGTGTCTTAATTTTCCGTAAATTGTAAACATCCATTCCACAAGCATTATATCCTAGATTAGTAGAGTCCTATATATATTATTACCATCGATTTTACGCAAAGGTTTCGTTTGTTTTCTTCGAGTGTGCAGGTTTAATTAAAAGGAAGATACATAAGATGAGAAGGAGCTTTTCAAGCAAACATTCTTCTTGAAGAATGTAACCACCACTTTACACGGATCCTACCGAGCTAATCAGGGGAGTACTAGTTTCTTTTATCTTTTATTACCTTCCATTATCATAACTTTGATACTTTCGGGGAACATTGGGGACAATGTTCAGTTTAAGTGTAGGGAGGGAAAATAAAACGGGAACTTTGAAACTATGCTTATCCTTGAATGTTTGCTTTGTCCAATTGCATTTGTGTAATAAACCATGAGAAAATGTACATTAGGGTAATTTTGGCACCAAATTAAAAAATTCATGACATATAGGGTGGGCCATTAGTCTTAATAAAGCGTCTCATGGATAGGAAGTTATATGACTAGCACAAAAACCCTTTACCACTTAAATTCCACCCAAAATGCGAGGATCGCCTTAGATTAGCAGGAATTAAAGCATTCATCTTTAATGCTTAGTGTGTGAACCGGTAGTATAATAGATTCTAGAACTTGTTTTGTGATGCATCTCAGATCGCTAGTAAGACTACACTTGTATAGTTAGGAATAATTAAATGATAAGAGGCATTAGGATAACCCTTGTTTAATACCCGTAATATAATTACTTCTTCCACATCGGTTGAGTAATTCCCCACACCTTTGCGTTGTACTCATCTTTAGTACACGATACCCTAGTTAACCCCTCGAGCCTATCCTTTTCGCGGTTCTCGTGATGTTTGGTTTTCCGGAATATCAATGAAGACAATTGTTTACACCCCACCCCCAAATGTACACCCAAATCACCTTAGCCTACCTTGTATGCACTCACTTTTAGTGCATTATTGTTATCACACTAAACCCTTAGTTCAATTATCTAGTTGCTTGCATAAGTTGCTAAGTCGAGTCATATCCTTTGTACACAGTTTTGGGACGATTGGGACTCATGGGAAAAGTTAAAGTTTATGAAATGACGGGAAGGGAACGTTAAATTCAAATTCCCTTTATTTGCGTAACAATGTACTCCAAGTGTTCTGATCTTTTCAATTCGGGTCAAATTAGTGATTAGAGTAATAAAAACTCAAGTGTAGGGATGTGCCTATAAATCCCCATCATTTTGATGTTATCATAGAGGATGGTAGAGTAAAAGTGTATTAAAAAAAATAGAAAAACAAATAGAAAAAGAGAAAAAGAAAAAAAATAGAGTGTTAAAAAAATATGGGCTACCATCCTACATCTATCTTGAAATTATGTTTGTTTGTTTCGGTTATCTAGAGTCTAGAGTGTCGAGTCTTGGCTTAGCAACGCCATTCTTCGCATGCTTGTAACATAAAAAATTTGACTTGCCACCACTAAATAGCCTATCCCACCAAACCCTTTGTTTCTACCGTAAGCCTAACATTACAATCCTTTAAAAGACCTCTTTGATAGTCTTTCCTAGGTGCTTACGCCAAAGCGATGGAGGTTTGATCTAGTCTCAAGCCTATGGTAATCTATGTACTAGGACCGGTTAATGAGTGTTTATAATCCATTTCCAACTTGTTATATTTCATATACACCGAGAGATGTGAGTATCAAACACCTCATGCGAGGTGCTAGTATGTATTCCGTGCTTGTTATGACTTTTATGGGCTTATATGTGTTGTGGATTGTTCTAAACCAATGCTTCATGACCCCTAACTTGTAAATTAATTGGCTAAAAGCACATTTGCTTGAGGACAAGCAAATACCAAGTGTAGGGATATTTGATAAGGTTTTAAATGTACCTTTTGATCACTTTTGTATCCGTTATTACTTAATATCGTTCATTTTCACTTTTAGGTATCTTGAAGGCAAAATGCTAGAATGACACTTATTCGGACGAAAAGGCGCGAATATCTGAAGAAAATGGCCAAAGTCAAGAATCGAGACACTCAGTCGCTAAAATTGAAGGGGACGGCGTCGGTGTTATCTCGCGACGCGTCGCATCACTTTTGTGAAGGCTCGAGAGCCAAATTGCTTATTTACAAGTGACGGTGTCGGGTTTCAAAAGAGTAGGTCGTCGCAACTCGATTGACCTAGATTTGATCCAGACGACGCCGAGAGGCTGAAGGGACGGCATCACAAGCATAAGGTGACGCCGCAAGACTAACGTGGCCAAGACGAAACCATTATAGCGGCGACCCGACGGCGTCACAAATCAAAGGGTGACGCCGTCGCATATGTAATCTTATATATAGAATCCGAATTTTTAGTTTTCGTGTGTAGTCTTTTGGAGTAAAACCTAAACCGAACCAAGGCTGTCTTGTACAAGATTTTAGGTTCCAAACCCTATCTTACATCAAGATAAGTGTTTTACTTCATTAATTTAATTGATAGAAACTAAGAACGTGATGAAGATAGTTTCTTGATCGTTTATGAGCCTTAGGGTTTAACAATAACAATGACAATACGCAGCGGATAAATCAAAACATAATTGTTATTGACACAAGGTTTTCAATCACTAACACTAACTAATCTTAGACGTTTATAGGAACACATCTAGATAACTAAACTAATAACCTAGGCGTTTACAAGACTATACGCCTAGAACACACACACACACCTTTAGTCGACTACATTATGGAAGACTTGTATAAAACCTACACCTATGTCCTCTTTATATACTAGAGGATTAGGGTTTACAAAATCCTACAAAGGACTAATAAATAAAACTTCTTTTGCAAGCAAGTCCTTCCATCTTTTTGTAGGTTTCCTTCTTGTCATATTAAGTCCTCTTGTTTCATTCTTTTGTCTTATCAACTCAAACGTATAATTCCCAACAATCTTCCCTAGTTGATAATGACAAACCATTCTTGAACGAACTTCCCTAGGCAGTAGAAATTGAGATCGGGATCTCACCATGAATGAAACAAGTATGTCTTCCTTTGTCTTCCCTTAATCCATGCCATGCCACTCAAACATCTCTTCCCTTTTGTTATTATCCAAATAGGGAACGTATGCAAATAACGATCTTGACCACCACGAACCAATATCATACTTCCAATCTAAGACTTCCAATGCTTCAAATCGCCCACCATTACGCACCATAAGAAAAATGGATCCAAACAAGAGAAAACTCCAACTAGTAGTAGGAATAATGATCAACGATGAGTAAAATCAAACACTTCCCCTTGAGTGATGCATGAACATCAAATGATTCTTCAAATCTGTAAGCTCCTTGTAATGATCACTTGTGAAGAAAACTGAGTATAATAAATTTGATGAAGAAGTAAAATTTCCAAAACTTGCGTCTTATGTCTTGTACTATCCACGTGACTCCGAAACTCATACTCCTACAGAAAGTATAAGTAGACAGCAACCTCTTGACAAATCCTCAACTATATGAGACACTGAGCACAATAACGTAACTCCTTAAAGTGATAGCAAAAGTGAGTATTAAGCACCATCAGTTTGTAGATCACACAATTTTGCTAGATTCATCAAGTCTTTGTCAACATCCTTTAAGCATGAACAAGTTATCTCTAAAGTGTAACACCCACTTTGAGATATGATAAGAACACAAACCTGTGTAACTCTACTACAATATCAAATAGATGATATTCAACCTTCTTTCGTAATCAATTCTTAAAATAATTCAAAACGAGCCTTTTAAAACCTTTAAGAACAAATTCCAATCTCCTTGTGTGTGTGAACCAATCTTGTGTGTGTCATTCGATATCCTTCAAACCATCTCGAACTTCCCTCAAATTCGAACCATACTAGAACCAAAAACAATTCGTTCTATCCGATATCGATCAAAACTATGACACTTTAAAACAACGAGCAAGACTTTCAACTTATACAAGCGGGAGCAATGCTTTGAAACCTCGAGCAAGACTTTGTGAAATCAGAAGACTTTGATCAAAAGAGCGATACTTTGAATAAATCCTAACAAGATTTTGAAACACACAAAGAAGCTTTGAAAACTCTCTTGCGACCAACTTGACAAGATATATCTTCACATAAAAGCTCAAATCGACAATCCTTCGGTGAGATTAAAGATAGATATACCAAGAAGCTCCAGTTCAAGTTTATCCCGATCCAACGGTTCATTAAAAGTTATACCCTCTTGAAAACCTCTTTTGCAGAAAGTTGCGAATTTTGCAAAAATCGATTTTCTTCATTCTTTTCGCCAAGAAACCTTGTGAATCCCTAGGTAACGAGCTCCCAAGCTCGATACCAATTGTGAAGATCGCTTATAAGCTCACTAGGGATAACAATAACATATACATACGCAATGAATAATAAAGAACATCAATGTTATTGCTAAAGGTTTTCAATCACTAACACTAACTAATCTTAGACGCTTATAAGAACACGTCTAGATAACTAAACTAATAACCTAGGCGTTTACAAGACTATACGCCTAGGACACACACACACCTTTAGTCAACTAAATTATGGAAGACTTGTATAAAACCTACACCTATGTCCTCTTTATATACTAGAGGATTAGGGTTTACAAAATCCTACAAATGAATAATAAATAAAACTTCTTTTGCAAGCAAGTCCTTCCATCTTTTTGTAGGTTTCCTTCTTGTCATATTAAGTCCCTCTTGTTTTATTCTTTTTGTCTTATCAACTCAAACGTATAATTCCCAACATTAATTATGTCTTCAATTACTTGTGTGTATGCTTGCATGTTCCCATGTGTCCGCTAATTTACTTGTGTGTTTGCTTAGGAATATGAAACTTAATTATTGAATATTGATTGGTTGTCTCTTATCTTAATTGTTAATGATCTAGTAATGCGATAGGTCATCCGTTGTGTAGTTAATGCTTGATTAATCTTTGTGAACCTTAGTTTATATTACCTAGAGTTGTTGTAGGCTAAACCATCCGAAGAGTACCTTAGAGTTAAAGTTTATAAATCCTAGATATTTTGTGGCGACACCCTTTGGTAGTTTCAAAGAGTTAGGATAACGCATACCCTACGACCTTAGACACACAACGCGATTAAGAATAAGGACGTGACAATTCAACCATCAATAGGTGATAATTAAGGAGTAATAAAACCTAAGTAAACACATCTTTAAATCATCATACGAGCACACAATAATTAGACATAGACTACATACACCACTAGATTAGACAATTAGATAAGTAGAGTAATCGGTAGAAATACCAACCCCAAATCAAAACCCGAGATTCAGTACCTTTCCATTTCCTAAAAACATAAAAAGATAAAAAATAATCTTCCTCAACTCCAACCTTAGAGTAGTAACTTCTCACTAGCATTCCTATTCCCCTAGAGAACGATATCAATTCCTGTGGCTTACCCTAATACTACACTACAATGATTAGGTTCACTGCCTAGGGTGTTGAAAAACTTGCTCGACGAAAAGGAAGTTCCTTTGACCCCGAACGACGCGTGTAGCGTTATCACCACCACTAAATTGCCTATCCCACCAAACCATTTGTTTCTTTACCATAAGCCTAACGTTACAACCCTTTAAAAGACCTTTTGGATAGTTTTTCCTAGGTGTTTACGCCAAGAGCGATGGAGGTTTGATCTAGTCTCAAGCTTATGGTAATCTATGTACTAGGACCGGTTAATGAGTGTTTATCTTCCATTTCCAACTTGATATATTTCATATACACCCGAGAGATGAGAGTATCCAAACACCACTTGTGAGGTGCTAGTATTTAATTTCCGTGCTTGTTATGACTTTTGCGGGTCTTATATGTGTTGTGAATTGTTCTAAACTAATGCTTCATGACCCCTAACTTATAAATTAATTGGCCAAAAGCACATTTGCTTGAGGACAAGCAAATACAAAGTGTAGGGATATTTGATAAGGATTTAAAAGGTATACTTTTGAGGGGTCATTTAAGCCCTTAATTGATCACTTTTGTATCCGTTACTAATTAATTTCGTTCATTTTCACTTTTTAGGTCTCTTGAAGGCAAATTGCTGGAATGACACTTATTCGGACGAAAAGGCGCGATTATATGAAGAAAATGGCCAAAGTCAAGAATCTAGACACTCAAGTCTGCGAAATGAAGGGACGGCACATATTTTAATAGCGACGCCGTCGCGACACACCTTGAGACGACTCAGAGCAAATTTCTATTTTGCAAGTGACGATCAGGTTTAAAGAGTAGGTGTCACAACTCGAGGCGGCCTAGATTTGGATCCCGACGGTGTCGAGGTTGAAGCCGACGTCACAAGCATAAGGTGACGTCGTCGCGAGTTGACGGGCCTGCACGAAAACTTAATGGCGGCGACGGCCACAATTAAAGAGTGGCGTCACGCATATTGTAACTCTATATATAGAATTCGGATTTTCGATTATTTTAAAGAGGTAGTTTTGTGGAGTAAAACCTAAACCGATCATAGGTTGTCTTAGGCAAGATCTTAGGTTCCATACCCTATTTTACAACAAGATAAGTAATTTACTTCATTAATTCAATTATGTCTTCAATTGTTTGTGTGTATGCTTGCATGTTTTCCATGTCCGGCTAATTTACTTATGTGTTTGCTTAGATCTATGAAACCTAGGTATTGATTATTGATTGGTTGTCTCTTATCTTAATTGTGATTGACCTAGTATTGCGATAGGTCATTGATAACATCAAATAGTCCTGAGTTTCTAAGTATTAATTTCCTCCTTTATCATCACATTTTGAATATATTATTAGCAAAAACTTCCTTATTCCTTGATATTTCATTTCAGACGCATTGGAAGCAAGGAAGTCGCTATTGACGTTTTCAAGACATATTACTTATCGTAACCAAGTGATGCGATTCTGAACCGATGATTTCGATGACTATGGCGTAATCCTTAGATCGTTACGCCGTAACAACCGATGACCAAAACTACGGTAGTCTCAGCTAAGCTACGTGTAACTATGATTTACATGGAATTTAGTAAGCTACCGCGTAACACCAAACAAAGTTACCAGTAGCAAATGGATAAGCATCGAAGATTGAAGAAAGTTACGGCAGAACTACCTAATAGGTTACGCCAGTAACTATTTTGAAGCCTATAAATAATCGACGATTTCATCAAGATGAGGCATCTCTCCTTTCCCAAACCTTCTAGGGTTTGGGAGATCAAACACGAAGAAGAAGCATGGTTTAGGAGCATGAATAACGTAAGTTCTTGCCTACAATTTCCTTTGTATTCGTGTTTGGATTCTTTTATATTTTCTAGATTTTATATTATGAATTCATGTTATTAATTAAAGTTTGCATTTATGTTATTGTTACTCTCTATAATTCTTTATAGATATTTGCTAGTTTTTCATAGAACGCTAGCCTTAGTAGTGTTATAAGCTCGATAGTATCTAAAGGGGTGGAGATATGACCAACTAACCCCGGTCGATAGATATGGAGTATGGGAGGAATTGGCCATAGTACGACCACTCTTCGTGCGAATCGACCAAAGGATCACTTATCAAGTGGAGGCACTTAAGAGGTTAGGGGAATCTAAGTTCCTAACGGCCGGGTTCCCGCTGCCTAGATCTAGTAGATATGGTGCTTAATGACCGCTATTAGGTTGCCGAATGATCCCGGGTGACCGCTCATCTTGGTGAGGAACCTAAGAACCATAGGCCATGACGAATCGACCAAAGGAGTCTCAGTGAAAATTAACCACTATACTGAATCTTAGTATAGGGATTCAATTCATATTTTTTCTTTATTAAGCTTCGTTTATCTTTCTCTTTTACCTAAATTTCTTGTGTCTGTGTAAGTAGAATAATTACACACCTATCAATTACATCAGTTTTGTTTACCCATATATTATCTATGTTTTATCTTATCATTTTAGTTCTTTTCAAGGTCACCGCTCTCTTGGGACGATACTCAGATTTACCTAAGGCTTTACTACATCTGATCGGGTACTCTGCCCGTTAGTATGTGTCTATCCTAAGTTATTCAAGTTTTATAAATATTAAAAGCAGGATGAAATAGCACATCAGTCATTCGTTGTGTTTTTAATGCTTGATTAATCTTTGTGAACATTAGTTTATAATCACCTAGAGTTATTGTAGTCTAAACATCCAAAGATAACCTTAGAGTTAGTTTATGAATCCTAGAGATTTCGTAGGCAATAACCTTAAGTTAGTCTCAAAGAGTTATGGAGAAACGCATACCCTACGACCTTAGAAGACACAACGCGTTAAGAATAAGGACATGACAATTCAACCATCAATAAGAGATAACTAGGGAGTAATAGCATCTAAGTAAACACATCTTTAATCATCATAAGAGCACACAACAATAGACATAGACTACACTCACCTTAGTTTAGATAATTAGATAAGTAGAGTAATCGGTAGAAATACCACCCCCCAAATCCAATACCCCGAGATTCGTACCTTTCCATTTTCTAAAAAAACATAAAAAAGATAAAAAAAAAATAATCTTCCTCAAGTCCAACCTTAGCGTAGTAATTTCTCACTATCATTCTTATTCCCCTAGAGAATGATATCAATTCCCGAGGCTTACCCTAATACTACACTACAACGATTAGGTTCACTGTCTAGGGTGTTTAAAAACTTGCTCGACGAAAAGGAAGTTCCTTTGACCCTGAACGCGCATTGTATGCATATCAATTTCAAATTCAAATTATGTAAGAGGGAAGTGTATGTGATATGATAGGTTAGGGTCTAACCATGGTTGATTTAAGTGAGTTGGCATAAGTTAGTAAGAAAGAATATGCCAAAGGAATATGCTTTGCTTGGTGAGAAAGGGTGGATGTTAGAGGGGAGATTTGAAATTCAAATTCACATTCAATTAGTACATATGGGATAAGGATGGATTAGTTATGGGTTGGAATGATGTGATGGTTGGAGCCTAAGGTTTCAAATTCAAAATACAAAATTCAAATCCAATAATACATGTGCTTGAAATAAAGATTGAGTTGTAAGGATGGATGGTGATGTGATGGGGTGCATGTATGTGAAATTCAAATTTGAATTTTTAGGATAAGGTGATGTGTGTGGGAGAAGGTTTATGAGTGTGTGTGTATGTGTAATTTGAATTTCAACCTAGTGTATGTGAGTGAAGAAGAGAATGAATAGTGAATGTATGGTGGAGGTTTATTTGATTTGAAAATTAATGGTGAGGATGAAGAAGATGGTGATGTGGTTGAATATTAGTGGTTGGATGAGAATGTTTAAAAATATTTTGTGAGAATGTGGGAGACAAAAGGTACAAGAAGGTACAATGTGTAAGAGAATAAAAGAGAGATGTTGAAGATAAGATTGAAGGTTTATATGGTGACAGTTTAAGGTTTGAGTGATAAGGATGAAGAAGGAATAATCAAAGGATTGATTATGAGTCTAAATCATTTTGCCATTAAGAGAGAAAAGAATAAGATAATAATGATTAGAGAAGAATGTTTGTAGGAATGTTGGATTATGTAGGAAGGGTGTGTTTAATCATTTGTTGGGAAGTGAAGATGTACAAATGATTAAGGAAGTGTTGTGAGAAATGTGTAAGTTTGTAAAACATTTATTGTGAGGGAAGTGATAAATATCAAAGGATAAACAACTTCCAAATAATGCCAAACTCAATTATTCACTAGGACTAAATCCATGATTATTCAACAATCATTATGATCACTAATCATCTTGATGCAAACAAGTTAAGTGCTTTGCATCTCAAGTAAAGCATATCCCATAACAGAAAAGGATGTATTTACGCAAAGTGATATTTGAATTTGTTTGACCAATAAGGGAGTAAACCCGTTACGTGATTAGAGAAGACGTATACACAGATTATGGTCATATGAATACTTTCATTTGATATTATATGGGAAGTATGAATGTCCTAGGTTTGGAAAAGCTTTGGCTAGAGGCATTTGATAAAATATTTGAGTTGGTGTTTTGTCAAAAAAGGGTGGTCACGATTTTGTATCCCTCTAAGTCTACAACTCGTTTCGAGTGTTCCTAATAACTCTAATATCATATTCATACATGTAATAAAAGAACCACATTTGTCGGGTAAGGGGAAAGTCGACTTTCAAAATTCAAGCGATCCTTAACAGAAAGTTGGCGCGCTGCTGGCGCTCCGACGCGTCACCAGCGCGCCTGTTGCAGTTAAGGGATCGGTTGGATTTTGGCTAACGTTTGTGATTTTATGTGTTGTGAATGTTTATTTGTCATCATTAAAACATACAAAAGGCTTGGTCAATGTTGCACCAACAACTAGTATTCCCAGGGAATTAGCATAACACATCCTAAGCCTAACCAATATGCACCACCTATTAGACATAAAAGACACAGTCTTTCTCTAGAGCTCTTTCAGGCTATGGATTCGCAGGTCACGGACCTAATCTTTGTGGGAATCCTGCGCCCAGTCAAATATCAAACATGCGTTTCAAACCTAGTAATGGTTAAGAAAGTCAATGGCACGTGCCATATATGTGTCGATTTCGCCAGCCTAAACAAGGCATGTCCAAAAGACAACTACCCTTTGGCTCCCATCGATTGGAAAGTGGAATCCTTGGCTGATTTCAGATACAAGTGCTTTCTTGACGCATACAAGGGATATCACAAGTTTTTAATGAAAGAATATGACAAAGTGTTGGATCGATATACTTTAATCAAACTAAACTAGCTTGTTAAGGTTTAATAACCTCAGATAAATCCTAAGTTATTAACAAAGAAACACTGAGCAATCTTTATCAAGTACTCGGAATTTACTTAACAAAGCTAAAGAAAACTTTATTAACAAAATCTAAATCTTATTATGCGATACTCTAATACAACTCTAAGATATTCGAACTTTTCTCTAAACTCTTAATTCGTAAACTCTAAAACTCTTTTCCGAAATCGCACTCTAATGCCAATCTAGAAGTCCTTTTATAGGCTCAAGGATATCCTAGTCGGTTTACAATTGATAACCTTGTAATGACAAGTAATCTAAACATGGAATACAATACTTTCCATAAACGAATAAAACAGTTCTTTTGTTCTAGCAAGATTTTGACTTCACTTTGCAAGATTTTGACTTTGTCTTTAGCAAATGCTTTGACTCTTTGACTTCTTCCAAGATTTTGCGCTTTTACAAGACTTTCATATCTTCAAGATTTTGATATCTTCAAGACTTTCATATCCCAACAATCCTCCCTAACTTGAATTCTACTTGCTTGACTTCAAGTTCCTTTATGAATATATCTTTAATGACTTCATCTTTAAAATGGATTGTTCTTCATCTTTAGATTATATCATTGTAGAATTTGTGCTTTTGTCAAAGTATCTCTTAGAATTGTTTTCTTCACAAAGAAGATTCAAGAATCTCCATCTTTTCAAAGAACACAAAGAATATATGACGGTTTGTACATTAATTCAGTTTAAGTTGCATACTATTCTCATCACATCAAAGTGAATCATTGAAAATTCAATGGATTTAGAACTCTTTACCAAAGCCATTATCTTTGGAGTAGCCAAATGTTTTGGTGTGTAAGACCATGGTACATTGATAACCATATGATTTTTAGCAAACCACCACTATCAACAGATTTGTTTTGTCTTTACCAAAAGTTGCATTCTTCGGACTAGTTAGTTCTTTTATCTAATGGTGAACTAATTACCAATAATGGTTTTTCCATCGCCTTTACCACAAGCCATTTCTTGTGGGCTAGCCAACTCTTCACATTACCGATATGGTGAGTTGATAACCATCCAACTTATTAGCAAGTTGTCAACTAAAAACGGATTTGATATATCTTTACCGAGCCGCTTGCTCATGGATTAGTCAATCCTTTTGTAACCATGGTGGATTGATAACCTATTGATGTTATCATCACAAAACCATTTATTCAACCTTTATTTCAAAAATAGTTATTATTTAGCAAAAGGTTTCTTCTAAAAGTTATTTAACTGGTTTAATCTCAAAGAACAAGACTTTGATGAAAGTATTGTCGACTAGCAAGACTTTTGAATAAAAAATCGATATATCAAAAATATTTATTCAAAATCATACCAGCTTATAGATCATTCTCAAGAATGGTAGTCCACTATAAACAAATTGATAACCATGCAAGCAATTTCATCGACCTCTTCTACTTCCAATCCATGCTCTAGCATTCTTCTCATGAGCTCAACAAGAAGAGGATATCTTCTTTCGCAAACATGTGAATCATTGTTCCATTTTCCACTCCAAGACATGAACTCCAGATTCTTCAAAGAATCTCCAAGAAACTATCTCCCGCTTTTCTTGATCCTTCCAAATATCATCGTATTTTTCATCGCTTCCCACATAGTTACGAGATCCTTGTAAAACCAATCCAATCCTTCTAACGGATTATCTTCAAAATAAGTCTTCACAAAGATGATATAAGTAGAATAGATCTACTCGCTATGATATGCAAAGAAACCCATAACCGCTTAAAACTTTGAAACTTTTATCTTCTTTGTGAAAACCATGTAATCTCCATTCTTTGATTTCTCAACTTTGAAAGCACTGATCTTTGATCTGTTCATCTTCATGTCATTATCTTCAGCGGAATAATCAAAACAATACTTTCTTATTGAACAAGGTTTTTATTCAGTAACACTAACTAATATTAGACGTTTATAGGAACACGTCTACTAACAAAACTAATAACCTAGGCGTTTACATGAACATACGCCTAGGACACACTAATCTAAAACTAATACCCTAGACGTTCTCCCCTAACGTCTAGGCTAAACACACACTTTTTAGTCGACTACATTATTGGAAGACTTAATTAAAACCTACACCTATGTCCTCTTTATATACTAGAGGATAAAGACTAAATAATAAAACTTCCATTGCAAGCAAGCCCTTCCATCTTTTAGTAGGTTTCCTTCTTGTCATATTAAGTCCCTCTTGTTTCATTCTTTTTGTCTTTATCAACTCAAACTTGTAATTCCCAACAATCTTCCCTAGTTGATAATGACAAACCATTCTTGAACGAACTTCCTAGACGAAGTAGAGAAATTGAGATAATTAAATCTCACCATGAATGAAACAAGTATGTCTTCCTTTGTCTTCCCTTAATCCATGCCATGTCACTCAAACATCTCTTCCCTTTTGTTATTATCTAAATAGGAATGTATGCAAATAATGATCTTGACCACCACGAACCAATATCATACTTCCAATCTAAGACTTCCAATGCTTCAAATCACCCACCATTACGCATCATAAGAAAAATGGATCCAAAACAAGAGAAAACTTCAACTAGCAGAGTAATAATGATCAACAATAGTAAAATCAAACACTTCCCTTGAGTGATGCATGTAGATGGTTAAACTTTTAACAATAAGCTTCCCTAAAACCATATGTTAACCATCTTCTTGATTCTTCAAAATCAGAAGCTCCTTGTAATGATCACTTTGTGAAGAACACCAAATATAACAAACTTGATGAAGAAGTAAAATTTCCTAACTTGTGTCTTAAATCTTTACTATCCACGGAACTCCATACTTATACGAACCACCAATATAAGTAGACCGCAATCCTTGACAAGAATCCTCAACTAGTATGAGACACTGAGCACTACAATGTAACTCCTTTAAGTGATAGCCAATGTGTGCATAGAGCATCATAAGAAAAATCACACATTGCTAGATTCATCAAGCTAGATGATAAGAACACAAACCAAGTAATTCCACTTCACCTTCAAATAAGTGATAAATAATCCTCTTCGTAATCAATTCTTCAATAAATCTCCAAACCGAGCCTTTTAAAACGTTTAAGAACAAATAACCAAACTCCTTGTGTGTGTGAACAATAACCTATGTGTGTGTCGTCCTAAAATCATAACAATAATTATGCTCGACTTCCCTTAACTCCAAATCTTCTCATATTAGCAACACTTTTCTCGTCCCAAAGTCACAAAGTCGCCGTTAGCGACACATAATCATCACAAATTGTCACCAACCTGTCACTATTGAAATTAGTGACGCTTTTTGTCGTCAGTCAATGTCACAAATCTAAACGCAAGATTTATGCAAACAAGACTTTCATCACGTCCAAGCAGTACTTTGCAAAAACTCAGCAGTACTTTGAAAAATAATAAGCAGTACTTTCAAAAATTCCAACACAAAGACAAAACAGAATTCTAGACCAATCAAGGTCTCTTTTACTACACCAAGATGCCTTTCGATCTCAAAAATGTAGGCACTACTTACCAGGCACTGGTAAACAGAGAATTCAAATCTCAGATAGGCGTCGACCTCGAGGCATATGTCGATGACATGGTTATCAAAAGCAAGATAGAGGATACCCTATTGCGTGACATCATAATAACATTCCAAAATCTCATATGGATCAACATGAAGCTAAACCCAACTAAGTGTGCGTTTGGAGTAGAAGAGGGCAAGTTCTTGGGTCATATAGTTGATGCCATGGGAATCAAGGAGACCCCCAAAAAGATTCAGGTTGTACTAGACATGACTCCTCCCAAGAACCTGAGAGAACTACAAAGCTTAAATGGGAAACTCGAGTTTCTTAATGATTTCTCTCACGAAGTACAAAAAAATGGCTACCATTCTTTAAAGTATTGATCGAATGTAACAAGAAGAAGGTATATGAGTGGATGGACGAGGCTCATATAGCATTTCAAGACCTTAAGGTGTTCCTAAATAAACTACCCACACCGACGGCCCAAGATCAGATGAAACACTCACCATGTACCTAGCAAGATCCTAGGAAGTAATCGGATTAGTGCTCTTAGCATAAAGGAACATGGTTCAAAAGCCAATATACTTATTTAACAAGATTTTGCAAGATGCACAAATCAACTATCCTCTACTGGAAAAGCTAGCAATTTGCCCTACTACTGTCATCCAGGTGATTCAAAAGGTACTTCCAGGCACACCCGATACACGTCCTGACAGATAAACCCCTGAAACAGGTTCTATCGAACCACGAGTACACATGGAGAATGTCAAAATGGGAGGTTAAGCTAAGCGAACACGAAATCACTTTTGGATCCAGGCACACAATCAAAGGGCAAATCATGGCAGACTTCCTCGCTGAGGTCGATACACCGCCTCCAACAATACCATGCAAGAATTGAAAACACAACTCAGAAGATATTGGATTTCATACACATCAAACCATAACACAAAGTAGGCGACAAGAGTTTTAGAGAGAAAGTTAGAGGTTTTGGGAACTTTAGTGAGAGAAAGAAAAATCTTATTATGAGCTCCAACTCTACCTTGGGAGGTAGAGAGTATTTATAGTCTTACAATAAAACGCCACACAATGGGTCATGGATCGCATACAAGTGGGTAAAGACCCGTCCGTCCTCTCACGGTGTTACTTAACTAAATACTACTTAGCTTAAAATAACTACGACTACGAGCTTAACGATTACATATACTGAGGTGACCGACTCTTTAATACCGGAATTTCTAATTCTAACAATCTCCCCAAGGAGGTCACCTCAAACATATACTAAAATTACATTGAATACAAACAGATATTACATAAACAATTGTTCTTGCATTCTTGATGTAGCACTTTGCTCAAGCTCGTAGTCATTGATTCTACTCATTGCATGTTTGGTTAATCCAAGTGGAGGTCTTTTCTAGATCCACGGATAATAATTTTGAGCCACTTTTGAGATCATCACTAACAAAATCTCGAGACATCCATTGTGATGTTGGTATTATGTGATGTTGTGACTTTCGGACCGACATGCTCACATTCCGGATCAAGAAATCTTCTCATCGAGTAGCGGAAGCTTTCGCTGATTCATGATATTGGCGCAGCAGTAGCGAAGCATGGAGTGAAAATATCGTAGTCATTGATGCACTAATCATGATTTATTTTGAGATGAATGTGTTAAGTGAGCATGCGGCTATGGATTGACCGCTTCATTCTCGATCACCGCAAACGTGGGACGACTCGCATACAATGCTTAGCAATAAATCGCACGAAAGTGTCTTTGATCACTTTCCTTGAATTGAGGTACACGCCCACGGTTCCTCGCTGATCAAGACAAGTATCGCTCGTGATCGTGTATAATTCAAGAATTTCCTTGACTGAGGTTTCGCACCGCCTAGTCGTTCTCAAACCGGAACGCCTCAAAGAAGACAACACGAAGTGAGTGAACCGTGAATAGAAATTCAACGATTGATGAAAAGATATTTGAAAACAATCGCGTACACTAAATAGAAATTGTTTTTGCAATACAACAAAGGTTTTAATGAACATCAATTATCAATCATAAAACACCTTTGGATTTGAAATATCCGCATACGGTCGATTTGCTAAATAAAAGAGTTTTAAGCACAACAACCGGTTTTTCAAAGGTATCCGTCAATCCATAACTCGAACCAGATTGATTCAAAAGATTGAATCGCCCCATTGTTCTTGTTCGGTTGTCACATGGTTGATCTATTTGATAGATCTCACATGCCACCCACCGTGAGCTTGTTAGATGTTGGCTCCGTAAGGCTTTCCATCTTCATTGTGAATATGTTTGCATATCACTCGATATTCAGCAATACCACAAGGATAATGCGAGGACTCAAGATATAATCTCTTTCCACATTGTGTGAAACAGAGAGTCTTCATTGAAAGTGTCCTAATGAGATTTATTGATGATCTCGTGGCTCTAGACTCAATATGTGCATATTTGGTTCTCGTGTGGGAGACTAGGAGAGGGTCTCCTTCTTCAATATCAACAATCTCTAAGAAAAGTCGATAGATTATGTAGGTTCCCGTGAGAATGAAACAAGCCCTTATAAGAGGAACTTGAGTGGTTTGGGAAGTTGTAGTGCCGAGCGCCACCGGGTCCATGACGCCTTATCTTCAATACCGATGTTACCATCGGTAGCATATGAATTGTACCCGGTTTCGCCCTATGGTTGAGTAAATGGAGGGCTATTTCTTTTCACCCTTTTCTCATTCAATTCTTTTCATTCTTCAACCCCTTCATTGCTTATCAAGACTTCATAGCTAGAACCTTGTTGGGTTTATTCCAAGACTAGCCTGCCTCATCCGCACTCTTCCCATATCTCATTTTCTCCTTTATCATCATTCCTAAGGACTTCTACACTAACTAGTGGATTGTCCTCGGTAGATCCCTCCGGTTCGGCGGATCATGGGAACAAAAACCTAACCTTATCATCCTTATATCACCGTATATAAAGTAAATTTGGTCGATCTATTTGGTATTGTTCATCCGCCATTTGAACCAATTGAAACCATTTGAAAATCAATCCAGATACTTGTGATATATTATCAAAGTATTTTGTACCGAATTGTTTTTGATATTTTTAGAACAAGAGCTCCCCTCAACATGTGCATCAAGTGATTGAAATCGTTTTGCACACGGAGGAAAGAGAGATTTAACTTCTTTGAATTCTATTTTCTAAAGATATCAATCATCACTTCCTAATCAAAACAAGTAGATAAAGCATTTTCGGAAGGATGAGGTTTTCACAATTTTGCTCCCCTCAATATGTGCATCAAGGTTTGAAGAGATTTTTGCACATACTAGAGGAACATGCACATTGATATAAATTGATCACGCTTAGGATCTTTGTGGTTTAAGATAAATGCTCCCCTCAACATGTGCATGGAAAATTTGAAAATTTGAAATCGCTTGGCACATGTGGGAAGGAGAGCTTGTACATCCTTATAAAACCATTTACCGAATTATCGCTTTAAACCAATATAAATCACAAATTCTCCCGATCACAATTATCAAATCATTTGAGATTTGTGATCTCTTGTAGATTTAAATTGATTTTGAAAGCTTTAAGGAGAATTGTGACTTGATTATGAAAGCGTTTTAACCGATAAGGATCGGATATTAAGACTTTAAAACTCCATTGATTAAACATGCATGAATATCTTTTGAAAACAATTGAATGACAAATAACTTTTAATTTAATTGAAATCATTCTCCTCAAACAATGACATAGGTTGTTGTTTGAGAGATAGATATTTTGACAAATAAGTCCGGATAATTATCAAAAATAGAGTTCGAGATATTTTTCAAAACAGTTAGTTTTAGCAGATAAATGTTTAAAGAATCGTAGCATGGAATTTTGAAAACATGATAAAGTATGGCTCGTTCTTTCTTTGAAAAGCGGTTACCGCTGAAATGACAATAAACCATTTATTCTCTTTCTCCCAAAATATTTTTTGATTTTTTTTTTTTTTTAAATGAAAATTCAACAATATCTAAAGTCCCGTGTCATTCTTTGAATGACAGCACAAAGACCGTAGATATTATCGAATCGAGAAAACATGACAAAAGACAATATTTTTGAGGGTTTTTCAATTTTCAATTTTTATGGATTTTGAAAGTTTTATATTTTCTATTTGATTTTGAAGGTTTTATAATTTTGTATTTTGTTTTTTCGAATAGATATTTACAAGAGATAAATTAGTTTAAGAGGATGATGAAATTAGTACCGAGATAAGGATATCGTTCAGTACGTTGTAGAAGAAAGAAATCAACATCTCTTAAACTTTAACCACCAAAGCATTCGAGGCTTCTAAGAAAATCATCTGAACATGAGCCTTCTAAATGAGAATCTTTGGTAGCTTCCCCCATAACCGACAATCTTCGAATTAAGACAATTTCGCCCAAGAAGTAGAATGAGAAGGATAACAGTCTCATTGAATGAAGCTCAACAACCCAAAGAAACATGAAAACACCAAAGTAACAAGTTGAACCGGTGATCCTTTATGCGGTTATCAAACTCGGGATACATGATTAAGCCCGATCACATGAACTGTTGTGCATCCCCGATGTAAACATCATTCGCTGGATTTGTGCGATCGTGCATGACGGGAGAACAATATATCAACACCTTCATTTCACCAAATGCATTCCAGTTATCTTCCATATAACCAATCAGCCCATAATGTACACAAGTACCCAACAAGAGTAGAGACAATGACATCCAAGTAACATGTTGAATCACTGATCATATCTGTGGATATCAACTCTGGAATAACTGAATAAGCTCGATCATGTGAACATGTTGTGTGTCCCTGATGTACACAAATCTCTCCCCTGATGGTTGCGATCTCATCAAAATCATCATTACATAGTGTACATGAAGCAGTAACCAGAAGCACTTTATCATAATCATATCGAAGATGTCGATAAGCAATATCATCTCACGCTCCAAATATTCTTCTCACATTTCTTCCAACTGAACGCTGAGATAACACATACCAAAAGTATCCAGAGACCACTTCCCCCCAAATAGTTGGAATAATACATCCTTCCCCCAAATAGTTGGAATAACACACCAAAGGCTATGACTAAACACTGAGTTTCTCTACGGTTATGACATTTGTCTTTCACGGGATTACGCCAAGAGAGACAGTATTAGGTTCATCACGTGTACTCGTTGTGTGTTTAGATGTATGTCTCCTTCCCTTGCCGGGTTTTGATACCTCGTAATCAAGAATACATTATTCATACCAAATATTCTTGAAATAGAGAAGAACAAAATTAGCTCAAATGAATCTTGTGAGAATCAATCGCTATAGAAACTCTCTCGACTATCTTTATCAACCCATTCAGACAATTTGAAGTGACCACCGATGAAGAAAACCGTTATACCAAACTTGAAATCAAGTAGAATTCTCCGCATGTGTTCTAAGCTTGCACTTAATGATGGAAGAACGGTGTCGAGAATCTATGCATCAAGCAAATCTCTAAGTACTCACTACTCAAAAAGTATGAGACATTAACACCACTGAGATTATCCACATCGTCATCTCGCATGTGAATCGAGTAAAACAACGAACTCCTAATAGTGATAGTTAACCGTGTCTTCAACCATCCACCGATCACCGGCAACTATATAACCCAAGTCTTCAACTTAAATTCTTAAGTCCGAGCAAGTTATCAAATAAGAACACGCCTTTGTTGAAAGTCAACTTCAATCTCAAATAAGTGATAAATGATTAATTCTGAAGTCATCAACTTGTGTCAAATGCCCAACATGTGAAAACAACATACAATCGGATGTACATTGACCCACTGAATGAACCAGAACAAACGATTCCTCAACATCAATGCATTCTTCCTAAAAGTATACATGTAGAGACTGATCTGGAAGATTCACCAATAACTTCGAGCGGATGAGGAAATCATTATACTCAATGTTCATTTGGTTGATATATAGCATGCACAATGAAAGGAACAATAATCCGTGAAGATTTGGTAAAGGAATACCAAAGAGCGGATCATTATTCATGAACAGTAATCCGTGAAGATTTGGCAAAGAATAACCAAAGAGCGGATCATTATTCATGAGTGCAATAACAATGATAGTCATTAACAACGCCTGAGGAATAACCGGAGATTAGGCTTTGAATAGTCCGAGTTGTACTTAGATGATCAACATTTGCTAGCGGTTGGAAATACTCATCAAACATATCTTGAAACCATTTACCAGAGAGCTTGTACATCCTTATAAAACCATTTACCTAATTATCGCTTAAATCCAATATAAATCACAAATTCTCCCCAATCACAATTATCAAATCATTTGAGATTTGTGATCTCTTGAAGATTTAAATTGATTTTGAAAGCTTTTAAGGAGAATTGTGATTTGATTATGAAAGCGTTTTAACTGATAAGGATCGGATATTAAGACTTTAAAACTCCATTGATTAAACATGCATGAATATCTTTTGAAACAATGAATCCCAAACAATGAATCCCAGTTATCCTTAGTGAGTGAAGACATTAGGCGTTGGAGAGTCGTATGACCATAACTCAAGCATCCATCAATATGTAGAATATTCTCTCTTCTCCCCTCAAAATTGCAAATGAAGTTTGCCATTTTGATTAATCAAGTGAATAAGAATGTATACCAATGAACGAGATCCACTTGAAGATTGAATGAGCATGGAAAACATGAAGCTCAAGATGGAGAATGTAGATGAGTATGGCCATTCACGAGAGAATTTTCTTTAGTCAAGATAAAGCTTACGTAAGAGCGTACACTTTTCTTTTCTTTGAGGAACGAGGCCTCAAGTGTTATCTGCAGACGCCATAGTGTTGAAGAACAAGGCTCGAATCGAAGTGAACAGACGTCATATTCGGTTGAATATCAATGTTGAGTAACTTGAACCCGTGAGTTATGAGATATCAATCCATTTGTAATCCATACTTTAAGCCACCCATGTATTGAAGGATCAAGTATTCGCGAATCGAGTAAGGAGTACCTACACTAACATTACAAGCTTGATTGCATATATATGGGTTAGTTACATTAGTATCCAAACTCTTTGGGGTTTCACGGTCAACCTTGATTTTTTCATCAGAAAATAGCTTTCCGGTAGGAATCCACCAAATCCAACATCCTTAAACATTCTTCCAGACGGTATCCACTAATGGCAAGGTCTAGGATTGTAAGGCTTCTTATGCATAGTGGAAGACTTATCCTTGATCCTAGTTCCCAAAGATTTAGCAGTTGGTATCCATCTAGGCGAAGTTTGTGGTTTGTTTTGTTTCACAACATGTTGAACTGTAGTCACGTTAGTAGTCTTAGTGGATTGTACCTTGGCATGTGAATTAGGAAAATGTTTCTTATGTGGAAAAGACCGTAATTTCTAGTTTTGTTTTCACATGCTTAGCATTCTTATGCACATAACTACTTTTAGATGCACGCCAATCCCTAGTCTTTGAGTGTTCCTAGGTAGTGGTTTACAACTACTAGTAGTGCCATGAAATCAGAGAATTCCTCACCCTAGGTCTTGCACCTAAAATTCCGCCTTTCTAATCAGGCCTTTTCCTAGCTTCTTCTAGATAATAGTTCTTCCACAAGTCATTCATATCATATGAATTCGGGTTTTAATGCTTGGTTTTAACATTGTTTTTAACTAATCCTAGAGGTGCCGGGAGTAAAAGTAGCGCATGTTGAGGTTTAGAGGAACTAGAAGCATGACTCTTAGGTAACACGGTGAAGTGACCGGTTTTGACAAAACTTGTTTCTCATCAACTTGGGAGGCAAACCGTGTTTTGAAAATTTTGGTCTTTCGGATATAAACGCAAAGAGTCGCCTAACAATGTAACCGGTTTCTAATGGGATGAGAAATTGGTTTCCCAAGGTTGATGGTTTTGTAAACTTAGTGTTCACACTTTTCCTACAGCTTTCCTAAGCTCATTCTTTAAGGCAACAATAGCGAAACTCTTATCCCAAGTTGAGCTTTGAGTTCATCAATTTTTTCTATCAAAGAGTTTGTTTGTTCCATTGACTTAGTTCTAGCTTCTTTGACAGAGTCACTTAGTTTTATGTGATGCTTTCTCAAAGACTCATTTTCCTTTAGTAATTTAGCCACATAAATTGACAGCTCATTATTTCTTGTTATAATAGCATCAATGTCTTGTGTATTCATGACTAAATTGCTTTTCTCATACAAGATGTAAATATGTTTCTTGATTGTAAATGGTTGACTCTTTGTCTTCAAGTCGAGCTTTCAAAGTGTTAATTTCAAAAGTTCACGGAATTCGTGAAGTTCCGGTTTTTACATGGTTTGTTAAGTTGAAAACTTTCTTCTTTATCAGATCGCAATTTCAAGTGAAATGCAATGTTTTTCAAGTTTTGAGAATTTGTTTGAAAGTTCATCAAAAGCCTTTTATCAACCATATCATTTGTTTTGAAATTATTAGACTCACCTCAACCAAGGAACATTTATCGAATCATGTTCAAGATTAAGATCGTGATGTTTAGGAACATTAGCAAATGCACTATGTTGAACAAGAAAGGGTACCTCATCACATGACACCGCTCAATTTCGTGTCCGATATCCGCATCCACATCATATGTAACAAGAGTCACTTGGACATCCGGCCGTGTTAAGCTTATCTATCTCGAACCTCTCAGATTCAGTGTCAATCGATCCGCCACCCGATGCCTTATGGATTCAACACTACAACTTATTGATTGTACCCGACATGCATTCACCTTTCTCGATCACAAAGATCCACTTCTTGTGTGACAGAGTTACCGAGCACCGGTAACATCATTTATTGTTGTCTCGAGATTCTCGCATTCAACATCACCCGATTCTTCAATGATACATTACTCGACTCATCACAAATATCTCTCAACCGCACTGCACTCTCATCCACTTTTTCATCTTTCCGAGTAACTTCCTCAATATACTTCTCCACATTGTCCATGAGATGGATAAGTGTCTCGTGAACATGCTAATGTCCATTCCAAAGGTGTCTCTTGAACGATATTTCACCATGTCTTGATCATAGTCCGATGTGAATTCCATTCTAATGAACGATCGAAAAGTTTGTAGATCACTTGAAGTGCAAGACCTGAAACTATCCTTTGAACCTTCTCTTTGTCAAGTTGTAGCTCCAATTGTTTCTAGGTTTAACAAAGAAAGTTCCCGTTAATGTGATAAGTCCCGATGGAAGAGGGTAACACATGTTCGCTCCATTGTTATGGGTAGAAGTAACATGATGTGAGAGTAAAGTTGTTGAAAAGGTTCAATGCTACTTTTAAGCATGGTATTCTCGTAGCTTAGACCGGGCAATTTCTCTCATTAGATTCTCAACACGAGATCTCACATCCTCATTGCTTAATTCAAACATCTTTAATCGCTCATGTAGCATACATTATCATTGTTGTCCATAAAGATCATACGCTTTAAGCACTTCTCAAATCACGGGTCAAGAGAGTAAGACATGATGGAAGGATGCACGGATTTTACAAGTCTATGATTTAAACCGAGAAATAGAATCTTTCGCGAGATTTTACTAAAATCAAGACGAAACCGCTAAGCAATGACCAATGAAATGTGTTAAGATGATCGATGAATAGACACAATGATAGACAATTGTGTTAGGACTTATGTAGGATTAGCGAGATGTTGTTCGTTGTGATTTTTGGATTGTTTGATGCACGATTTTACGGAGAAACTTAGGTCTAAAACTTAAAACCTCAATAACTTCTGTTCGAGCGGATTTAAGCCTCGAGGGTTGACCCAAGTTCATTCGGGCGTGCCATTCTCCTCGCTCTCACGGCCGCTTTGATGGGTAGAACAAAACGGAGTTACGGATCAAAAGTTATAGCCGCTGAAGTTTTGTCGAAAAGTCAACAAGTCGCTAAGCACCAAGTCGCTAAGTAGCAACTCGCTAAATCACCAAATCGCTAAGCACCAAGTCGCAAGACCTAAGTCGGACACAAGTCGCTAAACAAATAAGTCGCTAAAGAGCAACTCGCTAAGATCCAAGTCGCTAGTAACAAGTCGCTAACAATTTGCACCGCAACTCGCTAACACTTTTCAAGCAAGTCGCTAACCTCACTAAGTCGCTAGTCGTAGTGGAGAATCCACTAACTTGTACTATTTGTCATTGTATCAATAGACAAGTCGCTAGGACCAAATCACTACCACAATACACCGCAACTCGCCATGATTTACAAAAGCAAGTCGCAACCAAGAAAATTACACCGAGAGCCAAGTCGCTAACTTGAAAACTTCCAAAACACACTTTTTAATCCAAATCAAACCTAAATACTTGTGATGATCCTAAACACAAAAGTACAATCAAAATCCAAACTTTAACACTAGAAATCAACCAAATGATGCAAAACCACTAAACTTTCTCAAACTCAAAACCACCTAAAACCACTAGAATCCAAAGATATGTAAGAGATGATCTAACCATGGCTCTTGATACCAATTGTAAGATATTGGATTTCACATACACATCAAACCATAACACAAAGTAGCGCATAAGAGTTTTAGAGAGAAAGTTGAGGTTTTGGGAACTTTTATAGAGAAAGAAAATCTTATTATGAGTTCCAACTCTACCTGGGAGGTAGAGAGTATTTATAGTCTTACAATAAAACGCCACACAACGGGTTGTGGATCGCATACATGCTGGGTAAAGACCCGTCCGTCCTCCACGGTGTTACTTAACTAAATACTACTTAGCTTAAAATAACTACGATCACGAGCTTAACGACATATACTGAAGGCGCACCACGACTTTAATACCTGGAATTTCTAATTCCTAACACAACCAACACCCACGGGCCACGATGATGAAACTTGGACTTTATAAACTGACTGTGCGTCATGTAAACAAGGTTCTGGGCAGGGTTAGTGCCCACAAGCCCATCAGGGCACAACTTTACGTATGCCCTAAAGTTCAATTTTGATGCCTCTAACAATGAGTTAGAATATGAATTGCTACTAGCAGGCTTACGCATAACCAAAACAATTGAGGTCAAAAGAATCAAGGTATTCACAGACTCAATGTTGGTAGCCTCCTAAGTAAGGGGTAAATACACTGCAAAGGAAGAACCTGTGAAGTTATACCTGGCATTGGTCAACCAGAATCTACCATGCTTCATGTATTTCACAATTCAAATCCCTAGGGGATAGAAATAGCGAGCAGAAGCCCTGAGCAAACTCGCTGCCATTATTTTCGAACACTTTGGAAAGGAGGTCTTGGTAGAAGTCATCAACGAGAAATCCATCCTCCAACCTGCGAAAGTCTCACAGGTCGAGGCAGATGACACTTGGATGACTCCTATCTTCAACTGGCTATCTCAAGGTATTCTGCCACCTTACAAACTAGAGGCACTGATAATCAGGTGCAAGGTCATCATGTACTCTATCAGGGATGGCATTTTATACCAAAAATATTCAAAGGCCCAATGTCGAGATGTGTCGGACCAACAGAGGCACGAGCAATCATTCAAGATATCCACAATGGAATGTGCAGCATACACTAAAGGTTTCGCGCTCTAGCAGCCAAAGCAATCAAGATTGGGTATTACTGGCCACCAGTCAATTAGGACGCCGAGACTAAGCTAAAGACATGCTAAGATAGTCACACTTATGCCAAGGTTCAACGCGCGCCAAAACATGACCTCATCCCCATCACTACACCCTGGTCATTCCATCAATCGGGCATTGACATATGCGGACCATTCCCGGCTGCCTCTGGAAATGTCAAACACATGATTGTAGTCGTAGACTACTTCACCAACTGGGTTGAAGCAAAACTGCTAGCCTTTATCACTTCAAGAAAAGTCTTAACCTTCGTCTATGATCAAATCATCACTCGATTCTACATTGCACAAACACTCATCACTGATAACAAAACCAATTCATTCGCGAACCATTCAAATCATTGTGTGAAAATCATGGTATACTTAGGGCTACAACCTCTCCATACCATTCCTAAGCCAATGGTCAGGCAGAGGTGGATAACAGAAAAATTGTGAAAGGTATCGAGAAACTAATGAAGGAATACAAGACTTTTTGGGTGGACGAGCTCTCAAGCGTACTATAGGCACACAGAACCACGCCAAAAGAAAGCATGTCGAAACACCTTTTAGTTTGGTTTATGGAACTGAAGCCGTGACATCTGTTTAAATGATCATCTAAACAGAAAGAGTTGATATGGTTAACGAGGATGAAAATGAAGACTCCCTCAGGCTAGACCTAGCACTAGCTGAGGAAAGCACGATATATCTGCCATCCGCCTACCATACTCTAGAAATAAAATGTAAAAGTATTACAACAAACACGTCCGCCCAGTGTCTTTCAAACCTGGCGACCATGTAATGCACTAAAACCAGGTCAGTAAGGCCGTAGGTCAAGGCAAGCTCACTCCCAATTGGGAAGGGTCATACATCATTCGTCAATAAAACGACAATGGTTTCTACCTGTTAACAACGCCTGCAGGGGATGATATTTCCCTAACATGACACGCATCCTACCTCAAACGATGTTACATCTAAGGTGGATCGCTGAATTAAAGCGAACTTTTGATATTTTAACATGAAGGCTTCTAACAGCCAGGATATCTCATATGTACTATTTCTATAAATATGCAATGACAAATCCAACACTTTTCTTACAAAGTGTCACATACGATTATTCATATAAGCAACATTTACTCGAACGTAAATTAGCCTTCATGAACATGCTTATGAAAAAGGTGCCTACGGGTCATAAAGCATGGAATACACCCGAAGACGCTTTAGATAAGATTTCATTGCGCAAGCCCATTCTAAAGTGCTACATACGCACAACTTGCCATGAGTGAGTTTCTGGAAGATAGCTAGTCGATAGTTACTAGTTATAATGTGCACGGCAAAACATAAGTACTTATTATCACAAAATCAGGGTCAAATAAGATTCTCAATTGCAAAATTAGGCTACACATTCTTCATGTTTAAATGATTACTAAACATAGGAATACAAAACATACAATAAATTGGCTGAAAAAGCTAATTTCACTAAGAGTTCAGGATTACAACATCCTAACTAAAAACCCATGCCTATACAAACCTGGTAAACACATACAATAAATTGGCTGAAAAAGCCAATTTCATTAAGAGTTCAGGATTACAACATCCTAACTAAAACCCCAGGACCACACAAGCCTGGTAAACACAAAAATGATAAATTGACAAACAACTAATTTCATTATAAAATCAAAATAAACCACCCAGGATAATACATGCTTGGTATATCCTACAAAACAATCATGATACATCACGGGTCACAAACACTCGTCTAGAAGCTTTCGGACGTAGCTAATAGCAACTTGACATACTCAGGCTCCAACCTACGTAGACACAAGGTTCAGGTGAACAAGATGCAAGTTGACCTTGGATAACGCTAAGGAAAACCGAATGTAGCACAATACATGTGGGTAATCCCCGATACATCGCCATCACGGACCCAAGCCTTATTCAAGATTTATAATTTGACCACGACCCTTAAACATTCAGTTGTAAACCCGAAAATCTAAAACCTATATAAAGACTAAAATACCCTTGGAACCAAGAATAATAAAATACGAAACTCGCTTATAATAAAGTACTAAATTAAAACCTAATAAATAAAACTTAACGAATATAATTTCGTGAACGACTTTGGTACGACGAAGGACGTAAATGTTTCGCTAAGAAGTTGGGTCGCTCGCTTGTTTAATGGACTCGTGTCTTTTGTTTTGTTTTGCGCCAAGCCAAGGACCAAGAGGGTGTTTGTTTTGTGTCGTGTGAGCCAAGGGGGTCAAGCCCATTTGGTGTTTTGTGTGTGTTCGGTTGGACCCAAGCCAACCCAAACCCAATTACTTTCCTAGTTTAACTCAAATACTACAACTATAAATACATCACATAATCATTAAATTGAAACCCTAGTTTTATTTGCTCTCTTTTCTTTTCTTCCTTTGCTCGGCCGAGACTCCCAAACACACCATTGGTGTCGATTTTGCTCAATCAAGTGAAGGTATATCGCTTATTCATCTTCCTTTAACGCACCTTGCATGAATATGTCAAGTTATATTTTGTTTCGCCATGTTTTCTTGTTTTCTTTTGTGGCCGAGAGGTGTAAACCAAGAAACAAGGAAACCCTAATTCATTTAACTTGTATTTAATAAGGAACGGTAACGTGATAAGTAATATTGAATCGGTCATGTATATGTTGAGTTGTTGTTTCGAAACATGCATGAGGTTGGACCGAGGCATGCATGACTTTCGAATGGGGTGTAAAACATTATAACTTGTATATGAAACATGTTTAGATGAGCTAGGTCTTGTGTAAAACATGCTAGCGAAAACCCTAGTTGAACCGAACATGTAAACATGAGATTTAGACGTAATTAATGAGTAAGAGTTAAGTAAACATAAACCCTAGTTTTAAAATATGTAAAGCGATAAAGTATACTAAACCCTAATAACTTATGGTCACATGAAATCATAAACGTGCATGATAAAGTGTAAAAGTAAAGAAGGTTATTAATTACGTATTAGGTTAAGTAGCGAGTCATTAAGACGTAACATGTAAAGTGAATGCATATTAATGAGATATTAAAGAGTAAGAAACCCTAGAACGTAAATGAGAGTATATTAGGTTTGAGCTAAATATAGTAAGTTGTTATTTCGTGTGTGAGTTATGACTTATAAAACTATTTTCACATTTAACCTAGACTTTAATAAATGATATAACGAACCCTAATCTACAACATTAATTATAAAATATTTAAGACTTATTAATAAATCCTAAAAGTATGAAGATCATTAAAGTATGAATACTAAATATTAAAAGGACCATTTTGACGATTATGGAATCATAAATAACTTGGACGACTGCTAATGTCTATAGGTTCCGTGAAGAGGAGTAATCCTTTGCTTTCGCCTTTTCGCCGATCTTTATGCTGGAATAAGGTATGATATTCGACCTTTTCAAGAAAGGTTTCTCTTAATGTTTTCTTTCAGATTAGGTTTTCCTAAGCCTTTGCTATGAATCCCAATCGATTTGTTTGAGCTATTGCTTATCCGAACTCGATTCGAATTATGAAACATCCGATTTATGAGCTATCCGATATGAAAACTATGATTTTGGAAATATGAATGATTTTCCGATAAATATGATCCGTCGCTTATGACATTCGATTTGACCTAAGATAGTTTGACACCCGAGCCAAATATTTAACTAGTCATGGGGTTCCATGTCCGATCGTTGATGCACTCGATATGACTCTAGGCGCAGAGTGATGTTCGCCACGCCTCGATGGTGAAGCATATTTTTGAATATGTAGGAAGGGCGATGGATGCATCCTAGATCCGTTATATGTTATCCGTTATATGTTATCCGATGATTGATGTCATGCGGCACGCCCTTCATAACTCGTAGGTCTCCCTACAAATGTTGCCTTACGTGATTATGAATGTGATCCGATATAAGTTCGGGCTCGTGGTAGTTGACTATAAATATCTTTTGAAATTATGACTTATGCTTTGAAAATGATAAAGATTTTGTTATGGCTCATTCACTTTAATTCGATCCGTTATCGCTTAGTATTCGCTTTTGCTTTCATATCTGCTCACCGGGCTTTGAAGCTCAAAGCACTTTCTTTTCTTCCGCTGTGTATCTAAGCATTGGAAGTCGGGTTGCTTGGGATGAGTGCTTGAGTGGACTTACCTTAGAGATTTTAGCTTTGATTTCTTATGATGCCATTTAGACTTATTTATTTCGGATATTATGTTTGAAGTTTATTATGCTTCCACTGGGACCTATGTATTGAAGTCGCTTGACTTGGATTATTTTCCGCATTTATGTTAAGACTTTCTTTGGTTATTTGTGTTTGCTTTGATATGACACCATTACTTGTGATTCCTTTACCCTTGGCGGGTCGGGCGCTATAATTTATGGCATCGAGCCTGTGTTTACGACTTGTAGTCGTGGACCGTGAACATAAGAACCTTAAGTTATCCCTTAGAATTAAGATTTGACCCGTGAGGATTGGGTAGACTTAGGTTTCCTTCGCGAACTTCCATTTCGTATCTCACCTTTGTTCTTTTGCTAATCGTTTGAATATCATTCGATGGTTCGAACTCGCCGAATTTGGATGGAGACGATGATGCTCCTAACATGGATGTCGCGATCATGTAATGCTCTCAACCTCTCTTCCCCGGTTTGACTACACCGAGATGATGGAACAGTGATCAACAATATTCGAATCGATCGTGAACCTTCGGAAGCGGTGGAGGTGCTCAACCCGTCGGAAGATACATACTTGGCTCGAGCGCTTTGTAAGCTCAAGCCTCTTTCTTTAGCACCGCCGCTACTCCCATCAAGCCGAGGACCGGATCACCATGTTGAGAAGTCGTTGAAGCACCGGGTTGTGGAGATGGATTTAAGACTCGCTTAGTGCATTCAAATTGGAGGGTGATGCTTTGAATTGGTGGAAAGCATTGAAACAAGCACGAGGAGGAGATGTTTCGTTACTTGTACTTGGGCGGAGTTTCGACTATCTTCTATAACCACATTTCCTCGATGCCGAACAAAGAAAGGTATGAGAGGATTATCAGCGATCTACCGCTTGATAATGAGAACCCAACGAGTACATGAGTAGGTTTATGAGGTTGGTAAGCTTTGTTGGAGCGATTGTCGGAGATGGTAGGCGCCAAGCTAAGCATTTCAAATGGGACCAAGAAGTGGGTGTTGGACCGATCGCTTAACACCGACTATGAGGATGTGTCGGCCCGCAATGATGCAACTCGTAACATTGAGATCTTTCATGAGGGTTCGTGTTACAACAAACGAATCGCGATGGTGATCGGATTCAAGGTAGGACTCAAAGTAATGAGTATAAGGAAATACTAGCAGGAGTTATGATTCGAGGGACAAGTGGATAAGGGTTATGATCACGGGTCACCGGAAGGAATGTGGACTCTAGGCGCCCGAGGCGAGGGGTCGATAGCAGAGTCGCCGGTAAGAATGGAAATGATCGCTTAATCGTGGTAACAATAACCGCCTATAACAAAGATCACCGACTCGAGGATCGAATCGTGGTCGTGCTTCAGATCTTCCGTCAAGAAAGGACAACCAAGTTTTGCCTCCCCACCTATCTCGTACTACTTGTGGAAAGGCTCATCCGGACCGTGTTTCAAGGCCACCGGTGGATGTTTCTCTTGTGGTTCCACTACTCACAAGATCAAGGATTGCCCTAAGAGGAACCCGCGATTCCTCGAAACTACACCAAGCCGCCACCTACTATCGGACGTGTTTATGCTACTACTCGAATCAAAGCGGAACACACTTCGTGTACCATTACGGAACTCTTTTCATTGATGATTATTCGTCTTCGCTTTATTTGACACCGCGCCACGCACTCCATTATATCCGCCACATGTGCTAAGAAACTAAATATGAAACCACAACCACTAACGAATCACTTATCGATATCTACGCCTATGAAAAGTCACATGATCATTGATCATAAACACGCTAAGTGTCCTCTTCGCTTTGATGATCGATTCGCCCGCACATCCGTATCCTCTCGATATGGTCGACTTTGATATCATTCTAGGCATGGATTGGTTGGCTTATCATAGAGCTTCCATCGATCGCTATGCTAGAACTGTGATCTTTGGAGACGAAACATCCTAAATTGCTTATTATGGTTCTAAACCACTTAAATCTGTTAAGTTCATTTCGCTATGAAGGCACGGACCATGATTGTTTCATGGGTGTCAAGGTTTTCTAGCATCCGTTAAGGACACATCTTTGGAGAGTCCTAACATTGAAAACCTTCCGTTGTTTGTGAATTCACCGACGCTTTTCTCGATGAACTCCCCGGACTTCCTCCACCGAGAAGTTGAGTTTAGCATTGAGTTAATCCTCGTGCTAAACCGATTTCAAAGCTCCGATCGTATGGCACCTCTAGAACCAAGGAGTCAAGGAACAATGCAAGAGATGATAGATAATGGATTCATTCGACCTAGTGTTTCTCCATGGGCGCACTCGTGTTGTTTGTGAAGAAGAAGGATGGAAGTATGCGCTATGTATCGACTACCGTGAACTCAACCAGACATTATTCGGAACCGTTATCCTCTTCCGCGCATAGACGATTTGTTTGATCAACCGCAAGGAGCTAAGTTCTTTTCTAAGATTGATCCGAGGTCCGGTTATCATCAACTACGCGTGAAGGAGCAAGATGTTCCTAAGACCGCTTCGCATCGATATGGTCATTATGAGTTTCTCGTTATGCCTTTTGGTTTGACGAATGCGCCGCTGTGTTTATGGACCCGATGAATCGTGTTTTCCATGAGTTTCTCGATAAGTTCGTTATTGTTTTCATCGACGACATTTTGGTTTACTCAAAGTCCAAGAAGAGCATGAGCAACATCTCCGGATAGTTTTGGAGATTTTGAGGAAGAAGAAGTTGTACGCCAAATTCTCAAGTGTGAATTTTGGTTAGACAAGTCGCTTTCCTTGGTCATATCAGATCACCGATGGTATAACCATGGATCCGTCTAAGGTCGAGGCTATCACTAAGTGGCCAAGACCTACGATGTTGATCGAGGTCGGAGTTTTCTAGGACCGGCCGGATATTATCGACGCTTTGTTGAAGGTTTCTCTCGCTTAGCTTTGCCATTAACCCAATTGATGAGGAAAGGTGAAAAGTTCGTGTGGACGGATGAAAGAGAAAAGAGTTTTGAAGAGTTGAAACGAGATTGGTTTCGCCCTATTTTGACTCTTCCATCGGGTTCGAGGATATCAAATTTATAGCGATGCATCTAAGAAAGGATTGGGGCGTGTCTTGATGCAACATGGTAAGGTGATAGCTTACGCTCAAGACAATCGAAACCTTATGAGGAAAATTACCCAACTCATGATCTTGAGTTAGCTGTGGTGTTCGCGTTGAAGATCCGGAGACATTACTTGTATGGAGAGACGTGTGATATTTTCACCGACCATAAGAGTCTCAAGTATATTTTCACCAAAAGGAACTCAATATGAGACAAAGAAGATGGTTAGAACTTCTTAAGGATTATGACACTAACATTCAAGACCATCCCGGTAAGGCTAATGAAGTTGCCGACGACTTAGCCGGAAATCGTATGATTGCAAGCATTGAGATTGAGCCTAGGATCATTCGCGACTTAGAACGCTTGGATGTTGAGTTGTGCGACGAGGTTCGTGGATACCGGGCTAGTATGAAGGTGGAGTCGAACCTTATATCGCAAATTAAGGAAGCTCAGAAGATGACGGCGAAGCGGGTCGTAGCTCAAAATGTTGAAGAAGGTAAACAGACGGAGTTTAAGGTTGATAACGATGGGATTGTATGGTATGAAGATAGACTTTATGCTCCCAATGATCGACACTTCGTGAGAAAGTTATGATCAAGCTCATAGTTCTCCTTTCACTATTCATCCCGGTTCTACCAAGATGTATAGGATTTGAAACAAGATTTCGTGGAACGGCATGAAGCAAGATGTAGCGACGCTTGTGTCGAAGTGTATGATTTGTCGCAAGTGAAGATCGAACATCAAAGAGCTAGTGGATCGTTACAACCATTGGATATTCCGACATGGAAGTGGGATAAGATATCTATGGACTTTGTGACCGGACTACCTCTTACTAAGAAGAAGCATGATGCGATTTGGGTGGTTGTTGATCGACTAACCAAATCACTCATTTCTTACCAATTAGAAAGGATTATGGTATTGGCATTGTCGAGATTTTTCAACAAGAGATAGTTAGACTTCATGGTACTCCGACGGCTATTGTGTCGATATAGGGATCCGCTTTACTTTCAAGCTTTCGAAGGGTTTGCAAAAGCTTGGGGTACTCGACTTAATTTTAGTACGGCTTTTCATCCTCAAACAGATGGTCACGAGAGGACTATTCGCACCTTAGAGGACATGCTAAGGGCTTGTGCTTGGAATGGACCGGCACCGGATGAATATTTGTGTTTGGTAGAGTTTGCATACAACAACAGTTGGCATGCTAGTATTAAGGCAAGACCGCTTGAACTTCTTTATGGAAGAAATGTAGATCACCTACTTGTTGGGATGAAGTAGGTGAACGCTAATGAAGGTCCCGAAATGATTGAGATCACTAATGAGAAAGTAGCTGTTGCTAGAGAAAAGTTAAAGGAGGCTAGGTCTCGCCAGAAAAGTTATGCCGACAAGCATCGTCGTGATTTAGAATTTCGTGTTGGTGATCGGGTATTTTTGAAAGTCTCGCCTTTTAGAGGTGTGAAACGTTTTGGAATCAAGGGCAAGCTTAGTCCTCGATTCATTGGTCCGCTTGAAATTCGGAACGATAGGAGAAGTTTCAGATCGATTGGCACTTCCGCCCGCTTATCGCATGTTCATGATGTGTTCCATGTATCTCTCCTAAGAGGATACAATTATCATCCATTACACGTTGTTTCGTATCCGCTTGATCGATTCGATCCGATATGTCTTTGCCTCAAGAACCGTAAGCTATTTTGGAAAGACAAGAAAGAGTCATGAGAAGTAAAGTTATTCCGCTCGTTAAGATTCTTTGGAAAAATCACCCAGAGCGTGAGGCTACTGGGAGACCAAGAGTCGATGCGAGCTAGTTATCCTCATTTCTTTGAATAGTTCGGTATGTTCTCATTTCGCTCTCGCTTATTTTGTTTCATTTCAATTTTCGAGGACGAAAATTTTTTTTTAGAGGGGAAGAGTTGTAAAACCCGAAAATCTAAAACCTATATAAAGACTAAAATACCCTTGGAACCAAGAATAATAAAATACGTAAAACTCGTTTATAATAAAGTACGAAATTAAAAACCTAATAAATAAAACTTAACGAATATAATTTCGTGAACGACTTTGGTACGACGAAGGACGTAAATGTTTCGCTAAGAAGTTGGGCCGTTCGCTTGTTTAATGGACTCGTGTCTTTGTTTTGTTTTGCGCCAAGCCAAGGACCAAGAGGGTGTTTGTTTTGTGTCGTGTGAGCAAGGGGGTCAAGCCCATTTGGTGTTTGTGTGTGTGTTCGGTTGGACCCAAGCCAACCCAAACCCAATTACTTTCCTAGTTTAACTCAAATACTACAACTATAAATACATCACATAATCATTAAATTGAAACCCTAGTTTTATTTGCTCTTTTCTTTTCTTCCTTTGCTCGCCGAGACTCCCAAACACACCATTGGTGTCGATTTTGCTCAATCAAGTGAAGGTATATCGCTTATTCATCTTCCTTTAACGTACCTTGCATGAATATGTCAAGTTATATTTTGTTTCGCCATGTTTTCTTGTTTTCTTTTTGTACGAGAGGTGTAAACCAAGAAACAAGGAAACCCTAATTCATTTAACTTGTATTTAATAAGGAACGTAACGTGATAAGTAATATTGAATCGGGTCATGTATATGTTGAGCTGTTGTCGAAACATGCATGAGGTTGGACCGAGGCATGCATGACTTTCGAATGGGGTGTAAAACATTATAACTTGTATACGAAACATGTTTAGATGAGCTAGGTCTTGTGTAAAACATGCTAGCCGAAACCCTAGTTGAACCGAACATGTAAACATGAGATTTAGACGTAATTAATGAGTAAGGGTTAAGTAAACATAAACCCTAGTTTTAAAATATGTAAAGCGATAAAGTATACTAAACCCTAATAACTTATGGTCACATGAAATCATAAACGCATGATAAAGTGTAAAAGTAAAGAAGGTTATTAATTACGATTAGGTTAAGTAGCGAGTCATTAAGACGTAACATGTAAAGTGAATGCATATTAATGAGATATTAAAGAGTAAGAAACCCTAGAACGTAAATGAGAGTATATTAGGTTTGAGCTAAATATAGTAAGTTGTTATTTCGTGTGTGAGTTATGACTTATAAAACTATTTTCACATTTAACCTAGACTTTAATAAATGATATAACGAACCCTAATCTACAACATTAATTATAAAATATTTAAGACTTATTAATAAATCCTAAAAGTATGAAGATCATTAAAGTATGAATACTAAATATTAAAAGGACCATTTTGACGATTATGGAATCATAAATAACTTGGACGATCGTTAATGTCTATAGGTTCCGTGAAGAGGAGTAATCCTTTGCTTTCGCTCTTTCGCTTTTCGATCTTTATGTTGGAATAAGGTATGATATTCTCGACCTTTCAAGAAAGGTTTCTCTTAATGTTTTCTTTCAGATTAGGTTTTCCTAAGCCTTTGCTATGAATCCCAAATCGATTTGTTTGAGCTATTGCTTATCCGAACTCGATTTCAATTATGAAACATCCGATTTATGAGCTATCCGATATGAAAACTATGATTTTGGAAATATGAATGATTTTTCGATAAATATGATCCGTGTCGCTTATGACATTCGATTTGACCTAAGATAGTTTGACACCCGAGCCAAATATTTAACTAGTCATGGGGTTCCATGTCCGTATCGTTGATGCACCTCGATATGACTCTAGGGCGAGAGAGTGATGTTTCGCCACGCCTCGGATGGTGAAGCATATTTTTGAATATGTAGGAAGGGCGTATGGATGCATCCTAGATCCGTTATATGTTATCCGTTATATGTTATCTCGATGATTGATGTCTGCGTGCGCACGCCCTTCATAACTCGTAGGTCTCCCTACAAATGTTGCCTTACGTGATTATGAATGTGATCCGATATAAGTTCGGGCTCGTGGTAGTTGACTATAAATATCATTTGAAATTATGACTTATGCTTTGAAAATGATAAAGATTTTGTTATGGCTCATTCACTTTAATTCGTATCCGTTATCGCTTAGTATTCGCTTTGCTTTCATATCTGCTCACCTGGCTTTTGAAGCTCACCAAGACTTTTCTTTTCTTCCGCGGTGTATCTAAGCATTGAAGTCGGGTTGCTTTGGGATGAGTGCTTGAGTGGACTTACCTTAGAGATTTTAGCTTTGATTTCTTATGATGCCATTTAGACTTATTTATTTTGGATATTATGTTTGAAGTTTATTATGCTTCCACTGGGACCTATGTATTGAAGTCGTTTGACTTGGATTATTTTCCGCATTTATGTTAAGACTTTCTTTTGGTTATTTGTGTTTGCTTTGATATGACACCATTACTTTGTGATTCCTTTACCCTCTAAGGTCGTAAGGGTCGGGCTTAAGGTTATTGCCTATTCACAAAGATTACTCAAGCATTAAAAACACAACGATGGCCTATTGCAATCCTAGGCCAATTACAATTAAGATAAGAGACAACCAATCAATATTCAATACCTAGGTTTCATAGATCTAAGCAAACACACAAGTAAATTAGCGGGACATGGTGAACATGCAAGCATACACACATACAATTGAAGACATAATTGAATCAATGAAGTAAATTACTTATCTTGTTGTAAAATAGGGTATGAGAACCCTAAGATAACGCCCAAGACGACCAAAAATCGTTATTAGGTTTTACTCCACAATTCTACCTCTCTAAAAGTCTCGAAAATTCAATTCTATATATAGAGTTACAAGCTGCGACGACGTCACTCTTTAATTGTGGCCGCCGGATCGCCGCCATTAGGGTTTCGTCTTGACCACGTCAACTTTATGACGGCGTCACCTTGTGGTTGTGACGCCATCGGCTTCATCTTCGGCGCCGTCGGAATCTAAATCTAAGTCGTGCGAGTTGTGACGCCTACTACTTTAAAGCTCGCGCCGTCGGTACAAAATAGCAATTTCACTTGAGATGTCGCATTTTGGAGCATGTTGCAACGGCGTCAGCTTTGACCGTGACGTCACCTTCAATTCCAGACTTGAGTGTCTTGATCTTGACTTTAGCCATTTTCTTCACATATTCACGCCTTTTCGTCCAAATAAGTGTCATTCCAAAGATTATGCCTTCAAGAGACCTAAAAAGTGAAAAGGCGAAATTAGCGATGTATCGATATAAAGTGGTCGATTAAGGGCTTAAATGACCCTCAAAGTGTACCTTTTAAATCCTTATCAAATATCCCTACACTTGGTATTTGCTTGTCCTCAAGAAAATGTGCTTTTGGCCAATTAATTTATAAGTTAGGGGTCATGAAGCATTAGTTTAGAACAATTCACAACAAGTATAAGCCCCGCAAAAGTCATAACAGGAATGGAAATTACATGCTAGCACCTCACAAGTGGTGTTTGGATACTCTCATCTCTCGGGTGTATATGAAATATATCAAATTGGAAATGGAAGATAAACACTCATTAACCGGTCCTAGTACATAGATTACCATAGGCTTGAGACTAGATCAAACCTCCATCGCTTTGGCATAACCACCTAGAAAAAACTATCCAAGATGTCTTTTAAATGGTTGTAACGTTAGGCTTACGGTAGGGAAACAAAGGGTTTGTTTGGATAGGCGATTTAGTGGTGGCAAGTCAAAAATCTTTATGTTACAAGCATGAGAAGAATGGCGTTGCTAAGCCAAGACTCGACACTCTAAACTCTAGATAACTTTGAAACAAACAAACATAAATTTAAATATAGATGTAGGATGGTAGCAGTATGTTTTTTCAATTTTTTTCAACACTCTTTTTTTCGATTTTTTCATACACTTTTACTCTACCATCCTCTACGATAACATCAAAATAATAGGGTTTATAGGCACATCCCGACACTTTAGTTTTATTACTCTAACACTAATTTGACCCGAATTGAAAAGATCAAAACACTTGGAGTACATTATTACGTAAATAAAAGGAATTTAATTTAACGTTCCTTCCGTCACTTCATAAAATTTAACTTTTTCATGAGTCCCAATTGTCCTAAAGCGTATACAAAGGATATGACTCGACTTAGCAACTTATGCAAGTAACTAGATAAATGAACTAATGGTTTAGTATGATAACAATAATGCACTAAAAGTGAGTGCATACAATGTAAAGCTAAAGCGATTTGGGTGTACATTTGGGGTGGATTGTAAACAATGCTCTTCATTGATATTCGAAAACCGAAACATCACGAGAACCGCGAAAAGGATAGGCTCTGAGGGGTTAACTAGGGGTATCGTGTACTAAAGATGAGTACAACGCAAGGGTGTGGGGGAATTACTCAACCGATGTAGAAGAAGTAATTATAATACGGGTATCAAACAAGGGTTATCCTAGTGCCTTTTATCATTTAGTTATTCCTAACTACACAAGTGTAGTCTCACTAACGATCTCGGAATACATCACAAAACAAGTTCTAGAATCTATAATATTACCGGTACACTCTCTAAGCATTAAAGGTGAATGCTTTAATTCCTACAAGTCTAAGGGCAATCCTCGCATTTTTTTTGGGTGGAATTTAAGTGGTAAGGGGTTTTGTGCTAGTCATGTAACTTCCTATCCATGAGACGTTTTATTAAGACTAATGGCCCACTCCTACATGTCATGAAAAATTTTAAATTTTGTGCCAAAATTACCCTAACCGATATTTCTCATGGTTTATTACACAAATGAAATTAGACAAGGCAAATAGTCAAGGATAAGCATAGTTTCAAAGTTCCCGTTTTATTTTCCCTCCCTACACTTAAACTGAACATTGTCCCCAACATTCTCCGAAAGTATCAAAGTTATGATAATGGAAGGTAATTAAAAACGAAAGAAACTAATACTCTCCTGATTAGCTCGGTAGGATCCGTGTGAAGTAGTGGTTAAATTCTTCTCCAAGAAGAATGTATGCGTGAGAAGCTCCTTCCAATCTTATGTATCTTCTTCTTGATAAATAAAACTGCACACTTTAAGAAAACAAAGCGAAACCTTCGCATAAAATCGGTGGTAACACTATATGACTCTACTAAACTAGGATATAATGCTTGTGGAATGGATGTTTGCATTTTCTAGAAAATTAAGACCTTGAAAATTCCAAAAATTTATAAGTAGCACGAAAATGAGAGAATGTAAGATAAGTGGTTTCGCTCCTCCGGCGCCGTCAGTTGCGATCTGACCGATCGGTTTATCTGACGAAGCCCGGTCTGCGTTTTCGAAAAAATTACGGAAAATTTACATCTTTAGAATCGGAAAAATTTACGCAAAACATCCATTATGATTCGATACAAGCATTTGACTCTAACAAACACACATGTATATCTTTTCAATAATCGTAATTCTCATGTTCACGTTCTTTTAAAAACGTGTGTAATCTTCGCTACACTTATCTCTTTTGTAAAATACTTTTATATGTAATTAAGACGAGGTTAAAGATAAAATAAAGCATTTTCACAAATTCAAACATGAGAATAAACATTCAATAAAAAGATATACGATACACAAACAAGCAAACAATTAAGCATGGGTTGCCTCCCACGAAGCGCTTTTCTTTTTTTTATGAGTCTTGTATCTAGACTCGAAGTCGTGCCCCTACGTGGTCTCGTGCACGCTTACGTGCCCATACCTAAGCCATTCCAATGTTCTCTCACTTTTCTTGTAATCATCTCCTAACTCGAGGCACTACTTATAATACCTCTTAGTTTTCTCATATGGGTACCTAAGTCCATTTTGCTTATCCCTTTCACTAAGTAGTGGAATAGGAGTCATTCGATTACATGCCTCAATATCCTTGTGCTTAAATCTAGGATGCGTACGGGGCATTTGATAGACAAAATCTTCAACTTCATCAGAGAATGTGATTAGACCATCAATCATCTGTTCATTCAACCTAGTCATTCTCTTAAAGTTTGTTCCAAATATTACTTGAGTGAGGCTCCCATCAATGAATTCTCCTAAATCTTCTAGGACCATGAACTCCACCAAATAAGCAAAACTTCCAACAAACACATGCAAATGAGTGACCGCGTCAACAACATTGTTCCCTTGATAAGCTAACTCATTTACCTTAATTTTATTGTATAAGGTTCTTGATATTAAGTTTAAAGGTAAGAACGAATTCAAGTAAGCATCAAATCCTTCTAATCCTATCTTGCAAGGGAATTGCATGTTGAAGGGGCTATCTTTCTCAATTCTACACCTAGGGTCAAAACATTGGGAGGGGTCTTCTTCCATTTCAAAACCAACTTCATTGATGACCTCCCCGTTATCAAGTGCCTCACCATAGACAAACTCCTCATCGGAATCCGAGTCATAGAAGGGACTATGTTGTTGCCAATTTATTTTATTATACCCTAGGTGATTTCCAAAGTGTTGAACGGGTAAAAGGTTTTGTGGGATTGCGATTTCAAATTCGGGATTGGGAGGAAGGTTGGGGCGGGATTTGGAGAGGGTAGTGCAAAGTTTCTACGGTGAAAGATGTGAATCATGGTGAGTGATGGGTTTTACGAACAAAGTCACGAAGAAGGGGGATAGACTACGAGGAAGCTAAAAAATGGGAAAAGGCTTACTTGATAGGAATCAAGCAAGGGAACTTAAACGAGATAGACTCCTAACTAGCTATTCTATTCCCGCAATGCGCCTAAAACTTGATCGCTGCGTACAGCAGCGTTTGGGGTCAAAGGAAACTTCCTTTTCTTGAGCAAGTTTTCAACCACCTAGGCGATGAACCTAATCTTTGTAGTGTAGTATTAGGGTAAGCCTCGGGATTGATATCGTTCTCTGGGAATAGGAATGCTAGTGAGAAATTACTACGCTAGGGTTGGGGTTGAGGAGATTATTTTTATCTTTTTATATTTTTAGGAAATTGAAAGGTACGAATCTCGGGTATTGGATTTGGGGTGGTATTTATACCGATAACTCTACTATTATCTATTCTAATGAACTAAGGTAAGGGGTAGTCTATGTCTAATTGATGTGTGCTCGTATGATGATTAAAGATGTGTTTACCTAGATGCAATTGCTCCTAGTTATCTCCTATTAATGGTTGAATTGTCACGTTCTTATTCTTAACGCGTTGTGTCTTCTAAGTTCGTAGGGTATGGTTTCTTCCCTAACTCTTTGAGACTACGTTAAGGTTATTGCCTACAAAATCTCTAGGATTCATAAACTAACTCTAAATTTATCTTTGGATTTTTAGCCTACAACAACTCTAGGCGATTATAAACTAATGTTCACAAAGATTACTCAAGCATTAAAAACACAACGATGGCCTATTGCAATCCTAGGCCAATTACAATTAAGATAAGAGACAACCAATCAATATTCAATACCTAAGTTTCATAGATCTAAGCAAACACACAAGTAAATTAGCCGGACATGGTGAATATGCAAGCATACACACATACAATTGAAGACATAATTGAATCAATGAAGTAAATTACTTATCTTATTGTAAAATAAGGTATAAGAACCCTAAGATACTGCCCAATACAGCCAAAAATCGTTATTAGGTTTTACTCCACAATTCTACCTCTCTAAAAGTCTAAAAATTCGAATTATATATAGAGTTACAAGCCGCGACGACGTCGCTCTTTAATTGTGGCGTCGTCGGATTGCCGCCGATAGGGTTTCGTCTTGACCACGTCAACTTTGTGATGGCGTCACCTTGTGGTTGTGATGCGATCGGCTTCATCTTCGGCGTCGTCGGAATCGAATCTAGGTTATGCGAGTTGTGGCCTACTCTTTAAAACTGGCCGTCGGTACAAAATAGTACAATTGCACTTCGAGCCGTCGCAATTTTGGAGCATGTTGCGGCGGTTGCCTTGACGCCGCCACCTTCAATTCTAGCAGCTTGAGTGTCTTGATCTTGACTTTGGCCATTTTCTTCACATATTCGCCTTTTTCGTCCAAATAAGTGTCATTCCAAAGATTATGCCTTCAAGAGACCTAAAAGTGAAAAGGAATGAAATTAAGCAGTAACAGATATAAAAGTGGTCGTTTAAGGGCTTAAATGACCCCTCAAAAGTGTACCTTTTAAATCCTTATCAAAAAGACACAAAGTCAAAAACTCACCGAGGCAGGAGCAGAATGTCCAATAGGAGCATCTACCCTCAAAAACCAAGGGCACGATCCCACAGTTGGACATCCCCAACAAGGGTGGGTTGATGACAGCATGTGGCTCTTCCTCCAAAGCAAGAAGAACAACAATCTTAGTCCCCAATCCATTGGGGATTCCTTAAATGATCACCAACCTATGCTTCCAAACATCAAAGGCTAGTCTACGCCAACCGATGGTGACTGGAAGCGTGGTGTAACATTTAAGTCTCTCGCAAAGATGAAAATTCCCCCTCCAATATACAGTGTAACATTTAAGTTTCTCATCATGACGACCAAATCTTCCTGGTAGGACTTAAAGGAAGATGATAAAAAGCCCGATGCAAGACCCTCCACGCCTTCCATTCTAACAATCACTTGCGAAACTACACTGGGATCAAAATATACCCAAAGGATATCAACGTTAGACAAGAATAGAAGAAGAGTAAGCGAATCTATATCCAACCCCCATACACGGTAAAGGATCTTAGGCCACCAATGTCTTTGCCACAACCAATCTTCATCTTACACCAAAAAAAACCGAAGGAAGACAATTGCCTTTCGTAAAAATACAGTTAAAAACCTACGAAAAATCTTCTTTGAAACAAGTTTTTAGGGTTTGGGAAGGAATGTATAAAAATGGGAGAGAAAAGAAACTCTATCATTTCAAGCTGTAACTCCCCACCTTTCTATCCCTATTTATAGGCAAGGAAAACGAATTGGCGAGTTACACTTGGCAAAAGCCCATTGGGTCAAAACACATTTAATAAGGCGCGGGATAAACACCCTGCAAAGACGCAAGTACAATTGACATCAACACATACATCATGTACAGTCGAAGGGACAAGCCATACATACTGCTTAAGAAATGTCAGGATGATATCGTCTACAGTTGCAAAGACAATAAACAAGCGTCAAATCTCAAAGATAGTGAATAAACCCAAAGATAGATTTTCCTACACTTCCTCATGAAAGGCATTAAGTACACATCTTTCCCAACTCATCTTATAACCCTGATCGAGGTAAAAAGCCTGCATCCAATCATCATTACAAAAAACAAATATGATCACAACACAGGCGAAGGACACGAGAACGAACCTAGTAGCACAACACGGATGGGGGACTCGGTTACAAAACGTCAACATCATATCATCGGTGCATGATCTAATACTAGGCGGGGGGCTTGATAGCGTATCAATATTAGCGTCCCAAGCCTAATAATTAGATGCTCGAATCAAGCCCATTACCAACGCCCATCAACACTTGATGGTAACCAAGCTAAATCCGACCTCTTAGGCGGTGAGCATGATAGTACTCGCTCCCCAAATGTCATTAGTGGTTAAGATGTACCATCGAAGCGGGTAGTGGCGACGCACGACAAGCACCCTTGTGCGAGCCAAGGGCGCACAACATCATCCTCTTTTACGCTCTCGTATGATCAACATCGGCTCTAGAAGTCATTGATCATCCCCAAGAGGTTTATCTCTAATCCCTACAAGCCTCTATAAAAGGATAGCAACATACACAACTTCACAAGTTTCACACAATTGGAAAAATACTGCCTTACATCAATAAAGTATGGTCTTTTTAAGTGTTACTTGAGCTTCTTGATCCTTATCAATCTCATCGGGTCCTTACTATTTAACACGGAAACCAAACAACAAAACCATTCACATCCCATCTGGGACCTTAAATATATCAACCTTATCACACAAATACCACGCTTACCACAAGAAGAGTACGTATAACATAAACCCACGTTATGAGTGAAAGATGAAGAGAAGAACTTGGTGACTTAAAGATATGTTAGGCGTATGTTTAGAGAGAGGAGAAGAACATGAAAACAATATTTCATAAATAAAACACACACACACACACTACACACCCTCAAATGAGACTTTGAGGGTATATATAGTACAAGTAACATAATGCCCTAAGGCTTGGCCATGGGCCGTGAGATGGGCTTGGACATGGATTGGGTTACATGAACTTATACAAGGCTAGCTTAACTAAGCGATTAACCATTTAGCTTAGCCCAATCCACGAGCCGTTGACTATTCTAGCACGATATCTAACACACGTTACAAAGTTCCTAAATGTGAATGACCATCACTTCTAATAAAAATGTTACGGTTAACAATCTCCCCTAAGGGGTGGTCATTCAGATGCTCCACTTGATTAGGTCTTTACTTTCCTTGAGCTTGAACTTTGCGTGTAGATATAGAGTAGTCTTAATTCTTTATTCTTTCATGCTTTGTGATCGATTAATGTGGTTGTACATCGTTGTCAACTTGATGGTTAGGTGTCTCCGTCTTTCTCCACCATGCTCACACTTCTATTTGACTTTTAATTGCCAATGATGTAGTTCTCTAGTCTTTATACTTTGTAGATTCTTTGACATTGACAAAGAATCATCTTAACTTTAATGTTACCTTTGATTTTGATGAGAACTTTCATGTGTTGTTGGTATGAGCATGTGGAGAATCGCATGATCTCTTCCTCCATGAGCATCCATAAGAGGAAAACATAAAACATGGGTTAGAAGTAATCCGGTAGCTTACAAGTTTGAATTTCGAGTGTGTTAATGACATAGTGTGAAAACATCGTCTCTAATTCTCACAAAGGCCGTTCTGAACTGGAGTCCCACAAGTGAGATAACGCGATGTACGAAGTACATCTACAGTTCGAGATGAGCCGAGGTACAATCAAGCATCACCTCACAACTATAGACCGTTTGAGACACACTAAGCGTAATCCACGGGGAGTTATCAGTGACTGCTGTGGAGCTGATGTTGACCACGGCGGAGTTTCCATTCAATCATTGAAGATCACGGATGTGAAACTTCTCATAAATGTTACGACAGTTGCTAAGATCGCATAGGACTCTAGAATATATCACTTGTGTCCTTATTGATGAACAACAATCGATGTCATGTCAAGTGTTCCTATAAGATCTTTTGATGAATCTGTGGCTCTAGACTCAATTAGTGCATTTGGTTTTCCTAAGCGGAGACTAGGTAGAGGGTCTCCTCTTCAATACCAACAATCTCGAGAGAAAGTCGATAGATTATGTAGGGTTTCCGGTGAGAATGAAACAAATCCTTTTGAGAGGAATTGGTGGCTATAAGGTTTAGTGCGATCGTCCATCGGGTCCATAGCGTCTTTGTCTTCAATACCGGCGTCATCTAAGTGACAACCAAGTAGCATATGTATTGAACCCGGTTTACGCCCTAAGGTTGATTATGGAGGCTATTTCTTTTCACCCTTTATTTTACTTTTCTTTTTAATTCTTCAACCCTTATTTATCCTTTCACATTACTCCTTTTTCAATCATACCTAAGGACTTCTAATACTAACTCTTGGTATTGTCCTTGGGTAGATCCCTCCGACTCTGGCGGATCATAGACGGATTTTCCTATCCTTAGTTACCTTATAACCCATGACTATCCTATTGTTGCCATAAAACCATTTTTCTTGAAAATCTCTCAACGTGTTTATGATTATCAAAACATTTTGTTAACACCTTGAGAGTTTTGTTTTCGAAACACTCCCCTTCACATGTGCTTATATTGTTTTAACTGAAATCGCAGAGAGGTTAGAGTTCGCACTTTTGAATTGATCGACTTTAAATGAGCTAGACCGATTCGAGACACGTTTACATCACTAGAGAACTAGCTTGAAATTATTACCCGTCTGGTCAAGTCCATAGAAAGTTTCTCGAGATGGTACATTATTCCTCGTCAATTCAATGGTTACGGTCGAGTCGAGCTCTTTTGAGATTCAAACAACGATCATTAAACTTTTTGATCACATTTTAATCACGTTTCTCCCCTAAAAATAGCATATCTATGATGTTTTGAAACAAAATGATTAAAAGATATGTTTTTGAAAAGCATTTAGAGGCGATTTAGCATGAATTTTGGAGCAGTTTTGGTTTTATACTCCCCTTAACTAAAGCATATTTTTCATACGGAAAATTTAGAATCAATTAAGGGTTTAGAGGGAGTTATCTTGGTACCAAATGTGAGAGATTTGAAAATTCTTTTTGAAAAATTTCGAATCAATGGTACGCAAGATGATGAAGATCTTGAAAATCTTTTGAAGATATTAGAGAGAAGAAATATCTTCATTTGTTTTAGGATAAGTGCTTGATATTTATGAAAATCAATTTTGCGTAGCACTTTCCTTTCTTTAAAGATGGGTTACAATCAAGTAGCGCAAGCCAAAAGTGCTTGAAAAATATTTTAAAACCTTTAATTTTGGTTAAGCACTTTCCTTTCTTTGAAGAGGGTCTGACCGATGTGTCGAAGCCATTATTTTGAAGTCGGGTTTCGTCTTTCAAGTATCGAAAGCCATTAAGAAAGAAATTTTGCGAATCAACATGTTTTAGAAAACATTTAAAGAACTCGCTCAAGCATCTGTACATGTCCGTATCATTGTTGAATAACATTTCTAGAAACGTACAGAATATCGATTATACGAGAGACATGTCGTGAGAAGAATATTTTTGGATTTTTGGTTTTATATTGTTTTTGTATTTTTTGAAAGTTTTTCTAATTTTGTATTTTGTTTTTGATTTTATAGAAGAAATGGAAAATCAAAAATAGAAGATATAGAGAATGAAGAGGAAGAGTTTACAGAATTGGAACCCTCTGATGAGCTGGGTTCGGAGATATTTGATTCACCTGCAACCAAAGACGAAGAGATTTCACAAATAACAGTGTTAGAAGTATTTGATTCCTCACTCGAGGGTGTTTCACATATGCTTGTAATGGTTTCTACTTCCTTATCCCGATGATTGTCACTATTATCGTGTTTAAAATATGAAAAGTTTTCTTTTCAAGTTTTTCAAGAGCTTTTTCATATTTTGAAACAATTTCGGAGGTCTCGATCGAGTCTTTCATGATCTTTAACATAATATGTTTGTAAAATAATGGACATGATATCGGTAGTCATAACATCTTGAAGAGAGAATCATTTAAATTTTCCAAAACTTTGATGTGTTCAACACTTTCATTAGCTTGCTTTACCGAGGATTTATGGTCCTTGACAAAGTTAATGTTTCTTTCAAAATGCTTGTTCAAAATGAATTACCCTTGAGTTGATATTATTAAATTGAGGGCAATTTTAGTTTCAAAAACTTTTTATTTTCATTATCAAAACTATTAAACCGGATGTTTGTTGTAATGTTGGTTTTAGTTTTAGATCTCTTGAAGATCCATGATTCGAGTTTTCACATTGTCTAAAATACTTCTCGCATCACTTGTGTTAAAAGGATTGTTTGAAGACATTTGTTCAATGTTCGAAAGAGATTTTGAGACAACAACTAGTTTTGAAACCGGTTTTGAAACTTGTTTTGAAACAGTGTTGACTCTTTGTTTGAAATACTTGGTGTGATAGAAAACTTTGACTTGTCTTTTTGATTAACAAAAGTAATTCCATTAATTTTGTTCCATTTGTTATAATCAATTGGTTTGATTTCGGATTTTTTGTTTCATTTTTGATCTACTCTCCTCGAGATAGTTCTAACGTTTCAAGAGAATCATGAACAATTATAGGTTCATGCACGCTTTTCCATTATTCAACACATTCATTCTTTACGAGCTTTCTTGAGGAAACAAGGGTGAGTTACCAAGAGCCATTTTTGTGTTGTATGAAAATCTGGTTGTTTGATTAATCAGCATATTAGTTTATTTAGATGAATGACCCGTTGTAACAAGCAAATTTTCCAATTTTTTGATTTTTTTCATCTTTATCAAGAATTTCATCAAGAAGATAATCTTCTCGTTTGGAAAAATCAGCAATCAACTGTTTCTTCTCTTTTTCAAGATTAGAATACGTTGCTTTTTGTTTAGAAAGTTGGTCTTTTAGTTCAGAAATTTCCTTGTTTAAAGATTTTATTTTTAAGTTCAAATTCACATCAAGCGTGTTATACTTGATTTGCAATTGATTTTCTCTTAAAACGGAATCTCGATAACCAATTTCTAATTCTGACTCTTTGTTTTTGTGAAATTCAAAAGCTTTTGTGTTCTCCTTGTAACTCTCAAGCTCATCGGTCAATTTAGCATTCGCGGCCTTAACCGCGATTGACCGCTTTAACTTTCTCGATTTCAATGCCACGCTTATTGATTAATGTTTCAAAATAAGCACGTATTTCCTCATCGGTCTCGATATTTTGTGCCATCGACCTCCACTAGGATCCTTATACGAGTTTCGAGTTAGTATTGCTACAACTCGGATTGTCCGGTATGTATCATAAGTAGATGTTGGCGTCGCACGAATCTTGTTCGTCATGAGTAAACACATCAAATATGTCATTGTTATAGCATGGATCAATGATTGGTACCTCGGATATTGCATTGGCGTCATAGGATGGAGTGCGCCGAGTCAAGGTCGTACTTAGTCTCACGAAGATTTGCCATGAAGATGCGGTTGCATTGATTTCCTCGAGGTCTTCCAAATCATCCATAATAGCGAAAAAGTCATGTTCCTCGACACTCAACTGCAACCCCGATTACGCCTTTTGTGCTAACATGATAGCTTTCAAGATACGCAAGATCCTTCTTTTTCGCTTAGTAGGACAATTCATTGCCATGTGACCCACTCCTTGTGGGTTGTAACACATAACCCGATTACCACGATTCACATTTCCATAATTCCCAATGGTGAGCTGCAACATTCCCATTCGATTACCATCGCTCTATTCCCAACAATCGACCCATCGATTTCCAACATTTCGACCCAACTGATTACCCTGATACGGAACCGCCTGATTACCTATGTGAAATCCAGTAGCATATCCCTGTTGATTCCCAATAACTCCAACCATTTGTCCTTGATTACCCATATTCAAACCCGGCTGTGCAATTTGCCTGTTGCGAGTGTTTGATGAAATCCTTTGGTTGTTGTTAGTTGGTGTGGAATAGCGACTTCTGAATGCTTTACCCAAGAATGCAAATGCATGTGACAAAGCCTCTTCTTGTTCAGTTTCAGGATCAGTGATTCCTTGTTCACAGTATTGTGGATATTGTTGTTGTTGAATTACTTGTTGTTCGGTGGATAGAATTGTTGTTGAGGAAAACGACTTGTGGTTGTGGAATGTATTGTCGCAAGTTGTTGTTAGTGGGAGATGATGAAGCTTGTTGTTGTGTATTCACTTGTAGTTTGAGTCTTTGCAGTTAGTGCCAATTGATCATGGGTCTTTGCTAATCTTTCTTTCGACTTCATTCACTTCGGTTTGGTTTTGTTTGAAAATCGTTGAGTTGATCAAAGTTCACGATGTAAGTCTTTTGTTTGGTTGACAATAGTGACATATCGTCCCCATTCTTACGGAAGATTGTTCGAGAATTTGATGTTACTCACGATAGTTACGGGTGCCAACTTGTTTCGATAAGCTCATTCATCAACGTGCAAAACCTTCCATAGTAGGATTCAATGGATTCTCCGGAGTAGATGTAAACTTCTCCCGTGGGTTAGCGACTTGTTCTCCGTGTCTTGTTGACCAATTTATGTTCCATGACAAAGCCTTCTAACACGTTCCCACATATCGAAAGCGGTTTCTGGCTGTCTCAAAGAAGAAAGATGTCTCTTGGTAAACCCGGTTGGACAATATGAATTGCCATGTCATCTCGCTTCGACTTGCTTCTTATCCTCTTCATTGTATTACGATTCATATTGAGTACGAAAGGATGGTGGGACGGGAGGTGTTGCATCGGCATTTCGTGGTCTTGGACTTGTCGAGGTGGAAGGGTCCATTCGTAATGGATTGAATCATTAGTTTTCCATTAGGTTTGGTCTTGATGTGGCGACATACGACTTGTCCATTGAAGATAACCACCTTTTTCCAACATAGGAGGACGGTTTTAGGCACCTTTGCATGAATGTCTTGTTGAGTTGCCATTGATGAAGGTATTTGATGATAAAGTTGATGTAGGATCGATTCAACGATAAAGGAGTTGTGTTTAATAAGGTATGGCCGTTTGCGGTTTCTTGACTCGTAAACTTGTTCTTAGGCGTAAAATTTTTGTCCCAAAATTTTAAATTCACCATAAAATTCAATTCTAAGGTTGTATGAAAATTTTGAGTTTTGACGTAAATTTAACAAGAAAAATTTGAATTTAGGTCCAAAATTTGAATTTTTGACCAAAATTTTCATGATTAAACCAAAATTTGAATTCGTAAAATTGAACGTTTAGACTCTTTTTTTTTTTTTTAAAGAAGAAATCCTTTAGGCGTAGAAAATGCTTAGGCGTGAGCAGGAAGAAGTTCTGGCGTAGAGTCTTGTTATGCGTAAGCAGTGAGCTTAGGTGTAAACTTTGTCCTTAGGCGTAAGATTTGAATCTTATGCGTGTGATGACCTTACGCGTAAAAATAACTCTTATGCGTAAACAATATCCTTACGCGTAAGATTTCTCTTATCGCGTAAAAATATCTTACTCGTAAGTTTTAATTCTTATGCGTAACCCAATGTCTTATGCGTAACCCAATGTCTTATGCGTAGATTTAACTCTTAGGCGTAAAAAACTTGCTTACGGCGTAAAAGCAGAATCGTATCTCTCAACTTGTCCAAGCTAGTGAGATTTCACAAATCATGATATTCCACAAACTTATCCAAGTGAGGGAAGTACTGAGTAACCGTTGAAGCTCGAAGAATCTGCACCAACCAAAATTCTTACGCGTAGACCTTACGCGTAGGATTAGGGTTTTGACTTTTCTTCTGGCGTAAAGAGGGTTTTGACCAAAAGTAAGCTTACGCGTAATGATTGCCCGAAATGTGTAAAACACGATTTTTCACCCAAAAACACGTTTCCAAATGATTTCTTTTGCACAAACTTCTTCCAAAACACTTAAAGATCAATAAAGTCTACAACTTTAAGCTTAAAACCACGTAAAAATCAAAACTTTATATAAAAAGCTTGCGTTTTTATGTAAAAAATGAAACTTGTTGGAAAAGTTTCAACCAAAAATGAACACAAACACTCCTAAACCATTGTTAGGCGATTGATACCAATTGTAAGACCTTAAATCTATCAACCTTATCACACGAATACCAATCTTACCACAAGAAGAAAACGTATAACATAAACTGATGTTATGCGTAGAAAGATGAAGAGAAGAACTTGGTGACTTGAAGATATGTTAGGCGTATGTATTTAGAGGGAAAGGGAGAAGAACATGAAACACTATTTCATAAATAAAACACACACACACACTTCGACACACCCTCAAATGAGACTTTGAGGGTATATATAATACAAGTAACATAATGCCCTAAGGCTTGGCCATGGGCGTGAGATGAGCTTGGACATGGATTGGGTTACATAAACTTATACAAGGCTAGCTTAACTAAACGATTAACCATTTAGCTTAGCCCAATCCACGAGCCCGTTGACTATTCTAGCACGATATCTAACACACGTTACAAAGTTCCTAAACGTGAATGACCATCACTTCTAATAAAAATGTTACGGCTAACACCATCTCTAAACCGATTTACATACCATATGCAAACAATATGTTTATCGATTCGATTTGTTCGTTTACTTGTTTATTGTATGTCGTCTATTATCTAGACCATTAATTATTATATGAACATTCTGTGATTTTTTATCTGTATCATAGTGGTTAAGGGTAAGTGATAACAGAGCTTCACGAGCCTTTGCCATTAGGACTTGACGTGAGCCAAACCCTAAGTTAGACGCATTATGACTAAAACAAGTAAGTAGCGCATATTCTCTTATAGATGACCATTCGCGGGAGAATAGGTAGTACTATGACCATTAGATTATCAAGATAAATCATATAGAGTAGTTGTCACACTTAATGCGTGCTTAAGACTTATTAAAACTGTGAACATCGGGTTAAGGGTTAATATGCATAAGACTGGGTAACCGTGACCATTTGGCCTAGCCTCCATTAGATTCACCAACGGAGTGAACATTAGATCATTGCACTTGTAGATGAATCAGTAAGACATAATCAGATGAACTTGGCTAGCACGTTCTTCCCCCATCGATCACAACCTCATTAACTTTATTGTTTTTAGTTTATTTATTAGTTTAAGTAATCAAATCGTGTCAGTCTCTCCAATTGAACCCTCTGAATTAAGTGTTTAGATTAGTTCAGTAATTGCCATTAGTTTTAGTCTATATGTTAATTCGGTATTATAAATTTAAGACTAGATAATAACACATTAAGTTTTTGGCGCCGCTGTAGGCGAACGACTTTAGCTTTTGCTTATTTAGTGGTTTTATGAATATATTAAATTACAACATATACTCTTGTTATTGATAATATTATTATTAGCAGATATTAAATTAATGTATTTGCATGAAATTATAAATATCAAAATAAAAACACGAGTTATTGTGATATGTAAATGAATACATAATATTATACATATATAAATGGCTGATGTTATTCCATTTTATGAGATTAATTAAGAATATCCGGATTATTTATTTATTTATTTATTTAAATATCCGCATTTAATAATAACTCATGTTATTCCTCTTTATAAGTTTAACTCGCGCGTACACGAGTTTAAAAATCAAAATACGGCTAAAATTATTATTAACATGGATATAAATAGACGAGATTAACATGAAGGCACGACCTCACGAGTTATTGTGAGATGAAAATAAATAGATGAGATTGTACATATAACAAGGACACATATTTTTTTTCAATGGTTATTATGTGCTACTAAACACGCATAATGTCTAGAACGTGATATCGGTAATTAAATTTAAACAAGATCAGCCTAAACACTATGCCAGTTAAACAAAGTCAAATCCCTCATACAACAAAAATTTATATAAAAATATTAACCAATTAATACATAATGAAAAACTTATGTAAAAACTCGCTCGTGCATGGGATTATAACTATGAAAGTATAAAAGAGTTATTATAATTTTACTATTAGGGTATCCGCGCATTGCGGCGGCGGGTATCAAGTAATAAAAAATTTAGCAAAAAATGTTCTAAATTTTATGTTTTCTCTTACAATAACTTTACCAATAGCGATAATATATTGGGTTTGAGTAACTTAAAAAAATGATGGATAATATCAAATTAATTCATATAAAAACAATAAAATAGTGGTATGATGTTGCATCCATAAATAGGCGGTAGTCGATAAAGTTATGGGGTTATGGTCAAATTAGTTGATAGTGGCCCGTAGTCAAAAGTAAGTAGAACCATTTTTTATGAAATTTATACGTAATAATCTACACCTCCTAATAATATATATTTTTTAAACGCCATATCAAGCTTTATAAAGAATTTATTTATGTTAAGAAAAAATAGTTTTTCACATATACATCTTGTGGTATTATGAACATGTTTGTATTATTAATAGTGTTTATTACACTTGTCCCACATAGATACAATAAATAAATAAAATAGTGTTTATAATATAAAAAAAATTACATTTTCAAGCAATCATGTGGAGTTCTCTATGAAAAGTATAATAGGTAAAATATTAATTTATAGTCATTAAATTAGCACTTAGCACTTTGCGTCATTTGTCTTCAAAATCTTGTCCTGATTTTTATAAAAGATCGTATTTTTTTTTTTTTTTTTTTTTTTTTTTTGGTTAAAATATCAAAAACTTCTAAATAATATTTAGATTAACTCTTGAAACACTCTTACGATTTAATAATACTTTTGGAAATTGTAGTCTAGTATGCATTTTAAAATCCTATTGATTTATATGTGCATTTTTGCATTAAAAACTATATTAATTCAAAAAGAAATAACAAATGAAGTATTACAATATTGTGAAAGATAATTTAGTAAAAGCTATGTTGTATGTACATTATGCATTAAAAATTATAATGCTTAAAAAACATATTAATGTCACTTAAAAGTTTTGAAGAGAGAAGGTGCTAAATGTTTTATATGTTATATAGATATGTGTAATATGTATAAAATCAAATTAACTATCACTTATAAATTTACATCTTTGCATAATTTTTCTTCAAAACCTTGTCCCGATTTTTTGAAAAGACAGTTTTTATTTTATTTTTGTGGTTAAAAATATCAAAAACTTTCAAATGGTATTTAGATTGGCTCTCAAAACATTCTTATGATTTAATAATACTTTTGGAACTTTGTAGTCTAGTATTCATTTTAAAATCCTATTGATTTACATGTGCATTTTTGCATTAAAAACTATATTAATTCAAAAAAAATAATAAATGAAGTATTAAAATATTGTGAAAGATAAATTAGTAAAAACTATGTAGTGTGTACATTATGCATTAAAAATTGTAATGCTTAAAAAACAAATTAATGAAGTCTTAAAAAAAATTAAGAGAGAAGATACTAAATACTTTATGATTTAAATTCATATGAGGACAAAAGATTATTTACATACCAAGGGATCAGTCTCCACCATTCATTTTTATTTGATCTAATGAATGAGATTAATCACAACAATTTAAAAAACCCACTTTCATCATCTTTTTTCAAATATTAATAACTTTCAAACCGTTAAGCGGGAAAAAAAATATTACTGCGACGAGCATTTAATTATCTTTCTATAGATAGACACTTTTATATACTTTCGACAAAAAACAAATTTCGTATTTTTCACGTTTTTTTAAGTTTTTCGTTTTTAAGATTCTTGAAATATGCGTTAAAAATCATATATGATAAAACACTAATTTGAATATCACATGTGATATTAGTGTTATATCATATATGATATTAATGTTATATCGTATATGATATGTAATATCACGTGTGATATTAGTGTAATATCACATATGATATACATATCATATCATGTGATATCGATATCATATATGATTTAACACTAATATCGTGTGATATTCAAATTAGTGTTTAATCATATATGATTTTTTTTCAAATTTCAAGTAGCGTAAAAAGGCGAAAAACGTGAAAAAACGATTTTTTCTTTTTCGAAAGTATATCAAAGTGTCGTCTATGAAAGATGATTAAACGCTCTTCTTCGACGATACAAATATTTTCACTTAACGATTAACGGTTTAAGAGATCTTAAATTATAAAAATATGTGAAATAATAAAATGATTTTAATCTCAGTTATTGATTTCCTTTTAAATGATGGTGTAGATGAGTCTTTTGATATGTAAAAAAAGTTTGGTATATAAAGTAACTCTCCTCATACTTTATATGTTGTATAGATAAAAACTCTTAGACATTATAAAACCATAAATTATTAATTCTCATAAAATTTAAGTTTAAAATAAAATTATTAAAACATTATTACTTATTATACAATGTGCTTAAACGTTATGCGTGTGCCAACGTCATGACTAAGTTTTAATAAAGTCAATTTTATATTTATTCAACTAGAAAATCAAAATTTCATATTTCTTCAAAACATGTTTTAAAATCATTGTATTTGTACTTTAAAAACTTATGTTTTAAAAAAATATGTAATTTTGATTGGTAAATATGGATTTTTCCTTTCAATAACTTGTTACTAATTAACATAGTTGTTAAGATTAGATCACAATTTTAGGATCTTTACGATTCTGATTCTGCAATAGCGATTCGGATCCTACGTAAGATCTTATGAACTTAGAACTTATAGGATCGCGATCTTGTGTGGGATCTTAAGATTTCTTGATCCGTCTTATTTTTTGAACCACAAACTAAAAAACTATAAGTTTATGATTTATATTTTATATAATTTAAAAACATAATGTGATTCTTCTTAAACATTTTATATTTATAATTTAAGATAACATTCATATAATTTCGTGTTTATAATATATAATTATAATATATAATAATTTGTTGATACGAATAATATAACAAATATCATTAAAATGACATTATTATAAAATCTTATGATCTCGATAAAAACTATTTAGAATCCCGATCTTAAAAGTATTGCTAATTAATGTTAGACGTCAAATAAAAGATGCCATAAGTCAACAATTAAGGCAAGCAAACACACACTTTCTAGATCTTAATCAAGTCATGTTCAACATAAATACCGCCAAATGAAACTGCTGATCACTCGATAATTATATTCACCAACCACCACCATGGCGTACGGTGGTTTTCCGTTAGAATACTGGCTCCAATGGCAAGTGTTCCTGAGCGCCATCATCTTCATACTTCCAACAATCATTTCCTTAAAATTCATTCTCACTAAAAAACATCAAACACATATTGGTTACGATCATTTATGGATGCCATGCTGGAAAAATCTTCATCCGCTATGGCTTCTTGTTTTCAGATTGTTTTCATTCGTTTCGATGGCGTGGCTGTTGTATCAGACTGTCATGTCTTTTGGAGTATTTGTCTTCTATTTTTATACACAGTTAGTATGCTTTTTTATTTATTATTATTTTTTAATTATAGTTTTGTGGAATGATTAAGTGACATGTTAATGTTTTTTCTTTTAAATTATGTTTTGCAGGTGGACTTTCTTGCTGGTTACGATATACTTTGCGGTATATTATATGTTTATTTACTTGATATAAGTCGACTGTGATTGACTTAGGGTTTATCTGATTGTTTCATATCACATAATTACTTTCAAATCTCCAATGCCAGCGCTCTTCTTAATACTCTAGTAGTTTATGAAATACTCCGTTGTCAACCATAAGATAATGTATGACCTTTAATTTGGGAAGTAGTTGAGAACCATATGTTTATGTGCTTGTGACGGGAAGTTTTGTGTCTTTTCCGTACTTTCAGCCTTCTTATGGTACTGCCAATTGCTATCAGAAACAGTAAAGAAAATTGAAACAGTTTAATTAGGTAGATGTGAAAATGTGTTTTATCTGTCTCTGTTCTTGCTAATAGAAAGTGGCTATTGAGAATTCTATCTTCGAGACAAAATGACCCAATAGGCACCACTTAAATGCTATGTGGCTTGTCCTATCCCTGCTTTCCTCCCATAGACCGGAGTTATACCTTTCCTACAATACTATGTTTGCAAGCTATAGAAATTTTCCAATAGATTCCATACTTTATTTTTTGAGGTTCAGTACCTCTTGATTAGCATCAGTAATAGCAACATTTTTTTATATCAATTATCTTGAATCTTCATATCTGCCAAACATGAATGAAGGATGTTAGCAAGTCAGTAACATTCTTAGGTTGTTGCTGATTTCATCATTGATGTGTAGCTTGGAACCATCATATCAGCTCATGGATGCTGGATGCGCTCTAAAGAGCATGGACCTCCAAATCAAGAAAGAGATAAGTTCCTGAAAAAGGATTCTAGCCTTAAAGTTATGAGGCTTCCCAACACAACCATACATAAGTAAATCAAGAAGCTGGGTTTTGGGGAAATCTTATGCAGAATGTATATCAGGTAGTATTCCTATCACATTCTTATATTCATGGCAAGACTGGTTTGTGTTCCTATCTGGCTAAGCTCATCCTTCGTGTATGACAACAGACTTGTGCAGGTGCTGTTGTACTTACTGACATCGTATTTTGGTGTCTATTACTCCCATTTCAAACTGGGGATAACTTCAAGCTTACCCTGGTTAGTTCTTAATAGTGGCTTGTCATTAGTGTATTTCATTTCATGTTCTAATCATTATCCATTGAATAATGGCAGTTGATTGGTTGCATGCACTCTGTAAATGCTGTTTTTCTCCTCTTGGATTCTGCTCTCAACAGCCTAGTAAGTAATTCGAGAGCATTTCATTTAAGTACCGGATAACTAGAGTGGCAAAATAGACAGTTAGACTTGATTGTGTAATGGGTCAAAACGACTTTTTTGTATGGGTTAAGGCTGATCGTGAAAATACTTTTGTATAATAAATAATTTGGGTGTCAATAATCTAACTATATCTCTATTTTGTGCCTATTTCCATCTCATGTTGCAGCAATTTTCTTGGTTTGGCTTAACTTACTTTGTCTTGTGGAGCTCAACCTATATAGTTTTCCAGTGGGTTATGCATGCCTGTTGCTTTAAATGGTGAATTTTACTTTTTCCTTTATCCATTTATAAGTCTTTTGCTTATTGAATTTGGCAATAAAAACGGTTGAATTTTCAGGTGGCCTTATCCTTTCCTAGAACTTGACACTCCATGGGCTCCCATGTGGTATGTTGCATTGCATCTCATAGTATTGTCTTTGGATGTTTTATTTGTTTGCTATATTTCATAGTCTAATAAGCTGTGTATAACCTCCAGGTACTTTGGCATTGCGTTGTTTCACCTTCCATGCTATGGGCTATTTGTTTGGCTTGTGAAAGCCAAAGTCTCGATGTTTTCGAAGATGTTTCCCCGTGCATTTACAAGGTTGTCGCCCCTTACCTTTTCTTTTCAAGCTTGAAGATAGATTTCAAATGTTTTGTTTTGAGAAAAAGAAAACCCAACTTCAATATACCATGGGTTTCACTTGGTTTGTATATTGATTGATAGTATTGGGGCCTTAAGCAATTGGTCACGTGCACGTTCTCAATTTCCTGAATTAGCTAATACTTTCGTGACAGGATGGTAGCAAATGAGAAGCAGATGTAAGCTGTTGGCGCATGATACCATCATGTATGTAATCAAGTCTCATTCTTGTACTATTTAGATGTTATACATTGTTAGTTATATCATCTTTGAATGTATTGTTGCGGAAATGAATGTTGAAATAACTCTGGTGACATTTCTAATGCCAACATTAATCTCCAAAACTGTTTCCTTTCAGAAAAATAAGTTACATCACACGCCAACCTAGTAAACCAATAAAACATTTGACACCTACGAATTTGATTACATTTACACTTCAAGAACAGAGTGATGTTAATTACATACTATGATACCCAATGGAAGAACACTACTTGATTATAACCCAAGTTTTGCCGGTACACCGTATTGAGGCAACCAAGTTCCTCCCTGCAAGAACGCGCCAGCAGTAAAGCCAAGTGCATCTCTCTCGTTATTGATAATCTTAAAACCGTTCCATTTGACCCTACCCCCCAAATTAGCACCTGGTCCTCTGTTATTATACTCTCGGAACATACACGTCATGTGGTTGTTCTTCCCTTCCGGCGACTCCCATGTTGTCCAACCTTCTGGTTTGATCAAATCTCCAATGTCGCACAGCATTATCACCGAAGTTGCAGCCGCTTTCCACGGTCTTCCAAGGTACGTCGCAAATTGACCCTTCACTGGAGCCAACTCTGGTGCGGCATTAATCTTACAATTATGAAGCACCACACCACCCGCTTCTTCCATTTTCATCCTACCATCCGCTGTTACCATATTAGCCTGATTTTTATCTGGTTTCCGAACAAAAATTTCTGAATCTTGGATAAATGCCCTGCCCACCCCGAATATGAAGTCAACGGTTCCTGAAATGAAGCAGTTTTTGTAAAATTGATCGTGGGCATGGTAGTATAATGTGTCTTGGTAACCCTCAAAGCCGCAATCCATCATAACAGTGTGAGGTGACTGAGATCGAAACGCAACTGCCTGATGTCCCGCTGGTCCAATTGTGTTTCTAAAGGTTATCCCCTTGGCCATGAACCGTTCTCCAAGAGCAACCACTGTTGCCGTTTGTGAAGTTCCAATTTTGGCTATTTGAAAGTTTAGATTACCAGTAATGATTGTCTTATCACGGCCATCACCATACATAAATACATTATTCTGATTTTTATCTACAATGATTTGTCCTTCACTATATGTACCAGCTTTTACGTGAATTATAAATCTTCCTTGGTGATTTGGGGGGTAAGAAGCTAAAGCTTGTTTTATGCTTTTAAACTTACCGCTTCGTCTTGAGCCACGACTACATTGGGTGGGGGTTTGGTGGAAGAGCAGGAGGTGGAGGGTTTTAAACAGTCCGGGCCTTTTTAGGTTTCTTGGCCCCACCGCCGCCTTTTTGGCACCAAGAAGCCTCACGGTCGACATGAGAGACCCAAGATGGAAAACCATGTTTGTTCATCTCATCAACCTCATCAAGAAGCTTACGTTGTCCAGTGGGCGGGAGTGCCAACTCACCTAAATCAACCCCAATATCCTTAAGAATATCGAGCACATTATAGACAATCTTTTGTGCATTAAATGTTAGCTCGTTAGATGTTTGCAATCCTTGTTGCATGTCTTTTTTTAATTTCTCGTCTTGGATCTCTTCCACACATGTTGTTTGGTATGACCGAACTGCAGTCAACCAAACAAGTATCGGGTCAATTTGTTCAGCTAATGAAACCGCTTCAGTTTCAGACACAAGCTGAAGAACCTGTTCGAGCTCATCGGTTGCATATCCCAACATTTTCTCACACGTTTCTAATTCACCATGTGATTCCTTTTTATCATCACCTAAGTTTTTCTTATCATCGGTAGCCTTTTTAAGGGCCTTATTCAATTCATCTGCAGTTGCTCGAATGGCAGCGAGGATGTAATCCTCGTGAGTGGCTGATGAGTTCTTGGAGACATCTGAAACGGCCTTGTTGCAAGCCTCTTTGTATTCGGTTGGTTTGCATATGCTATCCGCTGTTTTAGTACTCGTGTTTATATTATCATCATCCTGTCCACTTTTGACGATTAAGAGAACCACACCAAGGGCGCACCCGACCACCAAGAGCAAAGATATGATTGATATGATGATCTTACCAGCCATCATCTAAATGTTTGTTTTCCTAATCTCCTTAATTAAGGAGAAAACTTGGGATTAATGGAAGGAAAATGGAATGTTTGGAGGTCGTATGTATCTTTGTAGCATTGTTTAATGGCAATCCTAAAATGTTGGATTTAAGATGGATCACTAGATTTTTTCATGGTTTGATTTTAACCAACTCTGATTTTGTTTACTGTATTTGTTTACCGTTGGTTTCTATATTATGCATGGACATGGATTTTGGTAAACCTGTTGTAGACTTGTAGTGCTGTCAACTTACATAATACAGTAACTAGCTACATTTGGGTTAACTTTTTCTATATTTTCGATAGCAGTTACTAGTTAGTGGTTTGAAAAGAGTCATTTCTATTTTTATAAGCCTTGCACTTGTTATGAACGTTGGCATTTGGTCTGTATGAGTTCAGATTTCAGAATATGTATAAATTTGGCTTATATAGTTATATACGAGTTAGTAAATATTTATAAGTTTGGTTTGATTGGAAGATAAATAACATGTGATAACTTGAATGCCAAAGTACTATGCAAGTACTAAATTTTTTGGTCTTAATTTGATAAAGAGTATTAGTTAACCTCATATGCATACCCCCGACCCACCTTTTCCCGCCCCCGGCGCGAGCGGTTTCACCTTTTACTCATTCTGTCAATAGTAAAATACAGTTTTTAATTAGTCTATATTTTTTGTCTTTTAATACTTTTGAATTGTCAAATTTTATATTTATTCCGAACTTTATGTTCTGTAGTTTTATGATTAAAACAAAATTATAAAAGTAAAAAATAGAGGTTATTGAATTCCATTTAAGGGGTATAAATATGTATATGCATTATTTTTTGATTAATTGAAGATACTTTCAAGTCTTCATTTGTGGACTAGTAGAGTATATCGCCTTGCCATACGAATTCCATGGTTGTCACAATTATGACTACCGTAATCAACTAATCACGATGTATGTATGAACAAACTTTGCAAAATTGGTTCACAATATTGATCCTACACCGATCCTGATTAAATTAAGATCCTACCACGATCCTGCTCGTTTTTTATATGTAGGATCGTACGATCTTACGATCATGATCGCGATTTTGACAACCTTGACCCTACCGACTACATTCATAAATGACAAATAAAATAATTGGCTAAAGGACACAACAGTATTTTAGTGTGCCATCTTCTTCCACCTCCCCCTTCTTCATCCTTTTTCTTTCTTTTTAACAACAAAACCAGAAACTTTTTACAAACAAGTGTAGCACATTTCAGAAAACAAGAATTTCACTAGAAAAATACACTTAGTCGCCTAAAACCGTATGTGGCACGTGCCACACGTGTCTTACACATAGCTCCGTCTTGTCTATTAGATTGGTAATACTCTATAAATGAAGGCATTTTCATCATTTAATATTGATGGGATTTAGCTAATGATTTGGGCTTTGTTTCGTTTAAAGATGCTGGTTTCATTTAATATACGAGGAACATTCTAGGAGCGTATGTAACATATAGAATGAACTTTTTAAAATGTATAGCTGAATTTTACTTAAGACTTAGTAGGATTGATAGAAAGTGAAATTTAACTACATTTGCATTGTCGGTTTTATCTGATCATTCTTAAAATCAAGATGCTTTCAATAGGAATTTGGTTTTTATACTATTTCCCAAATTTATGTTTACGTGAAGCAAATAACAAGATTGTCTTCTTCTGGTAGTATAATTGTTCACATACTTTGTGTTTAATAAGCCATTCCTATAGCTTATAGAGTGTAAATTCCACTTACGAGCAGGTTGATGTGGAGAAACTTTGGGATGCTGCTGATTCTGATGGTTGGAGACCATCCTCTGCTCCAAGATCCGACTGGCCTCGTAGGTACTACGAGAACCCCCTTGAACCCTGTTAAGGAATTTGGAAGGGTGGGACTCCTGTGGGTTGGATGAATTCATAATGTTCATCCATCTCAATTGATTAATTGCTATATAAGTTGTAGTAGTGTATATTGTCTTTGAAGAATTATGAATAAAATAGTTAACAAAGATGACAAGCAACACGCCACATAAAGCAATAAAAAAGAAACGAATCTTACTTTGATACTATTAGAGTGCAGTTGACTCGTACAAGGTTAAAGAAAAGATGGCAAGATATATCGTTTCAGTCGTCATTTATTTTCCATTGACGGTCTAATTGTTACTTGTCCACATTTCATTTTTAACAAATCTTTGCTATTGGTTATGGTGTGTGCTTTTTTGATGAACATACGATTAATCATTATATCCATAACTTTTGTATCGTAACTATGATGCTCTACTGAGCATAGTAAAAAATTATAGTAGGTGTGCATACATGTTTTTTCTTTTGCATGTATGTTTATGGCCGGTAAAAGATTAGTATACGTGTTTTATGGCTAATATAAATCAATAAAAGTATGTGTAAATTTGTTTCAAGGTTAATTTAAAATTAGTGGAGTAGGTGCATATGTGTTTATAGTTGGTAAATGTGTGCATATGTGTTTTAAGTTTTAGATATAAAATTAATACAAGTGTGCATATGTGTTTTAAGTTTTATATATAAAATCAATGAAAGTGTGCATATGTATTTTTTGGCTTATACATGTGCATATGTATTTTAAGGTTAATATAAATTTAAGGATAAATGGATGCATATATGTTTTAAAATGTGCATGCGTGTTATGCTAGTTATTTTGATTAAAAAGTTTGTTTCCTATTTGTTTGTGTTATAAAATATCTTTTTCTTTGTGATTCTATTCTAATAAAGATTAATATTGCTAATTTTTATATTTTTCTTTGTATAAGGTGTAACCGAATTAAAAGAATTATGACAACAACGAGTGTGTACAACAACGAGTGTGTACAACAACGAGTGTGACAACAACGAGGCGTGCATGTATGTTTTTGGAATACATGCACACATGTTCAAAAATAATCTGATGAGAAACTTCAAACACATGTTTTGTGCACATACGTCCGTTTACGTTAATTATTGTTAGTGCACAATTGTAAAGATAGATTATATTCATGTATTTCTTCTTACTATAAATTTGTATTTTAATTGTATTTCAATCTATATCGAATTGTGTGTTTAACATTATGTTCTTGGTTGTTATAAATTTACATGATCTAAAGACACATATGCACCTTCTCATTTGAAAAACATGTATGTCGAAAAAATTATTCCAAATTAATTCATAAAAACACATATGCACTAAATCAGTTTTAAAACATGCATGTTGAAAAAAAAACGAAATTTGAATGTTTTTACAGGATTTATTTTAAAGAATCAAAAATAATATAAAATTGATTTTTACTATTATACCCTTTTGGATTAAATAAAAAAGTTTAATAATTCAAAAATGCCATGTTGTATTGATATGTTGCACAATATGCATTACTAGGAGTACATAAGGGGTTCGCATGCTTCTCGTGACTTTATAGGGTTCGAAATAAAGTCCATATATATATATATATATATATATATATATATATATATATATATATATATATATATATATATATATATATATATATATATATATATATATATATATATATATATATATATATATATATATATATATATATATATATATATATATATACTAAAATCAAAACGTCCGATGGAACGGGTATGACTTGTGGTTTTTATTTTATGATTTTGTGGATCAAATATATACTAAAAAGTAATTAAAAGTTAAATGAAAGGGTTAAGATATATATTTGATGTTATCATAATCCATTAAACGACTTACTATCTTGGAGACCAACTTCTATCTTGGTATTACTCAATTCGTTATGTGACCAATTTTGGCAAGGTGTACAATCAAGGTTAAAGCACGTACAAAGATTCATACCCATAAAATTTCATACACCAAAATACAAATAATCGATTATCAATATTAAATGAAGCCAGTATGGATATACACAAACCTTGAATTTTGAGTGGCGAGATTGTGAAGATGTTTCAAGGCCATTGAGGTTTTCCACATGCAACCTAATATGCCATCAGATAAGTCACAACGTCGTTAATAACACCAAAGTAGAATAATAATTTTCCTCATGGATGAATTAATAACACATGCTTCACATAACACTATTAAAAAAAAAGTGAAAATTAGTCGGCAGATGTACAACTATTCTTCTCAAACATGTCTTTTTTTAGTGAAAATTAGCTTATTCTTGTGAAGTTTGTATAATGAAAATATTAGTTTGCGGATGTGTGATAACACAGGGATATAAGGCTAAAATGTGACAGATAGAAGTGAAATAGAAATGTAGCTAGATACCTTCTTTAAGAGGTCAAAATATGTGGATATTATTGCTTCGACATTAACAAACGTAAAAAGTGGGTCTTCATCATGTGTTACCTCGTTTTGGACCATCTTTTATTCCTCCAGTTACAAGACATCGGGCTCACGCATAAGATTGTGTAACCCAAATTCAATCACACAACAAAACACTCAAAAGTTATATGAATAAAAATGCATGTAGACATAACACAATACAAAAAAAATCATGCTCACGTTCACGTTGGGCCGCCGCATTAGTCGGTCCCACATGTTCATGAACGCGTTGTTGTTGCAAGTAGCTACTCTCATTATGTAGCTTTTTGCAAGACTGCACTGCGATCTCGAGCTTACGGTTGCGAGACGTTTAAGTAACATTCTTTTTCAAGCATGGGCGCACTGCATATTTCAAAGGAATAAATGAACATATGACATACCTAATCCCATGACCAGTCCACACGTTATACCGGTGGCTTGAACATTTGTTGATCCGTCTCAATCGAAATGCAATCATCTCCTTCATTGGTAATGGAAAAGGTCATACAAAACACAAACTCAAGCTTGATGTGTCTAATTAACTTCAATATATGTATCTCTAGGGACATTTTAACACGTTAACTACTATATTGGTAGCTCATATCAACTACGTAAATTTAACAATAATTATCGAAAACTAAGCAAATAAAAGAACACTGTTCTACGCTAGAGGGGTGTTTGTTTAAGCTTATTTGGCCGGCTTATGGGCCTATTGAACTTTTGAAAAGCTCATAAGTTCAAATTTTTGGGCTTATGAGCTTATCAAATTGAGCTTTTGAACTTCAATAAGCCATAAGCTCACATTGAAAAGCTCATAAGCTTGAGCTTATAAATTTGAAAAACCTCCTAAATAAAGTAAAATAAATAAAAAATAAAAATAAAGAAAAAACCCTATTTAGCGGAAAAAGCTTGAGCTTATGAGCTTTTCTAGATTCAAAAAAGCCTAGAAAATAAGACCCTCTTACTGGTAATTATGGGTCATCAAAATGGCAAAAAATGTAGGTAGTCAAGTTAATCATCTTAGGTGAGCATATATGCTAAGAAACAATATAGATAAATAAAATTGAGTTAGTTACTTGGTCAAGCAGTTGAAGTGAACCACGCTGATAATGGATAACTTCCAAAGCCATTTCTTCTAAACACCCAAATCCATTAATATTTTGTCCCAATCAAATAGCATATATATGTATATAGATATGATGTTGCAATATATAAAAGTAATGAAATTAATAACCTCGGCACCTTGTTTTCAGCAACTGGTAGAAGTAGAGTTGGTCGTTGACTTTACCCATTTAACAACGTGTTGTAGGTGCTTCCTACCGTCTTAACTATAGCTTTCTGATTTTATAACTACGTAATGGGTCAAAATCTCTTCCTTTACCTATATAACAGAGTAAACAGGTCAAAATCATTTCATCTACTCTATTATCCCCATTCACCAAATAAAATACACCCATGTAAAAAGATTTAGCGTATTAACCACTTATAATCATAATCAACAGACTCCTAATTGGAAATCCAAAAAAAATAAAAATAAAATAAAACCTACACTTTTGTAAATAGAAATCCTGGTTTTTAGGTTCATTAATTGAAAATTACCACCATTTCTGTGTTGCATATAAAGATTCAGATTATTATCGTCATCCAATAAAAAATTAGACATTAACAATGTCGTCCCTCTACCCAAAAAATTCGCATGCGATAATGAAATTATGAGTATAATCAATATAAAACCACACTTTAAACCCACCAGCATTTATAATCAGATTTGGCTATAAGGCCTTAATAGCTGCATAAACTTTTGATTTGCATAAATCATAGGCAAGAAAAATGCTACAATTTTGCTTCCATGTTAATGTTCAAAATGACATTTATAAAGTGACGATGACGACTATTTGTTGACGATTGTTTTGATGTTTTTGGTAGTGGCAAACGATGATATAAGAAAGAGAAGTCACATTTTTATTGGGTAAAAAAGTAAAGTTCAATATCATTTACATATGTAAATAAGATATGATGGGATTGAACTCATTGAAGTTTGAGTGATGAACTTTGAACTCTCGTAGAGTACAATTTTAGCAGTTGTATTTAACATAAACATATCCCACACCCAACTACGTTAAGAATTTGAACCATATTAGAGCAGCATCACTATGAACTGTTTTAACCCATAATTAACCAGCCTAATCAACCATGCCTACTTCAAAACCACAAACAATAAGCGAAAACCTCCATTATTTAAAAACTACCAAATCCAGCAAAACACCGATATCACGACCATGACAAGTACTCATACAAAACATAAAACTACAACATACGCAAATAAATTCACTCGTGCCTTTAGTTGCTAGATTGACGCAACTCGGGTCTCACAAAGTCAGCATCAGCAGGCACCGAGATATCAACAGTAGGTCTCAACTCAGCACACACTCTAACAGCTCATGCACAGGATCTTCAAAGAACTTTTTCACAAATTCTTGGTTGATCGGGGTGCCATTGTCTATGTCGGCTAAAGCCTGTTGTGTGAGATTGTAGTCAAAACGTGGAGCCCATTTCCTTGATCCTAGTCGTGCTGTTGTTGAACAGTTGTCAACCATGAATGAAACGCCTCGAGCGTGCATGAATGGGTTTAAGGAATCTACGGATTCTTGTAAACTTTCATTGATGATTTCATAATACGAATGTCCTTTCTGCCTCAATACTTCAATCTGTGTTATTTTTGAAAAAAATCACATGTTATAAACTTTATGTGTACAAGTTAGCGGATTATGAAAAGCAGTCTCAAGTCTCACTTTGGGCCATCATTAGTGCGGCGTAGACACCGGCGTGAAAGGATACAATGGACCTAAATCACCGGTGGTCGGCTAGCACGGACACGCCACCAACTTTCCACATTCTCGCTTTGATCAATTTTGCCCATTGGGAAGGCGGGAAGACCCTCTTTCTGGTTCAAAACCATTCAATATTAGGATCGAGCATCCACATATGCTAATGTATATCTTAAAGTTGCATCACAATTAGAAATCATCCAACAAGCCAAACAAAGTTTAATCATAAAATGAACTTGGGGTTGTTTGGATGTGCGTATCGAAGATAAATATGTGATTTTAATTATTAAAATTAAAGGATAGGTTATAGCAATATGGGTTACAAAAGTTGGTGTTTGGAAGTGCTTCTGCAGTTTAAAGTAGTAATAATCACTTGTATGAGTTGGCGTATTCTGATACAGAAACAAACTTGACACCTAAATACTAAATAGCCAAAAAAAAAACATTTAAAGGATACAAGTCTTATAAGACGGGGGTACAATTACTTAAAATTGGTTAAAAGAAGGGGTATTAGATAAATATTTTTTCCTTTTATAATCAGTTTTCTTGCGGTGGTATGGGTGACTATCCAGATTAATAGTAAATGGTAAGATATTCAAGCGCGAGAATATGTTTAGCCAAACATTAAAAAGTGATTACTCCGACATATCGCTATAATCGAATCTTGATTAATTTCAAACACAAATAAAAAATGTGAACTAAGGTCGAAAACTTACATAAAAGCAACGACCACCAAGATAACACTCCTAATCTCACCGCCACTTGCCACATCCTCATAGCACTCATACAAGATTTCCATGTGGATGATACGAAGCCTTTCAGATGTTGTCAAGAAATCCTTTTTACCTTCTGATAGTGACTCATAAATGGCCTTCATACCCTGTTAAAATTCAAAATAATATTTAATCAAATGTACAACCTTTGCCTTCTTCATTAAACAGACAAGGAGGCATAAAAGTAAACAAACCTTAGTTGATATGGTCTTTGATAGGACTCCTGTTACGCATTTGACACTGTTCTTGTAAGCTAACTCTTCAGACATACCATATTCTGTGTACCTTCTGAATAACGACTCCACAATACCATGCACAGCACCAAGTAAAATACCTGATATTCACCATGGGGAAAAAGGTATTGGTGACATTTGATGACCTTAGGAAAATGTAAAGTGAAAAAAGTGAAAGGCCTAGGCTTACCTCGTTCCCCAAATATGTCACTCTTGTACTCCTGCTCTAGCGTAGTTGCAAATGTAAGCGGTGAACCAAGAGCAAGCGACCATCCGAGGGCGCGTCGTTGGCTCGCCATCAACATCCGGCAGCAAATCATATTATAAGGAGTAACAAAACAAGCTGTTGGATACAGTGTTTGAGTCTTCTTTCCTTTTTTGTCTAATTATATGACCCCTAAATAATCCATAAGTAGAATATGATGTCCAAACATAGAGGACTGATAATTGGGGCGTGAACTCGTAATAAACATAATTTAGTTTCAAAATGCAAATTTAAACACCGCTAAAAGATGACACCAAGTAAACACGTCTTTTGAGTTATAGCTAACCTGATGTACTCCAAAACTTGCATTGATACGGCTCCATTGACCTCTTTCCTTGAGCGTCATAACCTCCTAACCGACGGGCCCATCCTTTGGGACATCTGAACCACACCGATGTTTTGGGAAGTCGAGATCGATTGATTGCAAATGACCAAGAAGGAAACCATGGGAAAGTCCAAGAATGCTGTTTGGCTTCATGTGTTCAACCAAAATAACTTTAAAAAAAATCACAAACACAATTCATAACACATACATGACCAAAACTCAAATGAATGTTAAGATTTTATATATCATGGGAACTTGATTTTAACATCACTAACCTTTGATTGACCTCGTTTAGTCCCATATATAAGCTCTGGCATAAATGATTGTGCGGTTTGGGAGAGAGGCTTGCCCCAAACTGTAAACATACAGTATATTTGCACAAGGACCTAAACAGAAAGTAACTTGTTAGAGACAACCAAAGCCTATTTAGCAAGAAGCAATTCAAAATGCACCCATTGTCTTGCAAGTAGAGCCAACCTTTTGAGCATCAGCAGCTTGTGTGGCCATTGATGTAGCAAAGTAGACAAGTAGAGAATATAGTGCCACCTAAAACATCAGATAGCATAAGATGAGGGCTTTCTTTTCTGAATGTTAATATTCGTTATTACCAATTGTTTTTAGGGAAAGTGAAGTGGGCGCCTAACGAATGCAAAAGTAAGTGCAACATATAAACCTTTGACATCATTATTATAAATACTGGAGCAGCAAGCTTATATGAGTAGTAGTTCAGTAGTTGTAGGAACAACAATGGCATAAACATTAAACCCTTTATCTTTCAGAGCTTTAATCATCATAAATCATGCAACCACCAACAATATGTGTTTAACATGTGATACAAACTGATAGGACAGTTCAAGGATGCACTTTGAAAATAATATCATACAACATACCTATGACACCATTGTTGCCCATACTGCTCCAAGCAATACCATAGCCCAAGAATAAGCACGAACCACGTCACCAACGCCATTGATAACACTTGCAACTGCCAAGGCCTTCATAGGTCCCCATGAATCCTTCATTCCAAGACTGTATTTAGAAATATATATTTTTGTTAAAATTCCAGCCACTTGTTCAGGAAAAAAGTCTAGGATGGTAAGAAACAATACAAATCTGAAATTCACAGTAAAATCTTCTCTCTTGAAGTCCTTTAAAGCTTCAAAAAAGTAATGCACCAGTCACTCTATCACCATATATTGCCCATCTATTAAAATCTACATTCTATTGAACTACATAAATATAAATAGAGGTGAAGAATGTGTTAGATGTCATCTTTGTTGACACCACAATAGCAGCAGATGACATTATGTCTTTCTACAGTAAGAAATATGAACAGTGTTTTATTTTTCGAAGACCGGCCACTTAAGGATTTCCATGTGGACATGTAAAGAGGCGGGATTGCTATGTGGAATCATAAAGAGGGCATTTTGAAGAGTGATAATATGATGAAGCATACCATACAACCCTTTAAAGTCTTCCTTATGAACGATAAGCGTCAAGGCGGCATATGTTATATTTGTATACGGAACCGCGATTGTCAACCCATGTGTCTAAATTAAGAATCAAAATCAAGCCTATCAGGCAACTTATTGGCCTAAGAATGCAAGAAAAGAACCATAACGAACAATTCTTATTAGAAGCAATTTTCTAAATGATCTATATTAGTTTTAGTACCATAAGTGCAGCAGTAGGATCACACTGTTTTTAAACGGTTGTTAATTTGGATACGCTAATGGTGAAAATACGAAACCACCGATGTATTTAATGAGCTATACCGAGCAGATTCTAATAAATGATGTGGATTTACAACAGCCCCGAACATCCATTTCCCAAAAAATAATTACAAAACAACCGGACACTCCTTCACCGATCTGTTTTGCAGCATGTAAAAATCACCCGAACTCCCACTAAGATCCATCTAAACACCTGTTAAAATGGATCCAGTTCATAAAGAGTTATGAAGATATACCTTTTGAGTTTCCTCTTTTAATATATGCAACTATTGAGGACTAACCGAGAAACATAATGTGTTCTTTAGAGTTTTCATTGTCATATTCCTCAACACTCGGTCTCAAGTTAGGTAAAACAAAATCAAGAAACATGCTAACTCAAGTAACTATTTGCAGTATAATCAGATTTTGAGATATTCATATCATGATGAAGTTTCCAACAGGACTAATTGTGCTACAATCTTAAAGGTTATGCGAACTTTTAACATCATCGCAGGTTATGGCGATCGAGGTGGTGTTTGGGATATATTGCTAATGATCGGAGGTGGGTACAACATTTGTTGTAAATCATAGGATACATCGAAAGTGAAACCACCACGTGATATGGTGTCACCGAGGATACCTAACCCATAACCTCATAACCCCGATATGTCGAGCAAAAGGCGCATCGACTTGTGCAACTCTGAAGGTTGAGTGGGGATAGAGAACAGGGGTATTAGTTTGACTCTCGGGCTGAACCAAGCGCATAACTATTAGCCAACTCCAACTGTTAAAGGAGCCAAGGTCTGCTCTCTAAAGTGTGTTGGATATATAGAGGAGTGGTGATGAAGATGATATGAGAGAGTGGAACTTACAACAGCTAGCGAGTATGTTTGTTTCAGAAATATATATTATTCCGTATATTCGCCAAACCGAGATAGCATCCATAATAACGACTCATCAAATCACAACTAACTATTGTTCATTCCACTATACACAATAAACGCTAACATGTCGAACTATGATCAAATCTGTGTGTGACTTAAATCAAGAGATGTATCGACCTACAACAACCTGCACTATTAGAATACGGAATTATAAAAATACTTACATTTCTTCACCGGTGCTATAGGAGTTTCGATTCTATCGATGGAGCCTCACTTTTCAAGTAACAATTCGATAAAGGTGAACAACTTACGCCTCAGTCCATAAATTATTGTTCACATGGGACAATAATTTTGAGACCAGGAAGTAAGAATATTACATATAAGACGAGAAAACTTACTTTTTTTATCGATTAGTTTTGCAATGATGTTGTTTCAAATGAAATTGGTGGCATTGGATATTCGCTTCCATATCAGTGAATGAGAATTGTAAGATAATATAATAAATAAAGAATAACTAATGACATAGAGTTGATTAATAAATACTTACGGTATCAACAAAGTTTAATACTTTTGGTACTTCTGTTTGCGAACCTGTTATAATGACAGGTTGTTAGGACTCAACATAATGGAAAATGTTATTACTATTAACATTTAATAACCATACCGCTGTTCACGTGGTTATGCAGACTATTTAAAGCGACGTGCCGACATCCAAAAGACCATTGTCTTTGCTTTAAGCTTGCTCCTTGATACACTGTTCCTTCTGTACATGTAATTGTTCATTGGCTATGCAGGTATCCGATAAACTGTTACAGAAGACCTTAACTTATAAGTGTTCTTTTGTTAGTCCTGATCATTCATTTTTTTTTACAGTAAGCAGTTAGTTTCAAATAAATGCATAACATTATGAAGGTATTACTCATTTTTTAAACTAATTGTTGTAATTTGAAACTACTTGATATCGTGTCATATGTCATACTCCTCATACTCCTATTTTTTTAAAAAACTAACTGCTTACATGAGCATGAAATAGTTTAGATAAAAATTATGATATACTCACTTGTTATACTTCTGTGATTCAAGGTCATAATATCAACAGGCTCGTTAATCATTAACCAAATAGAAAGGGTACTTAATTTGTACGGATTATAAAGGAACTGCCTTGCAAGTAACTCAACTTCTTTTGGCCACGTAGCACTCCAATACAAGGTTTGACGATCTGGTCGAATCTGCATATATGTCACAGAACAACAAAGTTAGACTAAAATATATCTTCCCTCTATGTTTTCTATATTGATGATGTTTACAAACTTGGCATGGTATTGGTCAGTAAAATACAAACATAATCAGGTGCACCTTGGCTCTTCCCGACACTTGTCGTACGCGTTTAACCAAACATCGAACGAATTAGATAAATAAATGTATGAGGCTCAGATATTATATTGATTACAAATCAAACAATGTTTAATAAATTAACAAAAAACTCAAGAATCTTACATTGCTTTTAAACGTTTGTTGTGTCTCATCTACTCGAGATCAGAAGAGCAGATCCCTCATCATGCATGCCAAATCTCAGGAACCTTGCAGATTTCCCCTGCCATGCTATATATCCCTTCCATATATAGCCTTTTTGGCCATTAGTGGAATTAAACCCTTATTATTAACTGTTAACATGCATGTTAATAACTAATGGCCAATGAGATTCTTAAAATAACAATTACTTGGAGAATTATATTACTGAGTAGGTTGGAAATCATACCTGACAAACAACATCGAGTTATCAATAATAATGGGAATGCATAGACTACACAAAACTAATTTAATAAACCGACCATGATTGAATCCTACACATCTTGATTATCATATTAATCATATTTGATTTCAATCCAATACCAATTCCTGCATAAAAAACACGTTAATATAATTGTGCATGTGATTTCTTGTAGTTGTTTTCAAGAGATGTGATATGAGGTTGCTTAGGGTTTCTGATTTGATTTTGGAATGGAAGATATCCGGGGTTTTTTTTTAATTCGTGATCTTTGATATGATAAGTTTTAATTGCTTCCGGTTTATTAGTGCAAAATTGTAGGTGTGCAGTTAATGAAACGATTATCTAGATTTGAGTAAAAATATCAATTTAGGAATGCAATGATATATCACAAAAACTGACATGCTCTGGTGGTTAAAGCGCTTGTGTGTGAACATTAAAACCTATGTTCGAATCTATCAATGGACATTTTTTTTACAATTTAATTAATCCCGAAATAAAAACGCCACATGTCATTAAAAAAATTAAAAAAATGCCACATAAATAGAATGATGACATGAAAATATGACGTGGCTTTATGGGATGCCAAGTGGCATTATGATGTGGCATGCCTCCTCTTATATATAATATATAGATATAATATAGGGAATAAGATTCCTAGATGCTCTTCAATATTTATTTGAAGCTCGATGTGCACTTTTGCATCACAAAGTTTTTCGTGTTTCCATCGGTGTGTGGTGTATCTTTTAACCCAAGTACGTTACAAATTCGGTTGTGCACTTACGTACAATTCGTTAAATTTACTAACCGCGAAATCTTGATCTTAAATATCATGTTATTAATATGAGGCAACAATACATGATTGTTCGTAGCATGTTGACTTGGTAAGCATGTGCGGGTTGTTGTAAAATACCCCAACGACTTTAAATGACTCCAAAAGCTCACTCAATATCTTTTCTTGCACTTTCTTGAACTCTTTTATACTTCATTGTTTTGTCATTTCGTGCATTTGAATATGTTTTGACAAACGTAGCTCATTGAGGATAAACTCCGTTCGCTAAGTAGTAACCTTTTGCGTATGTGTTTCCATTTACTACAAATGAAGCTTCCAGAGTAATATTGTCAATAAGGTCATCAAATAAGTTTGAAGTCTAACATTGAGAACGTTATTTGCTCCAGCATACCAAAGTATGCATGCCGAATCCACAAATCATATGATGCAACAGTTTCAAGCATTAAAGTTGGGTATTTATGATCAAACCTTTTTATATTGCTTGTGTATTGCCTTCGGACATTTTATCCATTCCTAATGCATACAATCAATACTACCGAGCATTTCTGGTAGACGGTGTTTCCATTCGCGCAATCCATATATATGTTGGATGTCATTAAAATCGTGTTTTCTTAGAAACTCGGCTAAGTACAAAGTTTTTATGCAGTTAGTGGAGTTTTGTAAACAATCACGTGAGCAGTATTCACCAATTTGCAAATACTTGTCAAATGTATCAGGCGATGTGCCATATACCATTTGGCGTTTGGTCGACATACATTTCATGATAGCAATCGACTCGTACAATCCGATCGTTGTTCTAAAAGTTGGAAGTATCCGGGAATAAGTTCAACATTATAATTTTGGAAACTTTGTTCACTGTTTGTAAAAATAGTTTAGAACTTGTACGATACATTCGCCTAAAATTCATCTCCATTTATTTAGGTGGGTTGTTTTTGTCGCCAAAATAATCGTCTAAAAGTCATTGTTTTGCAACCTCTCGTTTACCTTGTATGAGGACCTGAACTCTCGGCTTATTGATTACCCAAAGAGTGAAATTGTTTATAAGCTTGATAAAGCGCATATATTTACTTGAATTGTGTTCAAAGTAAATATCGTACTAATCATAGTTGGGATCCATTATGAAACTGAATGAAAATGTATATTTTTTAAGATGTGTTGAAGATATAAGTGTGTGTTAAAATAGTAGAAAGAAAAGTATTTTGTAAGATTTTAAAGAGTAAAGTATATAGAGAAAAAGTTTTTTTTTTTCTTTTAAGAAACAAAAAAATAGTTTTTGCCCGTTGCCAACTAGCACAAAAAGAAAAACGATGAAAAAAAAAAGAAATAATGTTGATAACTGGCTGGTCACATTGGCGGGAGCTCTTGTAACACGAGTAATGATACGATGGCTCGCGTCATAGCCCGGGCTATAATACACCGATACCGAATGCTCTTAGATAATTAGAGGTATATGCTTATCAAAGTAAAAAAAATTGCATTGTCATAAATTGGGAGTGTTTAAGATGATCAATTTTTTTTGTTGGTTAATATATTTAATCAGGGTAAAAAAAAATGATCCATAAAAAAATGATCCATTTTATTTTTGTTTCTTAGGTGATACAATACATTTTAATGTTTTACGTTTTATTTATTGAGAAGGGATTCGGTGATAAGAAAAACTAAAATGAGAAAAATAAGAAGAATTTATAGCCACACATTTCAAATTAGAGTGAGATTTTTAAGGAGAGATGCATCTATATTTATAGGTGCATATGGAATATGCCGTTATAATTTCTTCTAATCATTCTCATTTTAATTTTTCTTCTTATTTGATCTTAACTCTTTATTAATTTGTGAAACTAGTAAAAGTGTTTTCTGAAATTACAAAATATTTTACCTTTAATCAATTTTTGGTTAGAAATGTTTTGTCTATTCGTAAGTTTTGGTTAGAAAATGATAAACTTGGAAAACTATTTTTAGAAAGAAGGCCAAAGGAGTACTCCGTAACAAGGTTGTCAAGATTGAGATTCTACTCAGGACCGTTTTCGTCTTTACAAGATCGTGATCGGGATCTTAAGATCCTACTCTAATGTTATTTCTTAATACTTTATGTAATTTTATACAAATCTACAAATTCTAATACATTATAACCATAAAATACTATGAATGTTTCAGTATAAATGTTGTCCTAACTTATGATTATAAAATGTTTAAAAGATTAACGTGTTGTTTTTTGAATTCTACAAACAAACAACCCATAAATTGTAGTTTTTAGTTTGTAATCCAGAAAAATAAGATCGGATCGGATTAGATCGTAAGATCGTATGGTCAAGATCGGGATCCTGTAAGATTTTAAACACGAAAATCACATGTAGGATCAGATTGTTTTCTTTCTGATGTCGTAAAATCGTAAGATCACAAGATGGTAGGGATCCTGACAACCATGCTCAATAATATTTAGTGGAAAAATAAGACTCGACACAAATTAAGGTGTTACTTGAAGAGTTGAAGCAGGTGTCTTCATCTGCAAAATCTAGGGTTGAGTCGAATGGGGTCCGGTCACCGGTGTAACTTCTACCTACCCAAAAAGAAAAGACATTGTGCTATCCCACCTCTCCCTAACACCGAGTAAGCAACCACCTAATCACTTAATCATCCCAATCTTATATTACACACTAATCACATCTTTTATTAATCCAGGTTCTGTGGCAATCACACTAAACGCTCTGATGACACGTGGATTCAATGCTCCATCGACCCCTCTCAGTAAGCCTTCTACCAGACAACTTTATTTAATTTACAAAAAATGGCTACCATCGAATGGGGGTGTTTGGTTTAGCTTATTATTTGGGCTTATGAGCTTAACTAAAACTTGGAAAAGCCGATAAGCTCACTTTTAACAGCTTATTAGCTTGACCTTATGGACTTACTTAAGTCCATAAGCTGTCAAAAGTGAGCTTATCGGCTTTTCCAAGTTTTATAGTTAAGCTCATAACCCCAAATAATAAGCTAAACCAAACACCCCCGTTAGATACTAGCGTTTTTTTGTAAATACACATATACAGCTTTACATGACTAAGAGTCAAATTTGTGTTTTTTTCGAGTGGTTTACTTGACTCAGACTATGACGGGATACTAATTTTGATTTTATTTTAATGGACTAGCTCTGTACTTGAATCCAACCTTGAGTCTCACCTTAAACGGTGCCCATTGCTCAAACATAAGAACTCGTTGTCTTCCCAACCCTTCTACGAGAAGGGGATAAACGGAGGTGATGACGAGGAAGATGTTACATCGGAGTCTAAGAGGACGGCTGTGCACAACATGACTGTAGTGGAATTCGTGAAGATAATTGAGAAAATTAAGTCTGTTCATGAATCAATGTGTAAGGACATACAAGACTCCTACATTGTTCCGGAAGCTTGTAGTATGTGGATTAACCGGGCTATTGACGGGTATGTCATGCAAACTGTAGCTTTTCTATGTTTTGGTTTGTGTATTGTAAATGAAAGGTTCTAGTAATATGCATAACTTGTGGCTTTGAGCTTCAAGTTTGATATTGTTAGTTTAATGCGTTAATCTGGATCATTATTGAGTATTGACATAGGGACAGCCTCTACAGATTACTGTAATTCTTAGGAATATATGCTTTTGATGCACTAATAACTTATACAACATACGTAGATGCTTGTAAAGCAATGCGTTAGGTGACAATTATGTATTTCAGGCTGGGGGTAGGGGACCAGGGATGGGTTCTTATAAAAGGGTCGTGAATGTATAAACTGTAGGACGATTTTTGCTGCTGACACCGATGCACCATTTTGTACACTTTGATGCACCAAAGTGTAAAAAATGGGTGCAAGAGACGTGTCTACAGCAAGTGATATCCTACAGTTTTTCCATTAAGGAGACTTTTTATTTGATCACATCCCTTTCATGGTATTGTGATTCTTTTGATACCCGTCCAGCTCATTCAGCTCAACCGACTTGTTTTACACTCTATGAATCTCTGTGTTTTTTTTGTTTTGTTAAATACATATAGTTTTCAGGAAAATACCATTTCAAGAAAAGCATGTTATCCAGCAGGCATCAATTCTTGGAAACTTGGAAAAGCTTGGGGCAATGAAGTCTGCTAGTACCGAGTTAACGCCTGAGCAGCTTAATTTCTGTGTTTCATCAGCAGATTCTAGTGATAGTCCTGCAGTAGTTGAGTTTGGAGCGGGAAGAGGGTACTTGACACAAATGCTAGCAGACTGTTATGGGGTATCTAAAGTATTCTTGGTTGAACGCAGGTCATACAAACTCAAGGTTAGTCAAAGTCACTATGCATCTATCTGTAAGTTCACCTTCTTTTGTCATGTTTTGTTGTGTTTTGTTTTGTTACTTATGTGTTAAAATAATATAAACTTTAGGCTGATCGAAGCTTGCGACAGAAAGAAAGCATGGTGTTAGAGCGGTTAAGAGTTGACAGTAAGGATTTTGTCCAAACTTATATTATTATTCTTACAAAACAATTTTTATCTTTTCGTATTGTTATGCTGTTTTTGACTATATGGTATGCATTAGTTTAAAAAATAAAACTTATATGTTAAATGTTTAAAACCCTTCTTTTGGCAAAAAAGAATTTATTCTAAACCAAATTAAATTGGAGCCAATTTATATGACATCTCAAACGAAACTTCTTGTCACTTGTGCGAGACAGAGGAAGTATAAAAAGCTTTATTGTATGGCAAACAGATAGTTGACTTTTGAGGGTCAAATGAGATGGCTTCTAGCTTAAAGTTGCCTTTTTTTTTCTTCTCTATGTTGCAGTTGAGGACTTAAATTTAAACGCAATCGAGTCATTGAAAGGACTGCCTTATTTAGCAATCGGGAAACATCTGTGTGGACCTGCAACTGGTAATGCTATATTTTAATTCCATATTTAAGATAAATTGGTGTATTAGTGATTAATAAATCCATTCTACTGTCAGATATGACGTTAAGATGTTGTGTTGGGGAAGGTGTAACTACGTCTTACCTGAGAGGAATCTCTATAGCAACATGTTGCCACCATCTCTGCCAATGGAAGCATTACATCAGTAAAAAAAAATCCCAACTCCTGAGAATTCACTATATTTAACGTCCAAGCAAAGTAACTTATAATACTTATTGGGTTGTTACAGATAAAGGTTTTTTCTCAAGTTTAGGGATGACAAAAGACGAGTTCCATGCAGTTACATGGTTTACCAGCTGGGCAGTAGATGCAGACCATAGTTCAAACCTGGCTGATAGTTCTGAGAATGAATCAGATACAAAGATGTAATTATCAATCTAATTTATATGATATTACCAATTGACCCATTACATTGTGTTGATGTAATATTGTCGTGTATTTGGCAGAGAAAATGAAAAGGGTTTAGGTGGAGTTGCTGATATGTCTGCGAAAGAATCAGATACAAAGATGTAATTATCAATCTAATTTATACGATAGTACCACTTGACCTATTACATTACGTTAATGTATTATTGTCGTGTATCTGGCAGGGAAAGTGAAAATGGTTTAGGTGGAGTTGCTGATACAATAAGGAATATGTCTGCAAGAGAGCGGGCTGCGCTAGGGTTTATGTGCAAAGATATAATTGATGCAGGGAGGTTTATGTGGATGAGGGACTATGGACTAGAATCCAAGCTTGTTAAATATGTTCCATCTAACATTTCTCCTGAAAACCATCTGCTTGTTGCAAAGCGATGAGAATTGGAAACCAAATTTTGTAGCGGGAATAGGTATGAATGTGCTAAAGCCGTGATAGATTTGTAGTTGTTTATGGCTTCGAACCTTATGATCAGTTTTTTGGCTCACGCCATTCATTCAAAGATATGTATAAGCTATGAATTATTAAATTAAAGCACTCTTGGTGAGAATATAAATGACTACATAACTTCGGTCATTGAACTTGGTTGCTATTGATCTTGTGTTCAAGCATAAGTTGTTTCTTGATTGTATTACTTATTAGTATCATTCATACTACAGAATTCATATATTGGCCAAAAATGGTCTAATAATAACTTTCGTAGAACTACGAAATTAAAAACTGCGAAGAGAAAGTTGCAAGGCACAAACTAACATACAACGAAACAAAGCATCAAAAAACAAGTTGAAGATACTTGAACACCTTTCGTGTTTCATTGCAATGTACCTACTCCATCTTTGCTGCGTGATCAGTAAGTGAGGACATGTAGAATGACATTTACTCTTTCTTTAAACATCCGATAGCTAGTTCAAGATTCTATAAACGCTGTCGAGATAATACTAGAAACGACTTTACGAAACATTATGTTTGTGTTGAAAGGTGATAATACGTTGCTATACGCCTATGACTTTAAATAGAATTCTCAAACAACATTGGTAAAGTTTATATAGTTAAACAACCATAGGTCAGATAGAACTTAAAAGCCCTGCATTTTGATTTAACCAACACCTCCTAACCAATATAAATACAGTAAGATAACAAAAAGTAGACAGTTGCGGGGATAGCTCAGTTGGGAGAGCGTCAGACTGAAGATCTGAAGGTCACGTGTTCGATCCACGTTCACCGCATTTAACTTTTGTTTTGTTTTTGTTTTTGTTTTTGTTTTTTTTTTTAAATTTTGTTTTTGTTATTTGTGTTTGCCGTATCCTTTTTTCGTACGTCCTTCTAGCCGCATCTTTGATCATTCTGTGATTTTCATGAGCTCTTGGTCTTATCAATTCTTGTTTCTTATGCGTTCTTATACTGTCATGTATTGTATGTCTAGATGTCTATGTTTGTTTTTTACTCTTTATGATGATTATGTGTCTTTTTTTTTGTTGTTCTTCTTCTTTTTAATGTTTTTATGTTTACATAGCTTCTCTTGACATGTGTCGTATGTTTTCATATATTACTATGCCATGTATCATTGCATAATCATGCATTCACATATTTCTTTTAGCACCTTCGCTCATATATACACTTTGCCGGAAGCCTATCTGAAAGCAGTTGATATAAGCCAATTTGGATTCTACTGATAGATTCCACTGAAAGCCATTTCTCCTTCCTCCCAACTGTGGATTCTCTTGAAGGCAAAAGTTAGTTATAACTTTTGGCGGGAAAATCATTCTTCTTCTTTTCTTTGTATAAATACTCATTTCCATTTCACTTGAATTCATTCATGAAAAGATTTGTAATATCTCTCTCTCAATTCCATTACAATCCTAGTGAATCATTTGAATACAAATACTGATTCATTTCTTCTATGTGATTCCTGTTTGCTTTCATAACAACTACATTTCTTAAGCGATTTACGGTTGTTACTATCCGGTACATATCAAGTGGTATTGAGCCTTTTACGGCACCATATTCTTTTCAAGAGTGTTACACTGACATTCTTGATTTTCCGGTTATCTTCTCCGTTTCAATTCCGGCAAGAAACGGTTTTTTTTTTTTTCCGGCGGTTAGGCACCACTAACTTCACCTGTTCTTTTCACAATCCGATTAGTGTCAGACAATTGTACGGTCACAAGATTAGCCCATTAGTGGTTAAATTCTCTAATCTTGAACAAGCTGATCAGAAGCAATTGGTTTGAGTAATCAAGAACAGGTTAATTGATAGTTATCACCCATAGTTGATGAGTTGTGTTGGGATATGAAAGTCTTTGAAGATATCAAAGTCTTTGAAGATATGAAAGTACCGTGTCGCAAATCTTGGAAGAAGTCAAATAGTCAAAATCTTGCTAAAGACAAAGTCAATCTTGCAAAGGTGAAGTCAATATCGCTAGAACAAACAAACTGCTTTATTTGTTTATGGAAAGTATTGTATTCTATGTTTAGATTACTTGTCGTATAAGGTTATCAATTGTAAACCGACTAGGATATCCTTGAGCCTATAAAAGGACTCCTAGATTGGCATTAGATAAGCGATTTGAGAAGAAGAGTTTTAGAGTTTACAATTAAGAGTTTAGAGAAAGTTCGAATATCTTAGAGTTGTATTAGAGTATCGCATAATAAGCGATTTAGAGTTTGTTAATAAAGTTTTCTTCTTAGCTTTGTTAAGTAAATTCGCGTGCTTAATAAAGATTGCTCGGTGTTTCTTTGTTAATAACTTAGGATTTATCCGAGGTTATTAAACCTTAACAAGCTAGTTAAGTTAGTTTGATTAAAGTATATCGATCCAACAAGTGGTATCGAGATTGTGTGGAAACTTCGACTAGGAAGAAACCCTACAATATTCAAGATGTCATTGAAGGCGTTCCATGACCCTCAATCACCTCACTCGAATTCCAATTATCAAGAAGGAGAATATGATCTCGGTGCATGAAGATGAGGCGTTATATTGCCATTTGAGCACCATGCTACGTGGAATGTAATTGTGAATGGAATGAAGTTCCTCAAGAACCCATTCAAGTTCTTTGGACAACCTTTAGCACCAAAGCGGTTTACCACAAGCCACCCTAAGGAATCAAGAAGGCTCTTAACATTCTTTGTCTACCATTCAGATGGTCATCTTCTCAAATTTCACGATGCTAAAGATGCTAGCGACTCTGGGTGCTCTCGAGACCAGTTGGAGGAATGAAGCCTCTGAAGATGCACGTGAAACTTTTTGAAACAACAGTTTGAAACATTCACGGTCGGAGAAAGAGAGTCTTGATGTCGCATATGATAGGTTTGAATCTCCTCAACATGTTGGAATTATACAAGGCTCAAGTATCCGCTGAGGATGCTAATTTGAAGTTTCTAAGGAGTTTGCCATCTTCATGGCATGTGATTGCTACTATGATCGGAGGACAACAAGGATTGGATGTTATGGACTTTGATGATCTCTATCATCAATTGAAGGTGTATGAACATGAGATGAGTGGTCAACCCAATTCTAAATCTCACGATTGCTTTTCTATCATCAAAAAAGAAGCGAGACTTTAAAAATATTGCTTCGCCTCAATCTTGTTTCCCAAATCTTGCTGTTTACAATCCCCATCATATACTCGGGCCCCACCATCAACCACTTTGAACTCGGATGAAGTTGTGTGCTCCTTCTTTGCACAACAAGCAAGCTTACATCACTTATGAAGAGGATCTAGCAGTTCAAGAAGATGCACTTGAGGAAATTGATATCGGTGGCAAGTTGCTTTGATCATCGCAAGAATCAAAAAGTACATGAAGAAGGCAGACAAAATATTGATTTCAAACCAAAACAAGGAATAACTTTTGACAAATCTAAAATTGAATGCTTCAATTGTCAAAAGATCTGGTCACTTTGCAAGGGAGTGCGGGTTTGCTAAGTATCAAGCAAATAGAGCATCCGAGAAGCCTAAACTTGAGCTCAAGGAAATTCCAATAAGCGAAACAAAGGCTTTGGTTGCTCAAGAGATTATATCGAAGTGGGAGTGAAGAGTTTGATGATGAACCGATGACTTCAGTATGGTAGCGATGGAAGATGCGTTGAAGACACGGTGGAAGCATTGGATTGAGTGCTTTTGATGAAGAATCGAACATCCGCTTTGGAATCGATGATGGCTTTGGAGGATTTGATTGGAGCAAAGAAAGTGAAGATGATCCTGTTCTTCTTGCTATGGTGGCTACTTCACCAACTCGTCTCCTATCTACGAGGTATGCTCAAATGTTATGAGTTCTATCAAAATTGCTTATGATTATGTGATTGAAAGAGATAATTGTATTAGGGCTAGGTGCGAGGTAGCAGTTACCAAATCACTTTAGAGTCTATAGAAGCTAAAATCATAACACATGAAAATAATGAAATGGCTTGGGTGAAAAGTATGAACAACAGGATTACCGTTAAAACTCAATGAATGGAAACTAAAGCGTAAAATTTGAAATTGAGAAACTAACTAAGGAAAGAGATGATTTGTTAGCTAAGTTTCTTTGCTTGGGAGAGTCCGCTTGTCTCATGTTGAGTATGTTGAAAAAGCACAGAAGGGCTTACATTAGAGCAGGGCTTAGGATTTGGAATGGACTTTAGTAAAATAGATGAAAACCAACCTAGTGATCGGGATGATGGTGAGGACATAACCACTAGTGATGATGAGCTCATTAACTATGTAGATTCATCTAGTAATGATGGCTCGATGAAGTGAACCACCTCACGAATATAAGAAAGACAATGGTTATCATGTTGTTCCTCATCCCATTAGTCATCACCCTCTAGGCACGATGTTTCTCGTTATGGAGTAGATAGTCTAGAGTTTAGGAAGAAGCTTATTGCTAAATCTAGATCGAGAAACCCAAAGAAAGCTGTGAAAACAATGTTCAAAATCCAAGATACCTCTAAATCAAAGTCTTGCTCAACAAGCGATACATACGCAAAACCTTTTCAAAAGCAGTCTTGCTAAACCTTTTTGGGATAATTTTGGTCAAAACAAATTTTATCAGTCCTCGAGAAGGCAAAACAATTTTGGGCATAGACATAGAAGAAATCACTTTGGACATATGGGTCAAAAGTGTTTTGTGTGTTATAGTCCTACTCACTTAATCAAAGATTGTGACAAACACTCGAGAATATCTAAGCAAGTTTTCAAGGAATAAGTCTTACAATCGAAACCTAGAGAGCACAAACCAGTTTGGACTAATTCTAATAGGGTTAATCACGAAACTTCACACCGGATCATAGATACCCGCATCGAGAAGACCTTGGTATCTCACGGTACTTTCCAAAGCACCGCTTTCGTAAACAAGGTGCGAAAACCATACTTGGGATAGAAATTCTAGGAGATCTCACTATCAACCTAGAAGGTATCACAATTCATATAGGGATCTAGATCACAAGAACCACTGTTAAAACCGAATGGATTAAAGGGACGATCTGGCGAGAGACATACGATGCGTTCAAAAAAAGTGAATCAGATGTTTTGTGTCAAAAGAAAAGGCTAATAATCGGTGAAAGAAATTTATGTTGAAAAACCGAGAGTTTTGAAAATCCACAGGCTAAACATCAAAAGATAATTTTGGATCATAATCGAGATAGTGAAATTACATACTCAAAGAATTTGAGTTTGTAACTTCTCGAGGGAACACAAGTCGATGTGGCTTGGGTTCCTAAAAGTTCTAACTCTTTTCTTTGTGTGCGGGCAACCCGGAAGAGGAGCTTAAAGATCATCTCATTGTGGATAGTGGTTGCTCGGAAGTATGACAAAGCGATAAAGAGATCCATGCGATTTTAGAAGTATTAGTGGAGGAAAAGTTGCATTTGGGAATGATCCCAATGGAGGAAGGATTACAGGAAAGGAACAATTAAAGTGGGAGAATTGATTTTGAGAATGTCGGATATGTGAAGGAGCTAAAGTTCAACTTGTCGGTCTCTCAAATCGTGATAAAAAGCATCCGTGTTATTCACCGACACGAATGTCTTATCCTTTCTTCGACTTCAAACCTGTTGATGATAACTTGGTAGTACTTAGAGTACCAAGGACAAATGATGTGTATAGTCTAGACATGAAGAGTCTACATTCTTTTGGAAGTGCCACATGTTTGGTGGCTAAAGCAACATCTGAAGAGGCACATCAATGGCATAGAAGATTGGGCCATGTGAATTTCAAGAACATCAACAAATTGGTCAAAGGAAATTTAGTTAGAGGTTTACCTTCAAAGACTTACAGAATGATCAATCTGTTTGGCATGCAAGAAGGGTAAACAACACAAAGCTTCTGCAAAAGCTTGATGAAAGGAATATTAGAGAACCATTGGAGCTATTACACATGGATTTATTTGGACCTGTCTCGTGGCAAGTTTAAATAAAAGAAGTCTTGTTTGGTTATTCTTGATGATAGTAGTAGATTCAGTTGGGTTTTCTTTTTGGGCTTTAAGGATGATACCTTTGATGCTATTCAAACTCTTATAATAGCACTTGAAAATCAATTAAGACTCAAGGTTAGAGGTATTAGATGTGACAATGGGCTGAATTCAAGAACAAGCCTATGGATGACTTTTGTGCAAATAAAGGCATAAAGAGGAGTTCAAGATTGCTAGAACACCACAAAAAATGGTGTTGCAGAGAGGAAGAATAGGACCTTGATTGAAGCGGCAAGGACCATGTTAGCGATTCTCATCTCCTATTCAATTTTGGGCGTAAGTATCGTGGCATGCATGCTATGTACTCAGCAGGTTTCACACAAAACCACGAGATGAAGACACCCTATGAATTGCCGATGGGCAATAAACCCAACATTCGTTTTATGAAGCCTTTTGGATGCCCTCTTACTATTTTGAACACCATTGATAACGGGGAAGTTTGATGGTAAGTCCGAAGAAGGTTACTTATTGGGATATTGCACTAACAAGAAAGGATTTAGAGTCTACAACAGAGTTACTAAGAAGATTCAAGATCTGTCTTCATGTTGAGTTCTTAGAAGATCAAGACAATGAAAAAGGTAAGGGTCCGATTGGATGTTTGATCTTGAGATTCTATCTCCTTCAATGAATTATGTACACGTTAGAGAAGAAAATCAACCTTTGCAAAATGAAGAAGATATTCAATATGTTGTTCATGATATTCATCTTAGACACGATCTTGTTCACGATAAAGATCCTATGAGTCCAAAACAAAATCTTGATGTTCCTAAGCAAAATCGATTCTCCAAAACAAAATCTTGTTGCACCACAATCCTCATTATCTCACGAGGATCAATCTATTCAAGAGGAACTTAATCGGATGCTTCTTCAAGATGTATTAGCACATTCTTACAGCGATGAACAAGGAGAGCTTATGAAGAGGCAAAGAAGAAGAACAAGTCTGCAGAGTACTCTTACGATTGCTGGACAAGACTTTCAACCAAAATCTTCTTGCACTGATGACAGATACTTTAGATGATTTGGATGATCCTACCATGCACGGGTTAGAAGAAGCGATGATGAGCTTGAAGATGAAGGTATTTTCACAAATTCTAATGAAGGTCTTGATTATACTAACTTGGATGATGCATATGAAGTTCCACGGTCTCCAAACTTACGAATTCATAAGAATCATCCAAGCGATCAAATCATTGGTCCTTACTACGGAGTTATGACAAGACACAAAGCTAAGGGTATCACAAAACCTCATAATGCTTTACTTAGCTTTGTGTATAAACAAAACAGCTAAACCATAAGGACCATCAAACACGCTTATTTACTTGTTTCATCTCTCAAGAGGAACCCAAGAATATTGCTCAAGCTTTGACTAAAGAAAGCCGGGTTGAAGCTATGCGGAAGAACTTCTTCAATTTAAACTTTAAGAGGTTTGGGTTTATGTGATCTTCCGGATGGGAAGAGAGTTATTGGAACAAGATGGGTCTTTAGAGTTAAAAGAGATGAAAGAGGCAATGTTATCAAGAACAAGGCAAGGTTAGTTGCTCGGGGTTATAGCAGGGAAGAAGGGTAGATTATGATGAGGTTTTTGCTCTGTGGCAAGGATTGAAGCTATTAGAATCTTTCTTGCTTTTGCTTCTTATATGGGTTTTCAAGTCTATCGATGGATGTCAAGAGTGCATTTCTTTATGGCACTATTACGGAAGAGGTGTATGTGAAACAACCTCCGGGTTTTGAAGATCCTAAGCATCCTAACAAAGTCTATAAGGTGGTTAAGGCTTTATATGGTCTTCATCGTGCTCCTAGAGCTTGGTATAAGAGGCTCTACATTCTTATTACAACATGGATACGGGAGGGAGCTATAGACAAAACTACATTTATCAAGAGAGACAAGAAGGATATCATGTTAGTTCAAGTGTATGTTGATGATATTATCTTTGGGGCTACCAAACGGTCTATGGTTAAGGAGTTTGAGCGGTGATGCGAAGGAATTTCAAATGAGTTCAATGGGAGAGTTAACATTCTTTTAGGACTTCGAGTTAAGTAGGTCCAAGGAAGGGATTTTATTAGCCAAGACAAGTATGTTACGAGACATACTTAAGAAGTTTAATTTTGGCGATATGAAGGATGTTACTACACCTATTAAATCTATCAATTCATTGGGAAAAGATGAAGATGGACTGACTGTTGAAGTCAAGTTATACTGAGATCTATGATTGGCTCTCTTATGTATCTTCTTGCATCAAGGCCCGATATCATGTTTGCAGTTTGTTTATGTGCCGGATATCAAGTTTCACCAAAGATCTCTCACACGAATCTTTGTCAAGAGAATTTTCTGTTATTTGAAACAACAACCTAAGTTGGGGTTGTGGTATCCTAAAGAGTCACCTTTTCACTTAGAAGCTTTTTAGGCGGTGACTATGCGGTGATAATTATGATAGAAGATCCACAACTGGTGGATGCCAATATCTTGGAAGAAGGTTAGTCTCGGCAATGCAAGAAGCAGACAATTGCTGCAACATCATCTACGAAGGTCGAATATGTAGCTGCCGCAAGTTGTTGTGGTCAAGTTTTGTGGATGCAAAATCAACTCTTGGATTATGGGTTCAACTTTAAGAATACTCCTATCAATATTGATAATGAGAGTACTATTTGTATTGTGAAGAATCATGTATCATTCCAAGACAAAGCATATTCGATTAGGCATCACTTTATCGAGATTGTTATGAGCATAGGCTCATTAATGTGGTTAAAGTTCACACGGATGACAATGTAGGCGATTTACTCACAAAAGGTTTTGATGTGTCACGATTCAATCACTGGTCGTGAGCATTGGAATGATTAACTACTAAGCTATGTTTAAGGGAGGACTATAAGGTGTTAGGTATAGTCGTGTATTGTTTGAGGGAGGATGTTAGTTTATACTTAGATTATATGAAGGTTTTGGCAAAGTATTGTATTTCGAAAGTCTTGCTTGGAAAGTCTTGCTTGGAGAAATCGCTTATGTGGAAAGTCTTGTTTGTCGTATTAAAGTCTTGTTCCAACGGTAATATTGAAGGGTAATTGGTAGTAACGGTAACTTTGTTATTTAGGCTGTGATTTTCAAATCTCACCTATAAATAACTTCTTTCCGATTTTCCCTCTCATTATTACTTCACATCTTTTCCATACTTATCTTCCAATTACCATCTCTTTATTATTCAAATACAATCTTTCTATTGTGCTCACTCTTTCAACAATGGTGAATCGTTTAACTGCTTTCAAGCACAATATGGTGGCTAATTTGGACAAGACCGAGGCGAACGTGGCTTTTATGATATCATTGATTATCTAATTGGGTGCTATTAGTTATGCTCTTTAGTTGAGCGGATATAATTGAACTATGGATTCAAGAATTTTGGGCTAATGCTAGAGAGAATATGGAGGAAGATGAATATTATATTAGATCCTCGATTCTTGGAAAGACTATCAAGATTACGAGGCCTCCATTCGTGATGATTTATTATTTGGTGATGAAGATGGGGCTATTAGATTTGACAAGCAACCGATTTGGGATACTTTTCGTAATTTGGGTTATGAAGGTTCTTTCGATGAACAAACTTTTAAGAAGGCCTTATTTACGTCCTCAATGGAAGTTTTTGATTCATGTCTTGCTCCATCGCATAAGTTCTAAAAGCACTTCTTGGGAGCAGTTTGGGTCGAATATTGCATCTGCGGTGGTTGGTTTAGCTTCTGAGACAGTGTTTAACTTTTCACGGCTTATTTTGGATGGAATGCTCTCTCATATATCATCGGGGCTACTTGGTTGATGTATCCAAGGTTTATCTGAGTTTTCTTGAATAAGCAATTGGCTAATGTTCCAAAACCCGCTACTTTACTACGTTATTGTGCAACAAGCTAAAATCTTTACTTTCATGGCTAAGAGAAGTAACTTGTTCGAGAGGTGGAGATATTCCATTAACAACATCCATGATGGAAGTTGTACAAGTCAGTCCGTGATGCAGCCTGAGAGGATGAAGAAAGCAAGGTACTGACATCGATCAAGGTCATCGCTTCACATAGTCTTTGCATCCGCAAGCACCGCTTCATGAAGGTACCGCATCATTACAAGGTGATGATTCTTGAGTCTGAAGTTCAAGTAGAAATTGAGAAAACACCTACTCCATCTCCACAGCTGCTCGCTTTTAAACTCATTCACCACTTCAAGGTCTTGATTCTACTATTCCTCGTGAAGGTTTAACTATGGATAACTATGCTTTGACAAAGGCGCTAGCTAGGTTGAACAAGACTGCTGGAGCCAAGCTAAAACTATTAGGAAGTTGAAGCGTAACTATTTACGGTTGAGAAATTTTGTTAAACCATATATTCAAGGTTTCAACTTATGGGTTAAGGAGGAGAATAAACGTCGAAAAGCACTTCGTAAGGAATTGAAAAGAAAGAAGGTTCCTCAATCACTCAATGTAATACACGAAATTCTAAAATTCACAAAAAGACCAAAATACCCCTACAATCAAAAGTATGAATAATTAATTTAAAAGAATACCAAGTAAGTTATGTAAATTCAGAGAATTTTAAGAAATATCCCACATGACCTAAATAAATATTAAACACTTTGTAAAGGTAGTTTTTATAGTTTATGATTTTATAAAGATTAGTTTTGTATTTTACATATTAGCCGAAAATATTAAAATAGTTTATAAAAGAAATAAAACTAAATTAAAGCCCAATATAATTTATATTATTAAAAGACCATTTAATCTAAGTCCAATACATATTAAAGCCCACAAGAAAAATTGGAAAAGTATATATATACATAGATTCGGTTCACTTTTATCCCTAATTGTCGATTTACACCAAACCGACCTAAAAACCCTCCCAAATCGAATTCCAGTTTCAGAGGTTGGGACCATTTTTCTTGGACGAGATTCAAGGCATAGAAGGTGGGAAAAATAGTGGTTGAGCTCCAGAATTGTTGTGGTGATCGTTGTGGGTTTTTGAGGAGATTAGGGTTTCGACAAAAGGAGGTTTTTGTGTCTTCTTGTTCTAACGCTTCAAGCTCTTCAAGGGTATGTTCCTAATGATGAATTCAGTCCTATAAGTCGTATATAACATATAAAAATTAGCCATGCATGATTTATATGTCGTATGAAATTATTTGGAATCCAAAACCCTAAAAGCGTATATAAATAACGAATGAGCTTTAAATATTTTTAGAGATCATGAATCTATTTTTCCAAGAGCTATTACATGTTATAAGACCTGAGTAAAATACATGTTTATGAATTTGAAGCTTGTGTGATTTGTTTTGGGTTTTTCTTGATTCGAAACGCATAAAAAGGAAAGGTTTTTAAAAGGGTCGATTAGGGTTTTCATGAACTAGGGTTTCCTTATAATCATGGAAGGTAATTAATGAAGTAGTAATGATAAGCTAATGATTGGTGTAACTTAGGTTTAGGGCTTGTTTTGAATTATACATTATTCGGCTCTAAAAAAAGGTTTGGGTTGGTTTTGTAAATATTGAAACTTAAAGGTTATTTTTGCAAAACAGTAAAATACATGTACTAAACGTATAAAATAAGTGTGGGGCTAAGCGTGTGATTTTGGATACTTAGAAGGTTATTCGAATGGTTATTTAACTAAAAGGGTATGTTTTGTAAATTCTAAAACCTTTGGGCTAGAAGTGTAAAATCTGAAAATAGAAGGTTAGTACGTATAATTAAAGATGTTAAAGGTGCAACATGTAATTTTGGATAATGATGGGTCAACATGTGTAAATGAATTACGTAAGGACATGTACGAGTTTTTGAGGTAACTTCGGTTTGTTTCCATATACGTTCTAGGTCAAAGTGGAAGTCATTAAAAGGAGTAACATGTTAATTGAATGCGTAATAAATAATATTGAAGGCATGGAAACCCTAGAACTAAATGGGAAGTTGATTAAAGGTTAAAGGTTAATTGTGTAATTTCGTTATTTCATGTGAGTTATAAATTATGTAAACTACTTTGAAGAGAGTCTTAAAATCCGTCTTTGACATTTGTAAACCCTATGCTATAAATAATGATCATATAAGCTCTTAAATAAGATGATTATCATATTAAACCCATACGTTTGGCTAATTAATAATTGAAACCCTAAAGCGTTGGAATTAAATCTCATACTAAAAATGAGAATAATCGACAACTCAAAAAATATTAATGAGATTAATCCGTTATACTAATAAGTATTAAATAATCATAATCCGTGTAGATTCGTTGGAAGAGACGCGACGTCACATCTTCGTATTCGTTCATTCGTTTGCTTTTCTTCTCATTTGCTTTAAAGTACGGATATTCATCTTACTTTAAGACACTTGTGTTATCGTTCGATATTCGACCTTTTCAAGAAGGTCCTCATGTTTTCCTTCTTCGTCATTCTCTCATGCTTATTAGGATTTCCGATGCCATTGCTATGAACCCTTTTACGAATGTTTGATCCATCACTTATCTAAATTTATGTTCTAGTGAACTATGCAATATCGATGTGAACTTATGTTAGGAAGACTTTGTTATATACATTTGTTGAACCTCGCTACATTTGGGTTATGAACTTATGATTATGAACCTCCGGTTATGAACTGCTTATGAATATATGATATGCCTCTATGATATGAACTTATGATTTCGACTATACGAATATGCACCTTTTGATATGAACTATCGATATGATTACGTGACATTGTGTGTGACTATGATCCGTGCTATATCGAAATCTGTTTGACTTAAGTTGGTTGACTATAACCAAATATTTAACTAGTCATGGGGTTCCATGTCCGTATCGATGATGCACCTCGATATGACTCTAGGCGATAGAGTGATGTTTCGCCGCGTCTCGGATGGTGAAGCATATTTTTGAATATGTAGGAAGGGCGTATGGATGCATCCTAGATCGATCATTATCCGATATGTTATCGGTGAATGATGTCAAGGTAATACGATCGCGTCTTCACAAAATTCAGGAGCTAGCTACTCCATATATGTACATGTATTTTTAAAGTTACGTTGGAAGAAGAAAGATATTTTGTTATGATATGTTAGTGAATGTGCTTATGACGTATTTGTTTAAGTGATAATTAGTCGCCATGGCTGGATTTTAGGATTTATATGTTTAAACATGATTCGTATATCGATATTATGATTTTTATCGTTACTTGAAATCGTTGATCGTGAGATGAATGTGTTGGTGTATATTTGAGTGTTTTGAAGGTTAACATGTATGATGGTTCACTAAATTTGTAAACCTTGTCAATTTGTTAATTATCATCGTATATGTGACCGCCATGTTTAAAACTCGCTAAGGTTAAGATTTGATATGAGAACTGGTTTAACTATTATGTCATCATGAACTATCTCGCCATTTCTGCTACAATATTGAATAAAGTGCATTGAATATTGATTAATTGATTTGTATGAATGCCATGTTTTAGATAGTGTTTTCCGTTAGTTCTTAGACTTTCCGTTTGGCTTATAAGAAAAATGTTATTCTTGATATGTTAAGTGTTTGGTTATTCTGATTTTTGTTTGCATGTTTTTGATGTGCTATGTGAGGTCCGAATGTTATGTGGTTGGTTTGATTTACGTATATGTGTGCTTCCATGAAATTCTAAAAGATCCTTCGCCATTATTTCATTTTTATTTTCGTTATTCGTATGGTTGTTTTGTTTTAGTTTTGTTTCATTATATCCGTTCACTGGGCTTTGTAAGCTCACCGCACTTTTCTTTTCTGCGGCGGTATTAAGCATTTCAAGATGAGCTTATGGGATAGCCGATCCGGGTTTGAGAGTAGAGTGAGAGCAAGACTTTACCATAGAGATCTTAGATTTATTTTGAAGTTTTAGCTATTTATGTTTTCTTTTGAATATTTTGTAAAGGCTTCCGCTATTGTTTAGTTATTATAGTTCGATATGAAACCGTATTGTGATATCTTTACCCTTGTCGGCCGGGGTGTTACAATTTATGGTATCGAGCTCTAGGTTTTAGGACCCTTAGAGCTTAGGCTATGACCCGTGAGAAGTGGGTAGATTTAGGATTTTCCTTCTGCGTACTTCTTTGCGTACCTATCGTATTTAAGTTTTCTTTGATAGTTGGTATTCTTTTAGATGGTTATTCCCGTCCGCGCTAGTTCATCCGATAGGAATAATCGAGGACCGGCTAGGCAACATAAGGAGAAGACGAAGTGGGCCGTTATCATTGTTACGGGCTGCACAAGGTATGGTAAGGTGAAGAGGACTAACAAGAGGATAAAAGTTCGGCCAATATGTGGCCATGTACCATCGAAGAAGGCGATCTTGAGGACCATTGACGGGAGGTGGTGGAAGAATATGAAACTAAGGTGGTTGATACGAAGGTTTCACTACTACATATCATGATAGGTGCCCCAAGTTCGTTGAGGATGAAGGAGAAGGACGAGTGAGAGTCGCGATCTGTATGCCTTCGTGGATCGTGTGCGGAGGAGGAAGAGAGGAAGCGTAAAGGTGGCTTTGCTAGTGGCTTCCTACCACGGCTGAAGGAAACAAGAGCGGATGGATAAGCGAAGAGGAGGAGGAAGAAGAGGAACCCAAGGAAGAGTACGAGGTGGAGTCGGAAGCGGAGTCTGACTACTGAGTAGGTTCAATCCGACACAAGAATAGGAGTTTCGTTTCGACTTGTTACTCTCTTTATGAGAATTTTCCGACGTTTGATTTTGAGCTAGGCCTTTTGTTTTCATCGGCGTTTGAATCTAGGATTTTAAGTTTTGTTTTGGAAGATCATCGTAAAGACGATTCTCGCAATTTTGTTTGATTAATGGAAATAAAACAAAATTTTGGAGGTATAATTTCTGTCTGATGTTGTTTCTTTCTAATAGATTCGCTAAGTTTCCGTTAGTCCTCATAAGTTTCGTCTACTATTCGTTTTCTTGGTGATGTTGTTTTATTCCCGTTTGGATGAGATATGGCCATCATGATGGTATACTCATGTATATCTGGTTTGTTATAGTATGTTACTTGCTATCTGCGTGTTATCTGTTATGTGGTATGTTTTGTTTTGATATTTGTTATGTGTTTTGTCATGGCGAGACCGAATATAATGACAATAAGAACTTGTTATGTGATGCAAGTATTATGGCCTTTGATCAACGTAATAATACCGAGATCACATAATCTGAACTTATTGAAGGTATCGACGTCCGGGAAATGCCTGTGATTGATGTGTGTATAGGTTTGACTTATATCATTATTTGGCGCTCCTCATGTATTCGTTTGAATTCGTACCTAATTGTGAGATGTTCGTCGATATCTGTTTCGTATAAGTTTTGTGTGTTTGGGATCCGAAGTTGTTATGATGTCGTGACCCTCTAGATTGCTATGACTATCTTAACCTTATATGTCTTCCCATATTTTGCGACTTTTGAGGCCGATAGGATTTATTTCGTCTATACACATGATGTCCTCATCATTAGATATCTGAATAAGTTGGAATTTGTCGTTTGATTTTCTGCGTCTCATCGTTTCTCCGCCATTATTCTAATGAGTATATAATTATCTATTATAAGTATTTGACTATTTATTTGATTTACGAATAAGTATGAGATTGAATATTCGATAAGAAATCCATTTATTCCAAGATAAGATTAATGTTCGATATATTCTTAGAAATTCAAATCCGATTAGTTCTCATTACATTCCGCCTTGTCCAATTTCGAGGACGAAATTTTCTTTTAGAGGGGAAGAATTGTAATACCTGAAATTCTAAAATTCACAAAAAGACCAAAATACCCCTACAATCAAAAGTATGAATAATTAATTTAAAAGAATACCAAGTAAGTTATGTAAATTGAGAATTTTAAGAAATATCCCACATGACCTAAATAAATATTAAACACTTTGTAAAGGTAGTTTTATAGTTTATGATTTTATAAAGATTAGTTTTGTATTTTACATATTAGCCGAAAATATTAAAATAGTTTATAAAAGAAATAAAACTAAATTAAAGCCCAATATAATTTATATTATTAAAAGACCATTTAATCTAAGTCCAATACATATTAAAGCCCACAAGAAAAATTGGAAAAGTATATATATACATAGATTCGGTTCACTTTTATCCCTAATTGTCGATTTACACCAAACCGACCTAAAAACCCCTCCCAAATCGAATTCCAGTTTCCAGAGGTTGGGACCATTTTTCTTGGACGAGATTCAAGGCATAGAAGGTGGGAAAAATAGTGGTTGAGCTCCAGAATTGTTGTGGTGATCGTTGTGGGTTTTTGAGGAGATTAGGGTTTCGACAAAGGAGGTTTTGTGTCTTCTTGTTCTAACGCTTCAAGCTCTTCAAGGGTATGTTCCTAATGATGAATTCAGTCCTATAAGTCGTATATAACATATAAAAATTAGCCATGCATGATTTATATGTCGTATGAAATTATTTGGAATCAAAACCCTAAAAGCGTATATAAATAACGAATGAGCTTTAAATATTTTTAGAGATCATGAATCTATTTTTCCAAGAGCTATTACATGTTATAAGACCTGAGTAAAATACATGTTTATGAATTTGAAGCTTGTGTGATTTGTTTTGGGTTTTCTTGATTGAACGCATAAAAGGAAAGGTTTTTAAAAGGGTCGATTAGGGTTTTTCATGAACTAGGGTTTCCTTATAATCATGGAAGGTAATTAATGAAGTAGTAATGATAAGCTAATGATTGGTGTAACTTAGGTTTAGGGCTTGTTTTTGAATTATACATTATTCGGCTCTAAAAAAAAAGGTTTGGGTTGGTTTTGTAAATATTGAAACTTAAAGGTTATTTTTGCAAAACAGTAAAATACATGTACTAAACGTATAAAATAAGTGTGGGGGCTAAACGTGTGATTTTGGATACTTAGAAGGTTATTCGAATGGTTATTTAACTAAAAGGGTATGTTTTGTAAATTCTAAAACCTTTGGGCTAGAAGTGTAAAATCTGAAAATAGAAGGTTAGTACGTATAATTAAAGATGTTAAAGGTGCAACATGTAATTTTGGATAATGATGGGTCAACATGTGTAAATGAATTACGTAAGGACATGTACGAGTTTTTGAGGTAACTTCGGTTTGTTTCCATATCGTTCTAGGTCAAAGTGGAAGTCATTAAAAGGAGTAACATGTTAATTGAATGCGTAATAAATAATATTGAAGGCATGGAAACCCTAGAACTAAATGGGAAGTTGATTAAAGGTTAAAGGTTAATTGTGTAATTTCGTTATTTCATGTGAGTTATAAATTATGTAAACTACTTTGAAAGAGAGTCTTAAAATCCGTCTTTGACATTTGTAAACCCTATGCTATAAATAATGATCATATAAGCTCTTAAATAAGATGATTATCATATTAAACCCATACGTTTGGCTAATTAATAATTGAAACCCTAAAACGTTGGAATTAAAATCATAAACTAAAATGAGAATAATCTGACAACTCAAAAAAATATTAATGAGATTAATCCGTTATACTAATAAGTATTAAATAATCATAATCCGTGTAGATTCGTTGGAAGAGACGCGACGTCACATCTTCGTATTCGTTCATTCGTTTGCTTTTCTTCTCATTTGCTTTAAGGTACGGATATTACATCTTACTTTAAGACACTTGTGTTATCGTTCGAGATATTCGACCTTTTCGATAAAGGTCCTCATGTTTTCCTTCTTCGTCATTCTCTCATGCTTATTAGGATTTCCGATGCCATTGCTATGAACCTTTCTGAATGTTTGATCTGTTACTTATCTAAATTTATGTTCTAGTGAACTATGCAATATCTGATGTGAACTTATGTTAGGAAGACTTTGTTATATACATTTGTTGAACCCTGCTACATTTGGGTTATGAACTTATGATTATGAACCTCTGGTTATGAACTTCTGTTTATGAATATATGATATGCCTCTATGATATGAACTTATGATTTCTGACTATCTGAATATGCACCTTTTGATATGAACTATCTGATATGATTCTGTGACCTTGTGTGTGACTATGATCTGTGCTATATCTGAAATCTGTTTGACTTAAGTTGGTTGACTATAACCAAATATTTAACTAGTCATGGGGGTTCCATGTCCGTATCAGTGATGCACCTCTGATATGACTCTAGGCGATGAGAGTGATGTTTCGCGCGTCTCGGATGGTGAAGCATATTTTTGAATATGTAGGAAGGGCGTATGGATGCATCCTAGATCGATCGTTATCCGATATGTTATCCGGTGAATGATGTCGCAGGTAATACGCACTGCGTCTTCACAAAATTCAGGAGCTAGCTACTCCATATATGTACATGTATTTTCTGAGGTTACGTTGGAAGAAGAAAGATATTTTGTTATGATATGTTAGTGAATGTGCTTATGACGTATTTGTTTAAGTGATAATTAGCTGCCACGCTGGATTTTAGGATTTATATGTTTAAACATGATTCGTATATCTGATATTATGATTTTTATCGTTACTTGAAATGCGTTGATCTGTGAGATGAATGTGTTGGTGTATATTTGAGTGTTTTGAAGGTTAACATGTATGATGGTTCAGCTAAATTTGTAAACCTTGTCAATTTGTTAATTATCTGTCTGTATATGTGACCTGCCATGTTTAAAACTCTGCTAAGGTTAAGATTTGATATGAGAACTGGTTTAACTATTATGTACATCATGAACTATTCGCCATTTCTGCTGCTACAATATTGAATAAAGTGCATTGAATATTGATTAATTGATTTGTATGAATGCCATGTTTTAGATAGTGTTTTCCGTTAGTTCTTAGACTTTCCGTTTGGCTTATAAGAAAAATGTTATTCTTGATATGTTAAGTGTTTGGTTATTCTGATTTTTGTTTGCATGTTTTTGATGTGCTATGTGAGGTCCGAACTGTTATGTGGTTGGTTTGATTTCTGTATATGTGTGCTTCCGCAGAATTCTAAAAGATCCTTCGCCATTATTTCATTTTTATTTTCGTTATTCGTATGGTTGTTTTGTTTTAGTTTTTGTTTCTGTTATATCCGTTCACTGGGCTTTGTAAGCTCAGCCGCACTTTTCTTTTCCTGCGGCAGGTATTAAGCATTTCAAGATGAGCTTATGGGATAGCTGATCTGGGTTTGAGAGTAGAGCTGAGAGCAAGACTTTACCATAGAGATCTTAGATTTATTTTGAAGTTTTAGCTATTTATGTTTTCTTTTTGAATATTTTGTAAAGGCTTCCGCTATTGTTTAGTTATTATAGTTCTGATATGAAACCGTATTGTGATATCTTTACCCTTGTCGGGTCGGGGTGTTACAACATGGTTTTTCACAAAGAAGATGAAAGTTTCAAAGTTTTCAAAAGGCTATGGGATTTGCTACATATTATAGATAGAGTAGATCTATTCTACTTATATGATGTTGTGAAGGCTTATTTTGAAGATAATCCATTAGAAGGGATTGGATTGATTTTACATGGGATCTTATAACCATGTGGGAAACGGATGAAGAAAGCATCGATGATATTTGGAAGGATCAAGAAAGCTGGAAATAGTTTGTCGGAGATTCTTTGAAGAACTGGAGTTCATGTCTTGGAGCTAGAAAATGGAACAATGATTCACATGTTTGCGAAAGAAGATATCCTCTTTCGCTTGATCTAATGAGAAGAATGCTAGAGCATGGATTGGAAGTAGAAGAGGCCGATGAAACCGCTTACATGATGATCAACTGCTTATAGATCGGACTACCATTCTTTGAGAATGATCTTTAACCGGTATGAATTTTATTTGAATAAATACTTTTGATATATCGTTACTTTTATTCAAAGTATGCTTATCGACAAGACTTTCATCAAAATCTTATTTGAACTAAACCGTTAAGTAAATTTTAGATGAAACCTTTTGCTAAGCAATAAATATTTTTGAAATAAAGGTTGAATAAATGGTTATTGTGATGATAACATCAATAGGTTATCAATCCACCATGGTTACAAAAGGATTGACTAATCCATGAGCAAACGGCTCGTAAAGATATATCAAACCGCTTTTAGTTGACAACTTGCTAATAAGTTGGATGGTCATCAACTCACCATATCAAGAATGTGAAGAGTTGCCAGCCCACAAGAAATGGCTTGTGGTAAAGGCAATGGAAAAACCATTTTGGTAATTAGTTCACCATTAGATAAAAGAACTAACTAGTCCGTAAGGTACGACTTTTGGTAAAGACAAAACAAACTGTTGATAGTCGGTGGTTTGCTAAAATCATATGGTTATCAATGTACCATGGTCTTACACACCAAAACATTTGGCTACTCCAGATAATGGCTTTGGTAAAGAGTTCTAAATCCATTAAATTTTCAATGATTCACTTAGATGTGATGAGAATAGTATGCAACTTAAAAGAGAATTATTGTACACATTGTCATATGTTGTCGTGTTGTCGAAAAAGATGGAGATTCTTTGGATGTCTTGAAGAAAACAATTCTAAGAGATACTTTGACAAAGCACGATTCTACAGAGATATAATCTAAAGATTAAAGAACAATCCATTTTTAAAGATGAAGTCATAAAGATATATTCATAAAGGAACTTGAAGTCAAGCAAGTAGAATTCAAGTTGGGAGGATTGTTGGATATGAAAGTGTCAAGATATCAAAGCATCAAGATATGAAAGTACCGTAAGTCGCAGCACTTGGAAGAAGTCAAATAGTCAAAGCATCGCTAAAGACAAAGTCAAAGTAATCGCAAGGTGAAGTCAGCATCTTGCTAGAACAAACAAACTGCTTTTATTTGTTTATGGAAAGTATTGTATTCTATGTTTAGATTACTTGTCGTACAAGGTTATCAATTGTAAACCGACTAGATATCCTCGAGCCTATAAAAGGACTCCTAGATTGGCATTAGATAAACGATTTCGTAAGAAGAGTTTTAGAGTTTACGAATTAAGAGTTTAGAGAAAAGTTCGAATATCTTAGAGTTGATTAGAGTATCTCATAATAAGCGATTTAGAGTTTGTTAATAAAGTTTTCTTCTTAGCTTTGTTAAGTAAATTCGCGCACTTAATAAAGATTGCTCGTGTTTCTTTGTTAATAACTTAGGATTTATCCGAGGTTATTAAACCTTAACAAGCTAGTTAAGTTAGTTTGATTAAAGTATATCGATCCAACAAGTTGTGATAATATCATCTCAAGAATGATGCAAACAAGATCAAATGGTAATGGTGAGAACCCACACGTAATCGGTGGGAATCGCCTTTAGAAAGTAAATTCGATCGATGATGGTTGCAATAACATCACTACGTATCATCAGAATCGCTTTGCAAAACAAGGTTGATCATGGTGAAGGTACTAGCCAAAGGAGAGAAAATCTTGGTGGTCTTGGTAATAATGGCGTAAATGGTGGTCAATCGGTAACACAAGATGGAAGAATGTCTAAAATTGATTTTCCAAGATTCACCGGAGATGATGTCATGGATGGCTATTCGATGTAGACAATTCTTTAGGTGATAACATTGAAGAAGAGATGAAGGTTGAATTGGCATCCATGCATGTGTATGACAAGGATTTAGTTTGGCATCAACGGCTTGTCAAGAAGTATGGTGTTGATGTCCATGGAGTTGTATGAAGGAGAGGCTTTGAAAAGATTTGGAAATGTGTTTGAAGATGCCATGGTTGAACTCAAGAATTTGAAACAAACTAGCACATTCAAGCCTATCAAGATAAGTTTGAAGAGTTCTTTCAATAGGTTGGAATTAACCAGTCTCTTGCAATAAGTTTGTTCATTGGAGGGTCAAGGATGAAATTAGCATGCTGTGAGAATGTTTAAGCTTCATACCGTTGATGTGTTTACAATGGCAAAATGCAAGAAGTTACACTCATTGCTACAAAACCAAGGTATAACTCCTATCAACCTAATGTGAGATCCGTTATCGGTTATGTTAGTAAAGAGGAGGCATTTTACCAAAACCGCTAATAGACCTATGGCTTTGCTCGCACCCACAAGAACACCATATGGTGAGAATAGACCCTTTAAGAGATCGACTCAAAAAGAATTGGAGGATAAGAGGGCTAAGAATCTTTGTTTTACTGTGACCAAAATATGTGCCCGGACACAAATGTAGTGGTCAATTGCATTCATTAGAAGTGGTGTTGGATGAGGAAATTGAGTCCATGGAAGAAGAATTGGCTAATGATGAAATGGGTCATTTGGGAAATTATGATCGACTTTGAAATTGATCATAATAATGAAATGGTGGCTCAAATCTCATTGAATGCACTTCATCGTGTATACAATTATCGATAAATGAGGGTTAAGGGTATGGTAGGAAAAAAAGGGGTGCATGTGCTTGTGGATTGTGGAAGTACACATAACTTCATTGATTTGCGTGATCGTTAAAAAGTGGGTTGTAAGATTAAAACTATGTGTCCTTTGCAAGTGTCGTGGCTAATGGTCAAGCTATGACCAAGACCTTGATGTGTTGTGGTTTGTCTCCACCATGGGAGAAGACACTTACATGATTGATGCTATGGTATTACCTTTGGGAGGTTGTGAAGTAGTGTTGGGAATACGTTGGTTGTCTACTTGGGAGAAATGGTGTGCAATTTTGAAAATTAACCATGAGGTTCTATGTGGGCAATAAGAAAGTACCGCTAAGGGTTCTCAACAAGCTACACTTTAGTGGATGCAACCTAGAAAACATAATAGTGTTATGTTGAATTCTATGACTTTGTGGTCCATCTCTGTATCATTTTGTAGTATGATAGGGACAAGTATGATTGAGTCATAGAAGATTAAGGAAATTTTGGGTGACTTTAAAGGTGTGTTTGAAGTTCCTACCGGTTTACCACCAAAAGATAACATGATCATCATATTCCTCTTATGCCAAACACTCCTCCGCTAACATCGGACCTTATAGGCATCCTCCAAGCCAAAAGGATGCCATTGAACAGATGGTTCAAGAGTTATTGGATCTTTGGTGTTATCGATCTAGTCGTAGTTCTTTTCCTCTCCTATAGTCATGGTTAAAAGAAGGATGGCATGGAGAATGCGTGTTGACTATAGACAATTGAATAAGAACATCACAAAGACAAATTTCCCATTCCTATGATAAGAGTCGATAGATGAATTACATGGGTCGTTGGTGTTTTCAAAGCTTGATCTAAGGTCCGGGTATCACCAAATCGAATGAAGGAGGAAGACATTCATAAGATCGCATTCGTAACTCATGATGGCCACTATGAGTTTTTAGTGATGCCTTTTGACTCACAAATGCTCCTTCCACATTTCACTCACTAATGAATGAGATTTTTAAACCCTATTCGAGGAAGTTCACATTGGTTTTCTTTGATGACATCTTGGTTTATAGCAAGTCAATTGAAAAACACATTGTACACCTTCAAATGATTTTGCAAACTATGCGTGCTCACACCTTGTTTGCAAAACGAAGCAAGTGTACTTTTGCAAAGGTCTCAAAGTGGAGTATTTGGGTCATGTCATCACCGATAAAGGGTTGCAACAGATTCTTCTAAGATTGAGGCTATGAAAGATTGGCCTACACCCAAGAATGTGAAGCAACCGAGAGGATTTTGGGACTCATGAGCTATTATAGGAGGTTCATTAAGGGTATGGAATAATCAAGAAGCCATTAATCGCCTTATTGAAGAAGAACTCTTTGAATGGTCCGACATAGCTCAAGAAGCTTTTGAGCGATTGAAGTTAGCCATGATACAAGCACCGTGTTGGGGTTGCCAAATTTTGAGAAAGAATTCATCGTGAAACCGATGCATGTGGAACCGGTATTGGTGTCAGTATTGTTGCAAGATGGTCATCCATTGGCATACCCGAGTAAGGCTTTATCTCTCGGACATCAAGCTTTGTCCACTTATGAAAAGAATTTTAGTTGTTATTATGGCATTGGAGAAGTGGAAAGGTTACTTAATGGGTAGACATTTTAAGATAAAGACCTGACCACTTCAAATTTCAAATACTTGTTGGATCAAAGGCTTACCACCTTTCCAAGTTAAATGGTTGCCTAAATTGCTTGGGTATGATTATGAAATTGTCTATAAGAAGGGTAGTGAAAATGTGGTAGTGATGCTTTGTCTAGGAAAGAAATGTGGTCAATTATTGGCAATGATAGCTACTAATGCGACTCACCGAACTTCTCAAAGAAATTGAAGAAAGTCAGCGACCGATGAGAAGTTGGCCAAATTAATAAAGCAGTTTAAGATCCTAATTTTCAGTCATCAAAGTACACTTGGACTAATGGCCGATTAAGAAGGAAAGGTAGATTGGTGGTGGGAAGTAATGATGTATCGAGAAAGAAAATCTTCTCACAAGTTCACAATGACTCGGTGGGTGGGCATTCCGTGTTCAAGTGGATCGTGCGTAAGATGAGTTCTATTTGTTATTCGAAGGGAATGAGAAAAGTGGTTAAGCAATGGATCGTGGAATGTGATGTGCCGAGGCAAAAGCTCGATCAAGGTGCTATCCAGACTTTGCAACCTTTGCCCATACCGCTAGAGTATGGAGTGATATATCAATGGACTTTGTGGAAGGACCGCCAAAGTCTCATGGGAAGACCGTTATATTGGTGGTGGTGGACAGGCTCGGTAAGTATGCTCATTTTGTTTCCTTCAAGACCTTTCACAACCGCACAAGTGTTCTTAGATAACATCTACAAGTTACATGGTTTGCCAAATACCATTGTAAGTGATGAGACAAAGTGTTCCTCGGTTTTTGGCAATCATTGTTCAAGGCTTTGAAAGTTAAACTACAAATGTCAACGACTTACCACCCACAATCGATGGACAAACCGAAGTGGTGAATAGGTGTCTGAGTGTTACCTCGGATGCATGTCCGTGAAAACCAAAAGAGTGGACACGGTGGCTTTCAATGGCGAGTTTTGGTATAACACAAATTTCCACATCGCTATCCGTGACTACTCCATTTGAAGTGTTATATGGTCAACACCACCCATCCACATGCCTTATTTGCTCGGTGAAAGTACAATTGAGACTGTGGATAGAACAATGCAAGCAAAAGAACAGTGGTTAACATTCTTAAATTTCATCCAAGAGAGCACAAGCAGGATGAAAAGTTTGGCGATAAACACGTAATCGATAGGAATTTTGAAGAAGGTGTTTGGGTCTATTTGAAACCTGCAACCATACAGTGCAAGTGATGACTAGACAAAGTCCCTATAACAAACTCGCCTAAGTACTATGGTCCTTTCAAGATTATAGAGAAAATTGGCAATGTGGCTTATAAATTGCGACTTCAAGTGGTACTCAAATTCATCCAAGATTCCATGTGTCCCAACTTAAGCTTTGCAAAGGATGGTTGATAAGCCCAAACTCTTCCTATGTGTGATAATGAAGGACTCTATCGTTGTTTCCAAAGTGAAAATCTCGGACGTGAGATTGGGAAGGTTGGTAATAGAGTCATTGTTTATGTGTTGGTACAGTGGTCAAATGGCGGTGAGGAAGATGCAACTTGGGAACTTTATAATCAAGTATCAAGAAGTATACTGGGTTTGATCAAGAGGAAGCAACTGAAGGTGCTATTTGACTGTGAATCATTTGAATACAAATACGGATTCATTTCTTCTTATGTGATTCCCTGTTTGCTTTCATAACAACTACATTTCTTAACTGATTTCTGGTTGTTACTATCTGGTACATATCAGCAGTCTCATTAACTTTGAGTTTACCCAAAGGTAGATAGGGGTATGATCTATGTATATTCTATTTCCCCAATTCCAGACTCGCTTCGATTTAAATTAAGTATCGTCGTATTTTTTTATTGGGCTTTCTTTTTCTATTTCTTTCTTATTGGGCTAGCTTATATCACCTCCAAAGCCCATTGGGCCACCATCATCTTCATCTCCTTCAACCTCCTCTCCTCTCAAACTGTTTCAAACAACCAACCATAACCGCCTTTTCCTCCGCCGCCGTCAAATGAACTCCGGCCAATACATCGGAGAAATCTCCGCCCTATGTTTTCTCCACCAATCACAACCCGCCACGTCACCACCACTTCTCCTTGCAGGTATACACAAACTTTTATTACTTTATTTTTATAAACTATTAATTAATCAACATTTATTTATTTTTTATTATAAAATATTAGGAACTGGTTCAGAGGTGCTATTCTATGACCTAACTACTTCACAAATGATAGCTTCGTTTCAAGTGTTTAACGGTATTAGGGTTCACGGTATCACATTGCTGACGTCATCTGATTCTTCACGTGTTTATACTGTTGCTGTGTTTGGTGAACGTAAACTGAAGCTGTTTAAATTTGATATCGAATTGCCGTTAGTTAGTTTGGTGTCTGTTGAGTCGTTGCCGAGTTTCGGTCACTGGATTTTGGATGTGTGTTTCGTAAAGGTGAATTTATGTTTCGTTATGTTTTGGAGTTGAGATTTAGGAGGTGTTTAAGATTGCTTAGTTTTTATGCTTATGATTTTGCTTAGGGGTGTTTGTCTTAGCTTGTCGACTGGATTATGAGCTTATTGAAATTTTGATAAGTTCGGTAGGTTATTTATGAGCATATCAACAGGAGCTAATAGCTTTTTTTGGTTTATAAGCTCAAGTTCAGGGATGTTTTTGTCTAAGCTTATGTTTCGGGCTTAGGATTATATGTTATAAGCGTTTGCTGCTGTTTGGGGTGGCTTATTATAGTTGAGGAAGTAAAATGACTAAAAAGTATATCAAAATCTAAAATTGTACTGTAGTTGTTTTATAAGGCCATAAGGGTATTAAAGTCTTTATAAGCCAATCCCCTCATAGAAGATCATAAGCTCAATCATATAAGCTTAACCAAACATTTGATTGAACTTATTTTAGTTACTCGTATATAGGCTAATAAGTTCATAAGCCATTCTTAAAAGCTTAAACAAACAGCCCCTTGTTATGCTCATAAGCCATAAATATGAAGCCCATCAAATAACCTAAGACAGTTAGATAAGTACTTTAAAAATGATAAAAAGTATGTGTTTCGTGAAATAGAGTTTGGATTTGCTTGCTTTTGTAAAACATTGCAATCGCAAACACCCTTGTGTAATTAGTTTGTGGATTGGTAGTAGGATTGTGCAAGTGAAGGGAGTCGATTTTTAGCTGTTGGATGTACGGATAATTCTGTGTATTTTTGGGATACGGTTGAGTTAAGAATCAGCTATGAGGTTAGATCTCCAGGTATGGTTGTTTTCAGCCATGTGTAATGTAACGATGTGAGCGAGTTTGTTTATGGTTTTAAGTTTATTGTTTGGTTTGCAGATAAATGTCTTTTATATACGATGAGAATGTGGGGTGATAAAATTGATTCTCTCCATGTAGCATCCGGTACCATTTTTAACGAGGTAATTTAGCTTGGATTATATGGTTGGATAGGTTTTTATCTTCTGTTTTGGACATTTAATAGCTGATTTTGTTGTAAAATTTCTTTTGGCAGATTATAGTTTGGAAAGTTGTTCGTGGGGATAGTACTTCTTGCTTAGACAGTTCTGCAAAAGACAGTGAGATTGATGTTTGTGATCGCCGATATCAAGCTGTTCCAGTATGTAGGTTAGCTGGGCATGAAGGTTCTATATTCCGTATTACATGGTCTTTGGATGGATCGAAATTGGTGTCAGTCTCTGATGACCGCAGGTCATTTCTGGTCCCAACTTTGTAGTCTACGTGCTTTTATTGATTGTTAATTCACTGGAGTGGTGAAGTAAATGTAGAAATGTTTTCTGTGATTTGTTTTTAGTGCAGTGCTCGTATCTGGGAAGTTGGTACCGGACAAAGAGATTTGGCTGACGATGCAGAGGTGACCGTTTCTCGTTCTAGTGGCCCTGTGCTATTTGGCCACAGTGCTAGGGTTTGGGATTGCTGTATGTCTGACTCTGTAAGCCCACAATAAATACACTGACTTCTTACATTAAGTCATAAACTGTCATCAAAATAACCGACTTTGTTATCCCACTAATCTGTTTATTATGCATGGGTGTCAGTTAATTGTCACCGTGGGTGAGGATTGTACATGCCGTGTATGGGGACTGGATGGGACTCAACTTAAAGTAATCAAGGAACACATGTAAGTTAAAAGGAATCACATACGGCTTGCATATTTTATTTTGTAGTAACAGCCTGGATATATGATGTTTTACAATCCTAGTTTTAAGATATAGGAATAGCTAAAGTCGTATATCTTGCTATACAGAGGGAGGGGAGTATGGCGATGCTTGTATGATCCAGTCTCTCATCTTCTTGTAACTGCTGGATTTGATTCTGCCATAAAGTGCATCAACTGCATTCTTCTTTGTCCATGGGTTCGGAAGGATGCAACGGGGTGGAAGATCATGACAAAAAACAAATATTTACTCTACAAATTCCAAATTCAAAGCGTACTTCACTAATGGATAGGTTTGTCAGTGTTAAGAATACTATTATTCATTTTATACCTTTTACCTTTACTTATGAATTGTTTTGGTGCACCTGCAGCAAAAGCGAATATGTACGTTGTATGCATTTTGCAAGTGAAGATACACTTTATGTTGCCACAAACAATGGTGTCCTTTACCTTGCAAAAATATCTGATACTGGTGATGTAGTATGGACTCAGATCTTTCGTGCCAGCGAAGATATTCCAATAGTATGTATGAGCGTATTTCCAGGTGGCGCTTCTTGTGTGGATAACTGGATTTCCCTAGGAGATGGTAAGGGAAGATTAACCGTTGTTAGAGTCGTTGATATCACGACACCAGAGGACAATTGTTTCTACACTTGGCCTGCTGAAGCTGAGAGGCAGCTGTTAGAAACATTTTGGTGCGCGTCTTTGGGGCCCACATACGTCTTCACAGCTGATCCTAGAGGAAGGTTGAAGCTATGGAATATCCAGTCAACTTCTGAAAAAGAAACACGACTAACTAATGCATTATTAGTAGCAGAATTTACATCATGCTTTCCTACAAGGATAATATGCTTAGATGCATCATTTCAGGAAGAGGTATTAGTGTGTGGGGATCTTCGTGGAAATCTAATTTTATTTCCTTTTTAAGAGATCTATTGCTAGGGGAATCTGTTCCTTGGTTTCCCAGATTGCCCCTATAAATTACTTCAAAGGAGCTCATGGCATATCTAGTGTGAGCAGTGTTTCCATCCATGGTTCAAGTTTAAGTAATGTCGAACTACACTCGGTAAGCTTCAAGTGTATTTCTTATCGACAAATTTATGGAAATGGTAAAATTTTGGTTTTATTGTAATTCGTTGGTTATTTCTGTAGACTGGAGGAGATGGTTGCATATGCTATATGGAATATGATAAAACTGAACAAAAACTGGAGTTTGTTGGAATGAAACAAATAAAAGAGCTAAGTTTGGTCCAATCCTTCTATCCCATTGACAATCCTGACTATGCAATAGGCTTCGCGTCAGCAAACTATATGCTATGGAATTTGTCAGCCGAGACTAAGGTTCATTCTTTCTCATGCCTTTTCCTGTCATTTGACTATCTTGACCCACTTATGCATATTTTAATACTGTTTGCCCGTGCTTTATTGTTGCAACAGGTTGCTGAAATTCCATGTGGTGGATGGCGGCGTCCTCATACTTATTTTCTTGGTGATGTACCAGAGATCAAGAATTGCTTTGCGTTTGTTAAGGTTTGTGCTCAAATTCATGCATTTGCATAACTTTTCTTTTAAAAGTTGCATGTCTTAATTTTAGCACCTTCTTAGTTTCTCACTTTGTATACCTTCTTCTCTCACAGGATGAAGTAATTTATGTGCACAAATACTGGGTACAAACTACTGACAGCATATATCCTCAGAATCTCCATCTGCAATTTCATGGCGAGAGATGCACTCACTATGTTTCATAAATGATCATACCAACTTCAGCACACATGAAAAACAATCAGGTTTCATAGCAACGGGTTGTGAAGATGGAACTGTGAGGTTGACAAGGTACAATCTAATTAACAAAAATCAAATTTACTTATCTTTATAATTTTGTGCAACTTATGATGCAAAATACACAGGTATTCTTCGGGTACTGATAACTGGTCTGCTTCAAAATTGCTTGGTGAGCATGTTGGCGGATCAGCTGTAAGATCACTTTGCTCTGTATTTAAGGTACATACTCTTAAAGATGATATGGACACGAAAAAGTATGGAATACCTATAGACGATCAGGAAAACCAGTTCCTACTAATTTCAGTTGGTGCAAAAAGGGTCCTAACTGCTTGGAAGCGTAAGATTAGTTCAATGTCATTCCAATGGCTTTCAAGTGATTTTCCGACCAGAAACAGCGGTACAAATTTGAAAGAGTCAAAGAAGGAGAAAACCAATGGAAATATTGATAATGGTTCAGCTGATTCACTTACTCAAGAAAAGAATGAACTTTGCTACACTGATAGTTTAGAAAATGACTGGCGGTACATGGACGTGACTGCTTTTCTTGTGAAGCTTTCTGGTTCAAGGTGGTTTATGATCTAATACGTGGCTATCTTAATTAGTTTTTATTACCTAACTCCACCATTTGAAACTTATTAATCATGTTTGTTTGCAGGACATCTGTGTGCTTCATTGTTGTTGCTTGTTCAGATGCCACAGTTACATTAAGAGCTCTAGTACTGCCTCATCGGCTTTGGTATGCATGAATGTCATATGGTCTATATCCACTTCTTTTTCGCTTTACACTGAGTGTTTTTATTTGTTTATTTATAGAGATGACTTAAACAGGTTTCTCTTTTGTTTTGAAACCCCACAACACATCATTCTCATTCTTTTTATATCATTGCAGGTTTGACATAGCATTATTGGTTCCTTCAGCGTCACCAGTTCTGTCATTGCAACATGTCGTCGTTCCTGAACTTCAAAGTTCTGAAGGTATTCCCTTATCAAATTTAAACCCCCAACCCATTTTATTATTTTTTATTATATTTACCTCCAGTCTCTTTTTTTCCCAGATAAAAGTCAGACAAGAAACCTGTTTATTGTCATTAGTGGATCTACAGATGGAAGTATTGGCTTTTGGGATGTGACTGAAAAAGTCGAAGCTTTTATGCAAAATTTATCAGTCCTGTGCCAGAAAGACAGCAGCAACTTTCAAAAAAGACCACGCACTGGACGAGGAAGCCAAGGTGGACGGCGGTGGCGCTCATTGGACAAACCTGCTGCCACATCAGAGACAACTGACAGTGACCATATGAAAGAGCAAACATCATCAAATTTAAGTTCTTCACAAGAAATAGATATGATACAACCCTTGCATGTTCTGAAAAATGCTCACCAATCTGGGGTGAATTGTCTCCATGTTTCGGATGCTAGAAATAATGAATCTTGTTTCTCTTGCTATGTTGTAAGTGGTGGTGATGATCAAGCACTTCATGGTTTTTGTTTTAATGTGAGGAGTTCTGATAAATCGACCTCAGAAAAGTACCAGATTGTATTTTCACATCATGACAAAATTGCCTCAGCTCATAGCTCAGCTGTAAAAGGTGAGATTCAAAACATTTCTTCAATTTATGGCTTTTACCTCTAGGGCCAATTGTTAAAATGGTATGCTGTTTAATTGTGACTCAAGTATGATATTTGTGTATAGGTATATGGACAGACGGGCATTGGGTTTTCTCCACTGGGCTTGATCAGCGAGTGCGTTGTTGGCGCGTGTCAGTGGATGGAAAATTAAGTGAGCATGCTCATTTGGTTGTTAGTGTACCTGAACCAGAAGCACTGGATGTTGGCGTGTGTGGAAGGAATATGTATCAAGTAGCAGTTGCTGGAAGAGGGATGCAGATGATGGAATTTTCAGCTCCTACAGACACGTAGTTTGTTTTTGAAGGATATTTTGTTTTTAAGATAAGATCAATAGGTATTTAGATATTGATTGTGTGTATTTGGAAAGAATTGTTGTACTTTGACACAGTGTGATTCAAAGATCCATATAATGCATTTTTTTGTTAGCACAAATATATCTTGGTTAGCATTTTTTTGGTTTGCAATACGAGTTGATATAATCTAGAGTAAATTGCAAATTTCGTCCTTAATGTTTGCCAAAATTGCACATAACACACCGAGAGAAAAAAATTGCAAATTAGCCACCGAAAGCGAAAGTTCGGTGCAAAATCGCCACCGAGAGCTAACGAGCATTAGTTCTCTCGTTAATTGGACTTAGCCGATTATGTCCCGAGGTAATCTCGCTATTTCACGCTTTCCGCATTTGATTTATCACACCTGGCAATTTGTCTTCTCAATGAAGAATTTTTTCAATGACAAAATTTGCAATGCTAAACTTTTGATCTTTGTACTACATAACCATAATAAACTGACTCATTTAACAATATCCTAAACACAAAGTCTCTCATTCCTCTTTGCAAACTCTAAAAAAATAAACACTCGTCAATGGCAAACCAACTTCTCCGTCTTGATGAACTAGCAAAAGCTGCAAACTCGGCAATGATGGTTGATCAAGTGCGCGTTTTAATGGAGAGGAAGTAGACAAGGACATGAAGTTTGAGGCGAAATTTAGAGAGCTTTGTTTGGAGATGCTTGATACCGTGAAAGACAAGGCGAGGTGATTGAGGAGTCTGGAAAAGTTTCCACGCTTACGTGCTAACCTCGAGGTCGCGATAACCGCTTTCGTGTGTTGAGCGTGTGCAAAAAGAGATTTGGAGATGACAACTCGCTCCAAATTATGGTGAATCAATCCTATCTTGGTGCGCGTGAAGCTCCTCCATGCTAAGTTGAAGGACGGATAGTAGGTTAGGGTTTTGGTACACGAGGTTGTGTTGGCTTTTGGGTTGTAGCTTTTAATCTTGTGTTTAGGTTAAGTATGTTTTTCTCATGGTTGTAGCTTTTGGGTTAGGGACTTAGGGTGTTGTAAAGGTCCTTATGTTTATGAATATAATCCTTTAAGTTTATGAATATCTCATTGATGTTTGTTGTTTTTACAATTTTACTTGTCCATATTATCTTGATCTTTGCATTTTGCTTAGACCATATGTTCTTCATATGGTCGCTATTTGATCTTTCGTGTTGATAAACGGGTGATTGGAAAGTGTTTATGGGAGGCTTCTATTTCATGTTAGATCTCAAAGTTATGTAAGCATTCCTAGGAAACAAGCATTCGATTGTACCCAAAGAACAATGCTAAATCAGTAACTGATATGAATACCATGTTTGACTTTTAAAGTTTGACTTTTGCAAGTTAATCTAAATGCACACAATTGCCTAAAATTGCCTAATTAGTAGGCTTCCATTTCATGTTAGATCACAAAGTTATGCAAGCATTCCTAGACTATACACAAGATTGTACCGAAAGAACAATGCTAAAACACTAACTCGTATGAGTACCATGTTTGACTTTTACAAGTCAATCTAAATACACACAATTGCCCAAAATTGCCTAATTGATAGTCTTTCATTTCATATTAGATCACAAAGTTATGCAAGCATTCCTAGACTATTACACAATCATTAGATAAAGTTAACAAAAACTACATACTGTCTTAATCTCCTACTACATAACCATAGCAGGATTATAACAGTTTATGCAAGTAAACATAAAAGCATTCATTGAGCATCATCTTTAGTTCTTCTTGTCAGTCATCAGTCTTTTCCTCTTGATTGATCTAATTTGGTCTTCCAACATCTTTTCTTCAAAAGTTGCAGCACACAAATCATCCGAAATCACAACCCCATCAAGTTCACTATCAACAGCTTCTTCTGCAACCATGTAACACCCCCAAATCTGGTTTAGCGGAAGCATACGTGTTATGGGGAATGCTACAAAATCGGAGATCACAACACAAGTAATAAAGAACGGAATACATACTCCGTTTGATTTCATAAAATAGTTTTAAAACATTATCTTACAAACATTGTTTAAATAAAATGGGCACTTCCCATAAGTTTAGTGGTCCCAATTTAAAACATCATTATGTGTAAAAACACTTCTTTAGACATTACTACGACCATTTACCACCTCTTGCCTTGCATCCATGATCACAATTTAAACACCTGAGAAAATATGCTAAAAAGGTCAGCTAAAAGCTGGTGAGTTCATAGGTTTAAATTAAAACAGTAAGTATGGACCATAATCAAAGTCATATAATCATTACAACGAATATAATGATATATGGATGAATGTCTATTACGTTAGCACTAATTTCATGCAACCGATACTACGACAGTTTTTGTATGCTAAATGAAATCATACCATATATAGGCCCATTGCGAGTGTTTTGTCCCTCAACACTCGATTCCGACATGGTATACGTTTCGCCTTGGCTGAAGCATGGCCAACCGAACGGAGGAGTCACCCTCAATAGATCTATTTATAACATTCGCGCTTCCAGTGGAACCGGCGGTTCATGAAAAGGGCATTTCTAGGGACATAAGGGCTTAGGCTACACCACGTAATAGTAATCATGCAATAGTTTAGGTCCATAAAAAGGTTTTCCATATTTTCTCACCCCAAAATATTAAAACAATTTATCAAGTAAAAGAGGGGCTATGAAACTCACCTTAGCAAAAATGAGCAATCCAAAAGTGGGATTCAGTGAATATTGTGAAGCTGCACCGACACGCGACCTAGATAAGGAGGGCAATGTTTTAGTTTATTGTTTTAAGTATTACTTACTTAAAATGGTTCAATCTATATTGTTTTTGGTATAATGGTATTAAAACCAACATTTAGTTTGTAAAAATGATTGAAAGGTATTGCTAGTAAGTATATGAATGTATATATACTCTTTCATGTTGACACTATAATGGTTTTAAAATCCGAATTTGGTTTGTAAAATAATTACGATATTCTGCTAGTAAGTATATAAATGTATATATACTTATTTAAGTTGACACATAATAGTATTGTCAAAATCAAATATTAGTTGATTTATTTTCTAATTGTATTTAGAAAATACTTAAGTTAAAGTTGAAGACTCAAGTTTATAAATTGACAAATGATATGGTAGTCTCCATTTAATTATTAAAATTTGTTCTTAATAATTATAGTTCTCAACTAGAAATTTATTTGACATATATTCGTTTACACATTGACGTTAAACCTTGTTACGAAAATTTTTAAGTAAAGTGTGTCTCTAATCACTCGTTCCTTGTATTAAAACTTTTACACTTGATTATTCGTCGACACTTATGTGTTTATATATTATAAGTTAGAAGTTGTGACTATGCGTGAATAAACTTAGTTTCGATAACTGATTTCCGACTCACGACACGAAGTTACTTGTTGCTTCTTCCAACAGCCATTTGGGCTTTTGGTTAACACGGGTGGGCTGTGGCCCAGCCTTGAAATCACCGGACCTGGGCTTAAGCCCGAAACAAAATTTGTATAAGACCATGATATCGGCCCATAGATAATTTAGAAGGAAAATTTTGGGTTCATGCCCAATAGATTTTCTGGAATGAAATGGTACAAATTTGGTGACATATTGCATTTAAAGGAACTAGTGCATTAACTTGCCGCGACTGAAAGGTAGTCGGATATTTCGGGTTCGGCATAAACGGGTCTTTACTATGTTCTTGGCCTCGTGACTGGTCGGTAGTCACTTACCTTCACTACCTTCGGCATAAAGGCCCAACCCAAATAATTATGCAAGAGTTGAGTACTACTCAACCGATCCCATCTCGACATTAACAGGCATACTAATGAGTCATGACCTGTTTTTCGTGACCACTACATTTGCTCACATTTCATTTTCATCCGACTCCTAGTCTCGCACATGTTGCTAACAAGAATTTAAAAGGTGAAGTTTTCTTTGACGAGGGGTTTGTCGACGGACAACCCACGACATACACATCATCTGGTGTGAGTACCACGGCTCACAGTCGAGTCGATTTACAACTCGATACTAACCAAGATGACATTTCTTATACCCGAAAGTCATACCTTTGCAATTGATACAAGGTGCTAAGGTTAACATTCCTACGCAAGTTTCGAGTACTACAAGAACGTCGCAACTAATAATAGTTCCCAGTTTCAATACTAAATTTTACTAGTAAATTTTATATGACTTAACTCTTCTAATTTCTTGATACCCAACTAACAAAAACCAATGACAACTTTAATCATAGTACCAAAGAAAGAATGTGATTAACATGACCAAGTGTATAATGAATTTTTGATAAAAAGTACCCAACTTAACATTACATTAACAACATCTAAACATCACAACAAGGAAAATTTATAACCTTAACTCGAGAGACGAAGGTGCGAAGGAAGAAGGCTGTTTCGAGAGTTTCGAACCGAATGAAGCTTGAATTAACTCAAATGCACTCCCAATTGCAAAACCCCCAAATCAATTGTTGAAAACCCTAACTTTTCACAAACCCTAATTTTTGTAAGAGTGGTGAAGGGAAACTGATTTGAGGCGTTTCATACCTTCACTAGAAATAGAAGGAGTGTTTTAGGAAGCTTTGACCATTCTTTCTCCTCTTTGAGTCTTGGTGTGAAGCCGAATTGAGCTAAAGCTCCTACAACCTAAGGGGTCTTGAGCTTTGACTCTAGGTGGAGTGATGTTGCTGTGTGCCTCTCCCTTGATAGTTGTTGTCTTGATGCATTTGTTCCCATTCGGTTGACAGTCAACGCCCCCAAGAGAAAGGTTGATGAGACAAAAGGATTCATGGTTTTGGATGAGGGAGGTTATGAGATAAGGGAAAGGAGAGTGTTGGACTTCTTCTTTGAGATATTCGACCTATACGAGACACAGGTCTAGAGGAAGGAGATAAAGGCTAGCTTCTTTTTCTTTTTCTGCTTTTCTTCTCTTCCTTTGGTGTTTTGTCGTGAGGGGAGAAGACACAGAGATTGATATCTCAAATTTTATAAAGGAAGGTTTTTATTATTATCTTAAATTCATTTGTAATATTCAATTTGTGATAATACTTTTAGATATTAAGAGGTATAATTAAAGTGAAGGTATATTAAGTATTTTGTGTTCCTCGATATCAATCGTGACTAAAGTATTATGTATGGTAAATTTTTATACTGTAACATCTTATGAATACGTTTATGAAATATTATTATCTTGGTAATATTTTCCATTACGGGGGTTTACCATTGATTTTATTTGCCCTTATCATAGTGTCGGTACGCGTGCAGTGTCGGTCACTGGGGAAAATGAGATACCCTCTCGTCTTACAATTTTAATCATAAGACAATTATTTCACAATATTTTCATGATGAAATGAATGCAAAAGAAATGCAATAGGCTACTGTATGCGAGTTATCTACTCAAATGATCAGTCAAGCTTATGCATGCTTAATGACTATGCTTAGTAATAATAAATTACCATTTATTATTTAATAATAAGTGAAAAATTACCGTGTGTCACATCCTCCCCGCCTTAGAAGGAAAACCGTCATCGGTTTTCAGTTAGAGTTACTTGCTGAAGTTGAGAAAAGATGTGGGTATTTACGCTTGATTTCATCCTCACGTTCCCACGTGTATTCTGGACCTCTTTGAGAGTTCCAAAGGACCTTAACGATAGGAATGCGGCTTTGCTTAAGCCGTTTGATTTCTCGATCCATAATCTCAATGGGTTCCTCGACGAAGTTCAATCTTTCGTCAACTTGGATTTCCTCCAAGGGAATAGCAAGAGTTTCGTCAGAAAGACATTTCTTCAAGTTGCATACGTGAAACACGTTGTGCACAGAGTTGAGTTCTTGTGGTAATTCGAGTCGGTAGGCTACCGGCCCGATTCTCGAAAGAATTTTGAAAGGTCCAATGTAACGAGGATTTAACTTTCCACGTCTTCCGAAATGGATCACGCCTTTCCATGGCGAAACTTTTAACATGGCTTTATCTCCCACTTGGAACTCAAGTGGTTTCCTTCTTCTGTCCGCGTAGCTCTTTTGCCGGTCACGAGCTGCTTGTAGTCGATTTTTGTTTAGTACAATCTTCTCAGTAGTTTCTTGAATTAAATCCGGACCAGTAAGTTGACTTTCTCCGTCTTCGGCCCAACACATGGGTGATCTACACTTTCGAGCGTAGAGGGCTTCATATGGTGCAACTTTGATGCTTGTGTGATAGCTGTTGTTGTAAGAAAACTCGGCTAATGGCAAATGCTTATCCCAGCCATTTCCAAAATCTATCACACATGCTCTTAGCATATCCTCCAGAGTTTGAATGGTCCTTTTGCTTTGCCCATCAGTTTAAGGATGGTAGGCGGTGCTCATGTCCAGGTTAGATCCTAAAGCATCTTGAAGTGACTTCCAGAAATTTGAGGTGAAACGGCTATCTCTATCCGAGATGATGGAGATTGGTACACCATGGCGTGCGATGATTTCCTTCAGGTACAATTGTGCAAGTTTGTCCATTCCGTCACTTTCTTTCATTGGTAGGAAATGTGCTGACTTGGTGAGACGATCAACTATTACCCAAATAGTGTCGTAACCATTAGAGGTTTTAGGTAGCTTGGTGATAAAGTCCATTGTTATGCGTTCCCATTTCCATTCGGGAATTTCGGGTTGTTCCAGTAGACTTGAGGGTCTCTGGTGTTCGGCTTTGACTTTTGAGCAGGTTAAACACTGACTGACATATGTTGCAATGTCGGCCTTCATGTTTGGCCACCAGTACAATTTATTCAGATCTAGATACATCTTTTTGGATCGGATCCTGGGTGTATGGAGTATTTGGATTTGTGAGATTCGTGCATAATGATATCGCGAATTCCTCCGTAACGTGGAATCCAATTTCGATCCTTAAAACATAAGGTTCCATCCGACCTTTTTACGAATCCAGTTTCACTTTCTGGCATCCCTTAAAGGTTCTCATTTGGGCGATTCTCTTCTTTGAGTGCTTCTGATTGAGCTTCAAGAATCTTGGATAGAAGAGGTGAACTGATTGTCATACCCAAAGATCTAACTCTAAGGGGTTTCAGTTGCTCTTTTCTACTGAGAGCATCAGCAACTACATTCGCTTTACCTGGATGATAATGAATCTCGCAGTTGTAATCGTTGAGTAATTCCAACCATCGGCGTTGTCTCATGTTCAGTTCTTTTTTATCCAAAATGTGTTGTAGGCTTTTGTGATCGGTGTACACTACACACTTTGTGCCATACAGATAATGTCTCCAAATCCTGAGTGCGAACACAACTGATCCTAATTCCAGGTCGTGCGTTGTGTAATTCTTCTCATGAGTTTTTAAGTGGCGAGAGGCATATGCTATCACCTTCTCTCTTTGCATTAACACCGCTCCTAGCCCCTTGTGTGAAGCGTCGCAATAAACAACAAAATCTTCACTACCCTCGGGTAAGGCCAAGATAGGTGCACTACACAACTTTTCCTTAAGGAGTTGAAAAGCTTCTTCTTCTTTTTCTCCCCAGTCAAACTTGGTGTTTTTCTGGGTTAGTTTGGTTAGAGACTTGGCGATCTTTGAGAAACCTTCAATAAATCTTCTGTAGTACCCAACGAGTCCTAAGAATTGGCGTATTTCGGTGGGAGTTTTGGGTGTCGCCCAGTCCTTTATTGACTCGATCTTAGCGGGATCTACATGAATACCCTGGCTGTCAATTACGTGACCCAGAAATTGCACAGTCGATATCCAAAATTCACACTTCGAAAACTTAGCATATAGTTCCTCCTTCTTCAGCAATTCCAAGATTAACCTAAGATGTTCCTCGTGTTCTTTTACACTCTTGGAATAGATTAGGATGTCGTTAATGAAAACGATCACAAATTTGTCTAGGTAGGGTTTACACACTCGGTTCATGAGGTCCATGAACACAGCTGGTGTGTTGGTCAACCCAAAAGGCATGACTTGGAATTCGTAAGGTCCATAACGAGTTCTGAAGGCGGTCTTGGGAATATCTTCTTCCCTAACTCTTAGTTGATGGTATCCGGACCTTAAGTCAATTTTTGAATAAACACTCGAACCTTGAAGTTGATCGAATAAGTCGTCTATCCTCGGGAGCGGGTAACGGTTCTTAATGGTTAGTTTATTCAGCTCACGGTAGTCGATGCACATTCTGAAAGTTCTGTCCTTTTTCTTGACGAACAAGACTGGTGCTCCCCATGGTGATGAACTTGGTCTAATGAATCCTTTTTACGCAAGCTCCGACAACTGGTTTGATAACTCCTGGAGTTCCGTTGGAGCCAGTCAATAAGGTGCTCTTGCCACTGGTGCGGCACCAGGCACTAAATCGATTTGAAATTCAACTTGTCGAGTTGGCGGGAGTCCTGGCAAGTCTTCAGGAAAGACTTCAGGAAATTCTCTCACTATTGGCACGTCCTCCAGACGTTTTTCTTCCGTTTCTTTTCCTTCCTTCCTGGTGACTTGAGCTAGAAAGATATGACATCCTTCCTCAATACACCTCAACACCTTGGTACAGAAAATGACGTGTAGTCTTGACGCGCTCCTTCTATCACTTCTGTCTCCTTCTACAGTTAGGACTTCATCTCCATAGGGTATTCGGACAAGCTTCTCGTCACAAATGATGGTAGCATGGTATTTTGATAACCAATCCATCCCTATGATGACATCGAAACCACCCAATTCTACTGGTATCAAGTCGATATTGAATGGGTGGTTTAGCAGATTCAGGGTGCAACCTCTTATGATGGTATCTACCCTTTCTATGTTACCGTTAGCTAGTTCCACATTGTATGCATTGCCTAATGTAGTTGGGGCAATATCGAGTAATGGACTAAATGCATTAGAAACAAAACTCCTATCGGCTCCCATATCAAACAATATGGATGCATAACGGTTATTTATAAGGAAAGTACCCGTCACGACATTCGGGTCTTCCTGAGCTTCCACTTTGGTCACAGCATAGACTCTTCCACGAGCTCCTTCACTATTTCCCTGGTTACTCTGTTGTCCAACATTTCCCAGGATCCTGCCATTTCCATGGTTCCCTTGGTTACCTCGGTTACCTTGATTTCCCCCGTTGCCTTGGTTTCTGGGTTTTCGGCATTCATTCTTATAATGCCCTTTCTCACCACAACCAAAGCAAGTTATAGCAGCTTTTGGGTCCTGAGCTGGTGCTGTTTGAACCGTCGCCAATGATTTGGACTTGCAGTTCCTGGTCAAATGTCCGATCTTCTGGCAGTTGCGACATTTGACTGTACACTGTCCCTTGTGATGCAGTGTGCATCGGTTACACAGTGGTGCAGTCCCTACGTACGGTTTCCTTTCTACAATTCCAACTGCATAAGCTCTAGCAACATTTTGTCTTTTGTTCTGGTTGTTGTTGTGGTTTCCACTGTTGTTGCCATGGTACCCGTTGTTGTTGTAGCTTTGAGAGTGGTCTTCCCATTTTCTCTTATTGTCGACCACCTTGTCTAAGGCATCCTCGATAACTTGGTCCAATAGTTTGTTGGCTACCTCGATGGTTTCATGAAGATCAGCAGCCCTAGAAGTGGTGACATTTCCATTGATGGATGGGGGCAGTCCCCCGATATACCTTTCTAGCAATCGAGTCTCAGTTTGAACCATTTCAGGGCATAGCAAGGCCAATTCTTGAAAACGCTGGTTATAAGCAGCCATGTTTGTGCCTTGAACTTTGAGGTTCCAGAACTCATGCTCCAGCTTCTTTATCTCATTGCGAGGACAGTATTTTCGAAGCACCATTTCCTTGAAGCTTTCCCATGGCATGGCATAGGCAACATCAATACTTGCGGATTTCAAGAAGTTGTTCCACCAGGTCAAAGCAGCATCCGTGAAAGTGAACGATGCATACTTAACCTTAGCTTCTTCTTCACAGTTACAGATTCGGAACACAGTCTCGAGTTTCTCGATCCACCTGGTCAAACTGACAACTTTTTCGGTTCCACTAAAGCCTCCAGTCATAGTCTTTTGAAAGTCTTGGTAGGTACAAATGCGGCTATGGGTGGCTGGTCTCGAAGTTCCAGCTTCAGTAAATGAGTGGTTTGCTGCAGCTAGAGCTGCATTCACTCGCTCATTGACCAGTTGATCTATCATAGCTTGATTCATGGTAGGTTGAGTTGGAGTAGCCCTAGCAGGAGTAGTGGCTTCAGCAGTTTGATCGTGTGTGACCCTGGCAGGAATAGCAGTGTTTGTAGCTCGGTTGCGAGTAACCCTCGCTGGGATAGGAGCATTGGAAGCTCCACCATGGTTGGTTTGGTTTGATCTTCTTTTTGGCGGCATTTTCTGCAGTAAGAAAGGCGATGAGATATAGAACCTTTCAAGGTAAGTGCCAGGTAATAGTGTAAACATCACAGGTAGAACACATGAATAGATTATGAAGAAAGGACAATTGGATAGGAAAATAAGCTTGACATAGATAGAATTTCGGTTACAGGGTTCCTAAAGTACAAGCTGAGATACAAGATGGATTACAACTGAAATACAAACTGAAGTACAAGAGTCATAACGAACACTAACTGTCATAATCCAGTTTAGTGTAATACATCATACAATAAGGTCTAAGGATGTCCGCGCTCGACACGCAATCGCTCAATGCTAGCAACCAACTCTCGCTGCGTAGCCTCTAGTCTCGCGATGCGCCTCATTTGGGAGGCTAACATGGACTCCAAACCCGTAGTCCTCTGCCACTCTGCTCTGGCAGTATCCCTAGCGATCCACTGGATCCGCTCTAGCTCCTCAAGCCTGCCATGCATCCTAGCCTGTCCTCTGCCAAAAGCCCGTGATCTGTCATGTAGCTCTCGGATATCCTCACAGTGAGCCTCAAACCCAAACTTCAACCGAATACGCTCATGTCTCTCCATCTCAATACTCTCAAATATCACACCTGTAGTGCGGTCGAGAGTCTCAATGCGCTCCTCAATAGTCTGTAAGCGTGTTGGCTCCACTCTCTCTAACATATCTGTATGGACTCCTAGTAAGGTCTCGTGCGAGTCCAACTGAATGAGTACCCTCTCAGTGAGAGTCAGTTCCTCACCATCTGAGGACACTGGTGGATCTGGCATAGGCTGTGTCTCACTCGGTGCAGCTGTCCCAATAGTCTCAAGCTGTCCAGTAGTGTGAGCAAGACGCTCCATATCTGAGGCATATGGTATGAATGATGGAGATGATGGGGTGTAATCCGGGCTCGCGACATGTGGTATAGAACTTATCAAACAATCGATATCCCTCCATGAAACCACATCACTCTCCTCCTGGCTGCGAAGAAAAGCCGCTCTCTGTCCTAACCTAGTCGGTATATCAATGTCCATATCCTCGCTCAACCTCTGAGCCATCCTGGAACTCTGTCCTAATTCCTGAATACTCTGAACAATCTCCAGACTCAGCGTATCCATATCTACAACTGTACCAACATGTCCAGGAATACTCTCAATCGGCATAGACCCTGCTAGCTCATCCTCCGGATCCTCTTCTGGGTCTTCCTCTGAGTAGGTATCACTGGCTCTCCTGAGCCTCTGGTGAGGTGGTGACTCGGTGGATGATGATGACAGTGACACTGGAGTAGTGGAAGGACCCATGTAGGCAGTGCTGGTCATCTGAGAAACTGATGCTGGCATGAATGAATATCGCTCACGATATCCAGGCACTCTCACGATCATGCGAGCTTTGCGCCTGCGTGTCAGTAGGGCTGATGGAGTGGTGGTGAGAGTAGGTATAGATGGAGAAGGTGCAGTGACTGGCTGAGCTGATAGTGCAGCCTGAACGTACGGATCAGTGGCCATGTGTGCAATCTGGTGAATGGTAGGTGAATGAGCAGCAAGTAGGATGTTCTCTTGAACATCTTGATGGAAAACAGGTGAAGGCATGGTCTGTGACAAGACGGTGCATATGTGTAAGTATGTGGAAAAATACTCATGATAAATATGAAATAGTGCACTAGTAAATAGGAAATAAAACATGCAATCCTATTTAAATGAACTCTAAGTACAATGGCAAGTAAGGCAAGCGGCAACCGACGGTCGTAGTATGATGTTTTTGTAAAAGAGTTATAGTTTAGGGTTTATATATACCTAGTTCTCTATAACTTAGGCTCGATGCCAATCTGTAACACCCCAAATCTGGTTTAGCGGAAGCATACGTGTTATGAGGAATGCTACTGAAATCAAGATCACAACACAAGTAATAAAGAACGGAATACATACTGCTTTGATTTCATAAAATAGTTTTAAAACATTATCTTACAAACATTGTTTAAATAAAATGGGCACTTCCCATAAGTTTAGTGGTCCTAATTTAAAAACATCATTATGTGTAAAAACACTTCTTTAGACATTACTACGACCATTTACCACCTCTTGCCTTGCATCCATGATCACAACTTAAACACCTGAGAAAATATGCTAAAAAGGTCAGCTAAAAGCTGGTGAGTTCATAGGTTTAAATTAAAACAATAAATATGGACCATAATCAAAGTCATATAATCATTACAACGAATATAATGATATATGGATGAATGTCTATTACGTTAGCACTAAGTTCATGCAACCGATACTACGACGGTTTCAGATGCTAAATGAAATCATACCATATATAGGCCCATTATGCAGTGTTTTGTCCTCAACACTCGATTCGACATGGTATACGTTTCGCCTTGGTCAAGCATGGCCAACCGAACGGAGGAGTCACCCTCAATAGATCTATTTATAACATTCGCGCTTCCCAAGCGAGGAACCGACGGTTCATGAAAAGGGGCATTTCTAGGGACATAAGGGCTTAGGCTACACCACGTAATAGTAATCATGCAATAGTTCAGGTCCATAAAAAGGTTTTCCATATTTTCTCACCCCAAAATGTTTAAAACAATTTATCAAGTAAAAGAGGGGCTATGAAACTCACCTTAGCAAATGAGCAATCCAAAAGTGGGATTCAGTGAATATTGTGAAGCTGCACCGACACGCGACCTAAATAAGGAGGGCAATGTTTTAGTTTATTGTTTTAAGTATTACTTACTTAAAATGGTTCGATCTATATTGTTTTTGGTATAATGGTATTAAAACCAACATTTAGTTTGTAAAAATGATTGAAAGGTTTTGCTAGTAAGTATATGAATGCATATATACTCTTTCATGTTGACACTATAATGGTTTTAAAATCCGAAATTTGGTTTGTAAAATAATTACGATATTCTACTAGTAAGTATATAAATGTATATATACTTATTTAAGTTGACACATAATAGTATTTTCAAAATCAAATATTAGTTGATTTATTTTCTAATTGTATTTAGAAAATACTTAAGTTAAAGTTGAAGACTCTCAAGTTTTTAAATTGACAAATGATATAGTCGTCTCCATTTAATTATTAAAATTTGTTCTTAATAATTATAGTTCTCAACTAGAAATTTATTTGACATATATTTGTTTACACATTGACGTAAACCTTGTTACGAAATTTTTTAAGTAAAGTGTGTTTCTAATCACTCGTTCCTTGTATTAAAACTTTTACACTTGATTATTCGTCGACACTTATGTGTTTATATATTATAAGTTAGAAGTTGTGACTATGCGTGAATAAACTTAGTTTCGATAATTGATTTCCGACTCACGACACGAAGTTACTCGTTGCTTCTTCCAACAGCCATTTGGGCTTTTGGTTAACACAGGTGGGATGTGGCCCAGCCTTGAAAGCACCGGACCTGGGCTTAAGCCCGAAACAAAATTTGTATAAGACCATGAGATCGGCCCATAGATAATTTAGAAGGAAAAATTTTGGGTTGCGGCCCAATAGATTTTCTGGAACTGAAATGGTACAAATTTGGTGACATATTGCATTTTAAAGGAACTAATGCATTAACTTGCCGCAAATGAAAGGTAGTCGGATATTTCGGGTTCGGCACAAACGGGTCTTTACTATGTTCTTGGCCTCGTGACTGGTCGACAGTCACTTACCTTCACTACCTTCGGCATAAATGCCCAACCCAAATAATTATGCAAGAGTTGAGTACTACTCAACCGATCCCATCTCGACATTAACAGCATTTAATACAAATAAGGTGAAGTTTTCTTTGTGAGGGTTTGTCGTCGACAAAGCGTTTATTTATATTTTAACGATCTTCTAATGTCATTTTGTCGATAACAACATTCGTAAAATCATACTTAACGAAACAAATAAAATACGTAAATGGTTTGAACTAATAGTTTCTAACACCATTGACATTTTCATAGTACCATAAAACACTAAAACAAGTATAAGTGATTTTATGATTTAAGTAATACATATGTACAACAACTAGTGTTTACATATTTGGATAAAATATACACATAACTAGTATGTAGTATATTGGGTAATATAAATGGGTAGAAACTTAAGTATCACAACCCATTGGGCAAATACATTGAATGTAGTTGGGTACAATGGGTAGAAAAGCCCATAACCCATGGATCTTGACCCATAACCCATTGCATGACATCATGCTTATATCATACATGGATAATATCCATAACCCATGGATCAACCCATACCCAGTGACTAAGTGCATTGCACTCAAAGATACATTGTATCTAGCCAAAGATCCATGGTTCAACCCATGACCCATGACCCATAACCAAAATACCCATGGGCAAGAGGGCGTTCCACGGATCCCTAGCTTTGTGCTAGCGGATCCCTTGTGGTAGGGATCCGTGGGATCCGGGAGCGATGGGATTTTCCTCTATAAATAGTGAGCCATTTCTTCATTATTTCAAACCCTTTCCAACACACTTTCTCCCCGAGTTAAATCTCACTAACCTTAGATCCAAGAGATCTATGTTTGTAGTTTTGTTTTTGTGATCTTTTAGGTTCCTCTTAAAGGCAAGATCACCACCTTTGAAGTCGAGCAAGCTCAAGTCCATGAGTTGCCATGCTTCCTCATCATCAAGGCTACTGAAGTCTTCTTGTTGATGATTCCTTTATTTCTTGAAAGAAGTGTAGTGTTGAAGACATTAGTGAAAGATGTCTCAAGTGTCAAGATGAAGATATTAGTGAAGGGTATCTATCGTCTATAGGATAAGCACTTGTGGTAGGTGCTTAGAAGTCAAGACAAAGAAGCATTAGTGAAAGGTGCTTAGAAGTCAAGACAAAGAAGCATTAGTGAAAGGTGCTTAGAAGTGAAGACACAAGACATTAGTGAAAGGTGTCTTGTAGATCTAGTCAAAGGTATTAGTGAAAGGTGCCTTAGATGTACATTCGATATGGTGTGTTTCGATGTACAAGATAGACTAGTATTAGATCCAAGGATATTGATATCCTTGATGATGTTGTAAAGGGTAGATCTCCTTTGGGATTAGTCGTTGGTGTAGTGTGGTAGTAGTTCCTCCATTGCAATGGAACTAGGTGCTTAGCCTAGTACCTAATAAAGGGTAGGCGGCGTTGTGAAGGTGTAGTTCACCTTGGGTGAAAGAACTAGGTACTTAGCCTAGTACCTTATAAAGGGTAGGCGACGTTGTGTAGGTTTGGTTCACCTTGGTGTGAAAGAACCCGGTGGTTAGCCTAGCATCGGAAAAAGGGTAGGCGACGTTGTGAAGGCTTCTCCGCCATAAGGAGATTGGTGTAGTGTTTATGAACTCTCGAGTAGGTGACTCGGGGAGTGGAGTAGGGCAAGGAAGGTGTCCTTGTAGCTGAACCACTATAAATACTCGCGTTGTGGTTTTGTGCTTCTTACTCTTATCTTTTCATTACATATCTTTATATGCTTGTTTATCAACATCCAACACACACAACCAAATAGATTGACATAAGTCGATCTAAATAGTTTAAAGGAAGTTTTAATTGGTAAAACTATTCAACCCCCTTCTAGTTTTCCACAATTGGCATCGAGCTTCGTTACCAAGTTTCTTGAAGTATATTGTACTTTAAAAACTTGATACGATCCATGGTTAATTGAAAACTACAAAGAAGGTTTTCATAAAACAAACACCATGTCTTTTAAAACTATATGTTTGGATGTTGATTTGATAACAACATTTTTCCTATTTATTTTTTATTTAATTGCTAATCTTCTTTGTCATGTTGATTAGTCAAAGCTCATACCCACCAAGCTTTAGGAGTCGCTTGGTAACAAGAATACCTTCCTTAAGAAGGTATCTTAAATAAAGGAGCGGGAATAGTCTAAGTGACATTCTTGTGTCATTTGTAAAGACATTCCTAAGTGCGCTAGAGGTATGATTTTCTTTTACTTTGCTTGATAATTAAGTATACCTATTTAGGTATTTATATGATTATCTTTTGTGCAAATTACATGTTTTACATGAAGCTTCATTAGGAAGCCTTTTTCTTACATCGTGTCTTATTTCTCGTCTAAAGTCGTGGTATATAAAACTTATGTTTTGTTTTCTTTTAATCCAATAATAAAACAAAACACAATTTCAAAAATTCCTCCTTCCCATAAATACTCCCATCGTCGACCACTCTATCAAACCCTCACTTTTTTCAAATCTTCCAATTTCAAAATTTCCTCTCACTCAAAACTTCATCTTCCTCCTCATTCCATCTCAACCGAAACCAAGAAGATCCGTCATCAACATGGTTTACATCGCTTTTCGTGCTCATCGCCTTAACACTCATCGCACTTGTGTTCCCTATGATGAAGTTCACATATGGAGACATTTACTTTGTGTTGTTAATCTACATTGGGATCATATACCCAATCCTTTGTATCATCCTTAGCATTGAAATGCAATATTACTAATAATCTTGTTATCTTTGTTATTATTTATTTTCTTGTGATTTATATGTTTCATATTCCTTCGTGATACATTAGAAGTCATGTGTGCATGCTAAAAGAAAATGTAGGATAAAACACTTCTCGTGGTATAAAATGTAAAACCTATGTTTTTATCAAATCATTTACATTACTACGGATCCACGGATCCGGAAGTTATACTAGCGGATCCCTTTTGAAAAGGAACCGTGGGATCCGTCCTACTGGAGAACAGTTTTTCATGCAAATTAAAAACCATTTTTCTTCTAGAAGTAATACTCCACTAGAATGTCAAAACCATAAGTGAGTCAAGTGTCTTTCTTGTTTAAAACCATTGTTAATAAAAATCTAATAAAAACGTTAGATAATTATAGGTCGACCATAAACATCACCTCTTATTAACCCATCATTTCTATAGGTTCAACTATGACGCATGAATATGAGTTTGATTTTTCACTCACTAGTGTCTACACTCCGAACATCTCTCTCGAACCCAACACACCTGGCAATCATGTCCGTGGGTTCAATAATCTCGAAAACCGTCACTTCCATGAAGGACGTATTGTAGACACCTCTCTACAATTCGAAGAAGGTATCAATACCTCCTTCCGAGCCATAGGACTAGAATGTCTTCTTGAAATCAACGAGAAGATATGTCCAAGGTTCATAATGGAATTCTTCCGTCAAGTCGAACTCGTTCGTAACGAGGATCGCTCTCTATCTCTTTGGTTTTATATCAAAAACCAAAAGTTCACTCTAACCCTTGGGCATTTTGCTCACATCCTCCGGATTCCAAATCATGGACAATGTGCCTTCACGAAGATTGGTCTCTTGATTCTCTCTTCAACTTTCGTGAAGAAAATAGTCCATATTGTTCACACATACCCTCTCGGAAGATTTAAATCGCATAATATGCAAACCTCGACCATATTACTCCGATCCAAACATTATCTTTACAAGGGATATCCGAGAAGAGTACAAGCCTCTTGCACTCATCCTACGTGAAAATGTTTGGAGTCTTAGGGAAATCGAGAAATTCTTCCCGCTTGTTGTGCTCACATGTTGTCTTGTTTGCTAACACAACAACCATACAATCTCGCCTACTTCTTCGCAAGGTAATTGCAAATCTTCAAGGCTCAAGAATAAACTCATCCCTTATGGAATGTTCTTGACACGCCTCTATCATAATGTTATGCACTTCCATCCTCAATTTCAAAGTCCGTTATGCGTGCTTGTGAACAAGATGATGGAACCGCTAAACATATCTCTCATGAAGACTTTCTTCATTCTTGATTCCACCAACACTCATCAATCACATAATGATCCTCCTAGCGAAAACACTCAAGAAACCTAGTAGTATTCCAAAATAGGATCAATTCTCTTGTATTGGTGCTCTATCAATGTAATCCAATTTCTTTCATGAAATAAAACATCTTACATTTGATATCTTAGTATTAGAACTCCTTTTAGACTATCCTTGAGATATAATGTATTGTCAAGATCATTGCATACCTTTAGTAAAGGTCTGCTTGAGCGAGATAGGCGGATCCCAAAGATTGTGCTAGACGGATCCCTACACTTAGGGAACCGTGGGATCCGACAAGCGAAAATGCAATTGCAAGCATTATATTTCAACCATATCCTTAGAATACCTCACACTAAGCTAAACATAGTGTCTTAAGGTAAATTAAGTCCTTATCAAGATAGGTTGATCTTTTACATAACTCACCTAGATCACACTCTAAGAAGCTTGTAGATCTACCGTTTCATTTTTAATCCATTACTCTTCCGCTCTTAAACTCGCACTTCATTTTTACTTGATCCTCACATCTAGTCTTAGAAATCTTTCGATTATGACAAAATTGATCATAAATCATCCTCACCTCAAAATTGATCAAAGTTGATCAAAATCTAGTTTTCCATCTCAAAGCTTCTAGGATATTTTCCAAAACACTATCCTAAGACACAACCCGATCTCTAGGATCATTTAGCTTCAATTGACACTCTAAATCTTTAGTGTCATCCTTGCTCATCCATTGGTACTCTTGAAAGTTCCAAATCCTTCCATAAATAACAATCATTAGCTACATCATTCATTACCTTCAAGTACTCAAGCACCCTTCATTTAAAACACTTAGGAGGACTGAAACACTCAAGATGATATAGGTCTTAGATCTTAGAAACATCATTTCCACTCTTTCATAATCTTGAAAGCGGATCCCTAGGATTAGCCTAGACGGATCCCTATGAGGAAGGAACCGTGGGATCCGGATGACGGTTTATGTCAAATCTTGCTAAAACAATCATTTCAACTCATCTTCCTAACTCAAACACTCCATCTCATCTTAAATGAATTCCTAGATCAGTACAACCTCTGAAGTTGACTCTTGTGCATGTTAATCATCACATTCCAATGAATTCTAGTGGCTTAAGGCTTAAATGCACTTGCCAAATCTCTTGGTTTATAAACCACTTTGTTAGAACCTCCATAGTCATCACTCTCATCCTAACTTTCAGCTCTTTGCAACCTCTTGAAATCATCTCATCATGAGGAAAACCCCAAGTAGTAACTTATCCACCAAAGAACCACCCATGAAAAGGCTCGTGTTATACACGAAATCTCTTCAACCGAATCATCTCCGGTCAAGCCAACAAATGATAGGATTCTTCCTCATCCAATCAAACCAATTCCTAAAAGGATAGTACCCACAAAACTACCAATACCAAACACCACCATACCTCCTAGGCCAAACAATATTATCTCCACTAAACCATCACCATTGGTTCCTAGAGCTATTTCATTTACATCCCCACTATCATCACCACATCTCTACAATTTAGAGGACTTGCCTCCTAGGCCGTCTCATCCGCTTCCGCTGACAACATTCTCCTCATTAGGAGGAATAATGGTTCAAAATCAAGGTGTTGAGTCAACACTTGCTCCGGCTTCCTTTTCGCCATTTCCATCATATAATCCCATTTGGATTATGAGAAATCATCAAAGTCAACCACCCGATCATATGGAAGTTGACACTTCTCTACCACCACCATCATTCTTGGTTGAGTCATTCTCAAATGTACCTCCACCAATCCCTCCATCGTTTGAAGCTCCACAAGCCGCTTCACTTGATCCTTCGCATCAAGCTATTTCATTTCTTCCACCACCACTACCTAGCCATGACAAAGATTGCTATCATTGTCAACATGTTGAAAGTTTGATACATGAAGTACGAGAAGACCAACGTTTCATGTTCTATCATCTCCTCGAACGTTTCGACGAGATTAAACCTAAACAAAACTTGAGCTAGAAGATTTTAGTGGTGTCCTAGCATCAGCGTTAGTTGGTCTAGAAATTCCTAGTCATGTATTGTCTATTTTCTTAGTTTTTAGAGTCATGTATATCATAACTCTAGTTTTATTAAATGGAATTACATGCTACTTGTTATTTTTCTAAGCATATGATTACCTTGTATTCATATCTCATTTTGTGATAACATTACTTGTTATATCACCGTTCTTTGAAATTAATCGACTACTACGGATCCTCGAATTGCCTAGAGCGGATCCCTACTAGGAGGGAACCGTGGGATCCGTGAGACATAAAGTTTTCTTTCTACTAACTTGAACCACATTTGCAGGAAATTGTGAATTATACTTGCTTTCTAATCTTTGTTTTGTAGTTATTCAATTTACACATGAAGACTTTGACATCCTAAAGCTAGGGGAGCTTTATGTCAAAGCAATACATTGCAAATTACTTGCAATACTAGGTTTACATTTCGTGACATCCCCGTGCAATATTGCAATCATCAAGGGGAAGTACATTCGTCACTTAGGCGAAATCTTTTGCAAACTTACTTGCAAACAAACTAGATTAGTATCACTTTCTTGGCGCCTTACATAGGGATGGACTCGTCAAGGGGAGTAAAGACGAGATCCGTTCCGTTACTTGCTCTCTATTTTTTCTCTTTCACATGTTTTTCTTAAAAACAATGTGTTGCTTTCCTTCAAACACTTTTGTTTCGACAAAAGGGGAGAAAAAGTAAAACTACAAATTCAAACTTTTCAATTTTAGCTTTTCCTTAAAATAATTTTATGTTTTGTCATCAACAAAAGGGAGATTGTTAATACAAATAAGCCGTAAAAGCGTTTATTTATATTTTACGATCTTCTAATGTTTTGTCGATAACAAGCGTAAAATCATATTAACGAAACAAATAAAATACGTAAATGGTTTGAACTAATAGTTTCTAACATATTCACATTTTCACATAAAACACTAAAACAAGTATAAGTGATTTTATGATTTAAGTAATACATATGTACAACAACTAGTGTTTACATATTTGGATAAAATATACACATAACTAGTATGTAGTATATTGGGTAATATAAATGGGTAGAAACTTAAGTATCACAACCCATTGGGCAAATACATTGAATGTAGTTGGGTACAACCCAAAGCCCATAACCCATGGATCTTGACCCATAACCCATTGCATGACATCATGCTTATATCATACATGGATAATATCCATAACCCATGGATCAACCCATACCCAGTGACTAAGTGCATTGCACTCAAAGATACATTGTATCTAGCCAAAGATCCATGGTTCAACCCATGACCCATGACCCATAACCAAAATACCCATGGGCAAGAGGGCGTTCCACGGATCCCTAGCTTTGTGCTAGCGGATCCCTTGTGGTAGGGATCCGTGGGATCCGGGGAGCGATGGGATTTTCCTCTATAAATAGTGAGCCATTTCTTCATTATTTCAAACCCTTTCCAACACACTTTCTCCCCGAGTTAAATCTTACTAACCTTAGATCCAAGAGATCTATGTTTGTAGTTTTGTTTTGTGTGATCTTTTAGGTTCCTCTTAAAGGCAAGATCACCACCTTTGAAGTCGAGCAAGCTCAAGTCCATGAGTTGCCATGCTTCCTCATCATCAAGGCTCTTGAAGTCTTCTTGTTGATGATTCCTTTATTTCTTGAAAGAAGTGTAGTGTTGAAGACATTAGTGAAAGATGTCTCAAGTGTCAAGGCGAAGATATTAGTGAAGGGTATCTATCGTCTATAGGATAAGCACTTGTGGTAGGTGCTTAGAAGTCAAGACAAAGAAGCATTAGTGAAAGGTGCTTAGAAGTCAAGACAAAGAAGCATTAGTGAAAGGTGCTTAGAAGTGAAGACACAAGACATTAGTGAAAGGTGTCTTGTAGATCTAGTCAAAGGTATTAGTGAAAGGTGCCTTAGATGTACATTCGATATGGTGTGTTTCGATGTACAAGATAGACTAGTATTAGATCCAAGGATATTGATATCCTTGATGATGTTGTAAAGGGTAGATCTCCTTTGGGATTAGTCGTTGGTGTAGTGTGGTAGTAGTTCCTCCATTGCAATGGAACTAGGTGCTTAGCCTAGTACCTAATAAAGGGTAGGCGACGTTGTGAAGGTGTAGTTCACCTTGGGTGAAAGAACTAGGTACTTAGCCTAGTACCTTATAAAGGGTTGGCGACGTTGTGTAGGTTTGGTTCACCTTGGTGTGAAAGAACCCGGTGGTTAGCCTAGCACCGAAAAAGGGTGGCGGCGTTGTGAAGGCTTCTCCGCCATAAGGAGATTGGTGTAGTGTTTACGAACTCTCGAGTAGGTGACTCGGGGAGTGGAGTAGGGCAAGGAAGGTGTCCTTGTGGCGAACCACTATAAATACTCGCGTTGTGGTTTTGTGCTTCTTACTCTTATCTTTTCATTACATATCTTTATATGCTTGTTTATCAACATCCAACACACACAACCAAATAGATTGACATAAGTCGATCTAAATAGTTTAAAGGAAGTTTTAATTGGTAAAACTATTCAACCCCCTTCTAGTTTTCCCCCTTCTAGTTTTCAACTCTTGTATGCGAGTTATCTACTCAAATGATCGGTCAAGCTTATGCATGCTTAATGACTATGCTTAGTAATAATAAATTACCATTTATTATTTAATAATAAGTGAAAAATTACCGTGTGTCACAAACCATTTGTGCATCTACTACCTCAAATGGAACCACATCCCTTCATCAGCTGAGAAAAATCCCTCCTGTGCGACAATTGCAGCAGACAAATCATATGGAATCACAACCCCATCAGAAATAACTTTTTCACCATCAACAACCTCTTCTGCAACAATTTTTGCAACTACCACGTCAACTGGAACCACATCCCACTCATCATCAATTGCTTGATCATAAATAGCATACAACCCTGTTACTTCTTCAGCTGCAATTACTTGATCTAGTTCATCCAATGCTTCATCAATTTTAGCAAACATTTCACTAATATCTTGAGGCTCTTCAACTAAATGGTATGGGTCATGTGGCCATTCAACTTCTATGCCTTGATCCACCTCTTCATCACTAAACCAAGTCTCAAGATCCCCTTCTTTTCCACTAATGGTAACATCATCATTAATGGTAACATCATCACTAATGGTAACATCATCATCTGTGTCATAATACGAAAGATCAAACACACCCTTTTCAGAATTCAAATCATCAAAATCAACCTCATTTGGAAACTCTAGGGAATCTTGACTTGAATTCTCTAACCCAAACTCATGGTTAATATCTGCCAAATTTTTTCTGAATTCAAACTCATCACTCAACCCTTTTGACCTACTTGCAAGCATTTTTTCTGCAGACCATGGTGGCGGGAACTCATTGTCAAAATCAGTTCCATCTTTCCCACCTTGGTTAGTCTGATTCCACTCTAACAATGGTAAATTACCATTGTTTCCACGCTCACCATCAATCTCTTTTCCAACAACATCATTGACATCATGATCCACCATTTTTTCTATCACCACACTCTTACCCTTACTCGTCATTCGCTTCATCATGTCCATCTTTACCGATGAAACACCCATTTCAATATACACCCCACTTCTCTAAATCTAGGAACATACTCCATAAGTTTTATCACATCTTCGTCAGACATTAGTGGTAGCAAACCTACATTCAATGAATCCACAGGTATCCTAAAATGCGTAAACAAAACTGTACCATCTATGTAACCTGAATCCTTAAACATTTCTTCCAATAAGTTCATTGAAAACATGTTACAATGTTACAGTGAACTAAGTCAAACCAATCTATATCTACAAAAAGATACCTTCTTTCTAGTAGTCAGGTACATCGTGATGGATTTGCAAATTAAACATGTTTTCATTAAAATTTTTGCAACAGATAAAATATCAACAAGTTTTCATTTGCATGGTCTAGAAAATGGACAAAACAATCTAAAATATTCAAAAAAAAAAAAAAAAAGCTTACCATAAAGGAGACTTAAATCGGGATGGGGAAGTACTGTGTGTGCGATTTTACCAAAACTTAACCATTCTCAAGATCTTGTTATTTTTCTTGTGATATTCAACACACACACACACACACACACACACACACACACACACACACACACACACACACACACACACACACACACACACATATATATATATATATATATATATATATATATATATATATATATATATATATATATATATATATATATATATATATATATATATATATATATATATATATATATATATATAAACGATTATTTCTTGGGTTTCGGAAGACAAATTGGTAGGTGTGATAAATCAAAGGCGGGAAAGCATGAAATGACGAGATTACCATCGGGACATAATCGGTGAGTCCAGTTAATGGGAGAACTAACGCTCGTTAGCTCTAGGTGGCGATTTGCACTGAACTTTAGCTCTCGGTGGCTATTTTGCAATTTTTTTTATCTCGATGTGTTATGTGCAATTTTGGCAAACATTAGGGACGAAAATTGCAATTTACCCTATAATCTATATCAATCAAAGAGAAATGATAGATAATATTGTCTACTTAACATTCCTACAAAGGAGAAATTATAAATGATATTTATTTCTAGAGTAAAATACACCGTTTGTCTCTAAACTTGTCAAAAAAAAATCACCGGGGTTGTACCTTTGCATTTTCGTCATCCAAGTCCTTTTTCAAGTTTTTATTATTATTATTATTATTATTATTATTATTATTATTATTATTATTATTATTATTATTATTATCAAATAATTTTCTTATCCCGCTTTATTTTGGTCAACACCCATTTACTTTTTGGCAAAGCGGCATAATAGACATTTCCACTTTTGTTAATTATTTTGGTGGTACAACCCAGGGACGCACTTACTCTAAAAGATTAACAGATATCACCTCACTCACCATCACTACCACCACCAACACCACCATCATCTCGATTACCTCCACCATCCACCACCACCCACCATAATCATTAATTTTTTTTTTTTTTTTTTACTTTATACATCTTCATCTCTAAACATCACCACAAACCACCATATTTTCCTATTAATCTTCTAAAAATCATAAACATAAACATTTCCAAAGCTTTGATTCAAGCTAGCTATGATGCCTACATTGAAGTGCAACCATTGTTGGTTAGTTTATCAATTGTTCTTAGAAAGTTTTCATCAGACATTTATACATGGTTACTCTAGTAAGTAGTAATCCATATCCTCCATACTGAACTTTAAGATAAGTCATCTTTTATTCGGCAATTTACAATAGCCAAAAACTTGGGGAGGGGAGAACTTTAACTATCGATCAAGTATAGAAATTTGCGAGCTTGAAAGTATGATCAATTACAAAGTTAGCCATATGTATCACCTGTGACTTTTGAAGGCTATTAATATCAAGTCTCACTTGCGTCGGTACTGTCTTTATTATAGACTATGTTCACAATGTACTGTAAAAAGAGTGATAAATTAGTAACATTGGTCCGCACTTGTGGCCGTGTGGGAACCGTCCTATTTCTACTCGACTCCAAAACATGCTTCGGTTCAATTTGCATCAAGACATGTTCAGCTATCGTGGAATACGAGTTACAGCTAACAACCAATAATCCTAAGTGTTTTACTAAACAACTAAGAGCTCCTCGGCAAACCCAAATTTTTTGAAGATTCAAAGTCTCTTAAAACTTAGCAAAGTGTACTAGGATGGGAAATGCATACCTGTAAGCTTAAATGTAAACTATTTATTCAGGGTGTAAATTGGCAGAAACTAAAGCAGAACTAGAAAAAAAATCAATACCGTTTAGAGGTGTAACGTAAAAAAATAACGGAAGCCCTCTAGACAGATATCAGAGCCAGGTTTCGATCCTGGGACCTGTGGGTTATGGGCCCACCACGCTTCCGCTGCGCCACTCTGATTTGTTAGCTATATGATTCACAAACGTATATTTAACCTATACAAAATAATTGATACTGTATATAATTTCGCTACCTGTAACAAAGTTAAAAGGATTGGACTTATTTTAGAAATACCAAGTTCTAACAATTAATATACTCTTTAACTTTAAATCAAGCATAAATCTTGTTATGAGTTTACGCACTTAGTTCTTAAAATAAGTTTGTTCTCAGCTACAATTATGTGGTAACTTTTTATATCATATGCAAAACTTTACTAGTGACAAATGTTTTAACTTTTGAGAAGCAACATGGAGTGTGAGTTTACTTTTAATGTATTTGATAGCTGAAGATACAATATGAATAATGGAGAATGGAATTAAGCCGGCCTATGTTGATCTGCGGCGAAACAGACGTTGATATGCTGTACCATTCAAAATGCTAAAGGAATAAGGATGTCTTAAACATACATCATGTAAAAGTCTTAAAATTAATATATGTAAGCAGAGAGTTGAGTATCGCAGCGATCGTTGGCAAAAAGTGGTACTTCTAGGCTTCGAGGTCTTCAAAGTTAGTGATGTGGTTTACTTTGGAGGCAGATGCGTTGTGCTATAAGTCTTTAGGATGTCTCTGTTAAGAAATTCGAACAAAAATATACCGAAAAAGTTGTAATGGTGGTGGGTGGCGGTGGAGGTGACTGAGATGATGGTGGTGTTGGTGGTTGTAGTGTGAGTGAGTGAGATTACAAGTTATACCAAAAGAAAATGAGAGTGGGAAGAAGACGAGGGCAAAATAATCATTTCGCAGGAATAACGGGATTTGACAATATATAACGGGACATTGACCTGAGAATAACGGGTCAAGGGATTCATTTGATATAAAAAAAACTTGAAAAAGGGATTCCAGATGACGAAAATGCCAAGGTACGACCCCTGGTGATGTTTTTTGACAAGTTTAGGGACGAACTATGTATTTTACTCTTATTTCTTCTTAAAATTCCTATTTGAATTGTTTAATTTAAATGAGAAGAGATAATGAGTGGAAACCTCATACCTCGCTCCGGCGGGATCGGGTATGCTGTTGTTAAATAATGAGCGGAAACAACAAGGAGGCACAAAATGTAGGAGAATATGGTAATACCAAATAGATATATAATAAGGTAACAAAATTTTTTTGAACAAACCAATAACAATTCAACCACCAAATGTAACATACTCATAAAGAGATGTAGAAGTTCAATAGCAATAACGACGGGAAGAAGACAACCCGTCCGAAATAACCATGAACGAGAATGTACCACCTCCCGTCATTTTAAATGCCGAGACTCATGGAGAACTTATTTATGATCTGAATCATCACAAATACAAGTTTTAATGAATAACTTCTCATGAAAACCACCATACGAAACTTACAATCTGAATTAGAAACAGCAAAAGACATGATCGCTAACTTGCTTTGTGAAGCTGAACAAGCACGAGATCCTAGATAGATCCTCTAAAGATGGCATTAAGAAGTCAATTAGAGTAGATGGGGAGTGTTTTTAAGCTTATCTTTTGGCTTATAAGCTTATGTGGTTTTAGTTTATGCTTCATAAGCCAATTCCTTCTTGCTTATTTTAAAACTTGTTGACTTATATAAACTTATTATGACATAATAAACTCATAAGTTTTAACATAATCCGGATAATAAAGCTTATGAAACATGTGCCAAATACACAAAAGATAACAATATAGGAAAAAAAGGATCATTCCCATGTCTATTTTCACTAGACACTTACCAACGCTGTTAATTAGTTTTTGATCGTTAACCTTCATTCACCCATGAGATCGTTACCTTCATCCACCCATGAGATCACTGATCACTACTGTCATTGTCCAGCCGAACTCACTGACACTCGGTGACTATGCTACCTTCTTAGCCACCTTTTCCTGACAGACGGAGTACACAATTGATAACTCACGATCATTCAGTTGGCCCTCACTTCTTTGATTCTTATACACTGGAATCACATTATTCCTTGCATGTAAATAATCGTTTTATGGTGAATTGCTAGGCTTCCTACGATCCCCGGCATTCGACTTCTGGGTTATTAACTTGGACAGTGTCCGCTGCCTAATTTGTAACACTGTTATCGAGACTGAAGAACACCTTTTATACACTGTAATATATATCTCCATCAATTGGGAAAGTGTTCTTCATTCGTGGGGGTTATACAACACCAACATATTGAACACTCTTGAAATAATCTAACTGCCGCAAGCATCAAGTGTTCTGAGATGGTGGTTAGATCCACTCTTTAGGTTATTTCACGGTTTAAAAAATTCAATCTTTGATATCAAACGACTCAACAAAGACCTCATCCTTAGCACATCAAGCGTTTTCTATTATTTGTATCTACAGTAGAAAGAAAAAAACACTCATCAAATTGCGTTGATTGGACTCGTGATCCTTAAATGTATTCTTAAACTTGTAATAATAATCGCTTTCCTTTTGGGGAGGACCTCTAGTGGTACTGGAGTGCATCATAACATCAAGCACTCAATGAGAAACCGGGATGGACATCAAGAGTCTGAGTTATGGTTTGAGTGACATACTACATACCTTGCCCATGATATGACCCCTTTCCATTACACACATAGAACACTTCAGATAACCAACATTATCTTAATGTCGTTCTTTCTACCAAAAATTATAGCGCCAATTATATATCAAAGATACTTGAAAATTCATAAAGACTATAAACTGACGCATATAAAACTATTTAATTATTGAGAATACAGTCATTTATCATCATAGTTTTTAACAAATACTATTCATAAGTTATTCAGATGCCATTGATGAGAGGTTCATGGAAGCAAATATCGTTCGAATACATACGACCACCTATCAACAAGTCCGCATATAATCATGATGGAGGTGTAGACGATGCATATAGGCGCATACATGATTATGATAACTAAAACTACAAGAAACAAAGGAGATGAATTATGAGTACAGATAAATATTCAACTTATAAGCAAATTAACTATTCTTAATTAATAGAAGGAACGTAAAATTATACCAATGCCACCAAAATATCCACTCCAACGAGGTTGATAGCTCAATTTCACATACCATTCACCATCAGATATGCCCTAAGAAAACAGAAGTAGATTCGTGAACAACAAACTTAAAAATGGAAATATACGAGATATATAGACCGTACTAACTTTATAGAGTTCAAAGGAAGTGATCTTTGATGACAAAACCGGCAGAGCTAAATTTAGAATACTATCAGAGAAGGATGATATCACTCTACTAATGAGATTACAAAGATTCAATTAAATTTCCTTATATATAGCGTGAACCGAATAGATTCCTAATATATTTTTCCAGTCATTATGATCTATTATATATCTCATCGCACAACACAAAATCAACTCCTGAATTTCATTTGACAGATACATTTTGGAGTATGATTCTGATGTGAGACGTTTTGGACAGTAAATTTTATTCCACTATTGGATGGGTTTGATCTAAGATTAATGGAGTCGAATTTATGTATCATTAGCTGCTTAATAAACATAAGTGATGCTAAATAGCGCATGATGCACTTGCCTGTTTCAGATGAGTAGTCAAAACAGCATAACTTTTTGCACCAAACAGCACAGGAAGACTACATTGACCTTGAGCCACCATACACATGTCGCGAGCCTCACTTGTATTATATATTAATGCTCTTGCAGTGATGTTCAGTTGGACCTGTTTTATTGCATGGTTAGATGTAAGTGACTGGTATAAACCTCTAACCAGGAACATCCTAATTTAGCCAAGACATACAATTACAAGGCAACATCATTAGTTCGCTTGACAGGAATCGAGATTGCTAATAATTTATCATTGTTAGGTCAAGTAAATTTGAGCGGAAATGAAATTTTCACTTTCTGTTGATTCTGACATTCACCAAGTAACTTCATCTCTTAATATTAATAATATTGGACTATTTAAAACCAAGCAATCCCTTAAAAATAGTTAATTATAAGAGAAAAATAATATTACCTCCACCCGTGAATCTAAGCTTTCAACCCTAATCCGATACCTACCAGATTGCAGAATTTTCTTGTGGATCACGCCGTTTCCTTGCCAGACACAATTTAAATTTTAGAATAAGTACCAAAACATTAACAGTATATAACGGACTAAACGTGAAAACTTTCATTCTTACCATGGATGATGTTTCCATGCCGTTGATGATGCATGAAATAAGGGTAAAATGCTGTAGAATCTTCATGATCTGCAATTTAAAATACAGCAAAATTAGTTATTTACGCTAACAAATTGTCAACGCCGATGATAATATGCAACAAAACACATTGCCATTTTCAGGTATTGAAATACACCTCGAGTTATAGTAAGAAGCAATGATGAAGAGCTAGGAACACTATAAAAAATGTCCATTTCAGATCCCTCATTCAAGATATACAACCAATCCTGTGGCACATGGTTTGAAAAGAATTATTAGCATTATTTTGTACATTATTAGAATATAAGATGAAAATAATACAACTTGCCTCGACTATACGGCCAGCCTCTGGTGATGCATAGTGTGTATCTGACCATGTCGTATGACATCTAAAGGTGGTTCTTTATTGAGCATGTATAGAATTGGCTCAACTTCTTTATAAGGGACTTTTTCCGCCTAATTGAACGCAAGAACACGGTTATAAGACAAATCAGTGTAATTAATACAGTTCAAAACTACCTTATTCTAAGAATACACGAGCATCAAAATCTTACATTGATCGACTGTACATAGTAGGGATTCGCTTGTATCAGAAGAGAAGAACCCGCACCAATTCGGTAAGTAGTACCCTTGCCGGTAGGCCCAAACACAGTGATCATGAATGCTATAAGATGACATATATAACGTAAGTTGAGTTACATACGAGTTTAGAACGTAAAATAGTAACTCTTCAGTTAATAACACTATGTCTTAACTCTTAACCATTTGTAGTAGTAAATTATACAGTGCATATTTTAAATCTGCAGCTCTCGCATCCATATGGGACTAACTAAACCAGGGCATTATTAAATGTGCCCCATGTGTGACATGTCAAGTGAATTCCGCACAAGTTGAGTGAGTCAAGACATGTTTTAAAAAGAATACATAATATCAGTCTAGCAAATTTAGCAACATTCAAAAGTGAAAAGATGAGGAGTCCAATTAAGTTTGCTTAGTGGATATACTAATTAATAATTTACAGTAATAAATAAGAAAATATATTAACAGTTTGGTAAATGTAATCAGTTGGTTGTTAATGAATAATAATGAACCATTGTAAGATTTCAAATCCTGGCCGCCCTAATGATCTCAAGTAACAAAATGATTTCTTCTGAATACAGAAAACCCTAATGATATAGGCTGGTTAGATCAAAAAGGAAAATTAAGGATCCTCGCAGTTGAATGCAACGCATCCAAACCTTCATGAACTAGCTAGATATATCCCAACAAGCATATAGTAATGAACGCAAAAGAAAGGCCACGTAACTAAATTATATTACTGATCAACATCTACATATTTGCAAATAAGAAAAATGAAAGAATATACTACGCATAATGTGTTAACAGTTAATTGTATTTATACCGAATGTGAATAACATCACCCCGACACAAAAGTATGCTATCATACTCCATGTAGTGTCAGGGTTCCGCGTTGGAGACTCTTGAGGTTGAGGAGATTGCTGAAGCAACGGAATTTCTTGTTTACCTTCCATATCCTAGCTACAAAATAATATAAAAATGAACACGACAAATGCAGTAGGAAATCAGGAATGAATACAAAAACACAAACAATCTAGTGATCAGTCGATTGTACCTTTGATTAACAATGAACTGAGAATGATGTGAGTAAAACCTGAAGTTCAAAAGAAGCATTAAATAGGAGAAGTGAGACCATGAGCATACGTAAGCCATTTACTTTTTATGTTTGGAATTTTGTGAGAATTAGATAAAGACATTGATGGACGGTTACAAATTTTAGAATTTAGTCTTGCACTTTTTACCCAAATTTATGGCTAGCTTGATGCTTAAAATGCTTTTTGTACTTATTACTGAAAATAGTGGACTTATATAATACATAATTACACATTCACAAGTTTTTCATGTTAGAATTATTTATGCCTCTATCCATGATGTTATTATTATTTATTTTTCTCGATATATTAAAAATTTAATTACCCAATGGGGTAGCGCGTTCCATATACCGATGGTTGTAATGTAGCTTTCCATTACAACCGGACTTCCAATAGTAAAAACATAACATGTCATAGATCTTCTAGCATCAACATAATACAAATCTGTGTATCCGGTAACCAAATATTCAGGTTCCCCACCGTAAATGAGACCAATATCAGATGTTCCTTTCAAATAATGAAAAATGTGTTTCATCGCATTCCAATGCTCTTTTCCAGGATGAGCCATATATCGTGACACAAAACTCATCAAGTGAGCTATATCCGACCTAGTGCAAACCATAACATACATCAAACTCCCTATAGCACTAGTACTTAGGGTATTTGGTACATATACTCTATTTGTGTCTGTCTCACTCTAAGGTGCACAAGCAGTAGATAAACGACAATTTACGGAGGAAGGAGTATTTGCCAATTTTGACGAACTCATGCCAAAACGAGAAATGATCTTCTCAATATAGCTTTTCTATGATAAGAAAAGCTTACCATGTTTTCGATCTCGACTTATTTCCATACCCAAAAAATTTTGAGCTGCTCCCGGATCTTTCATATCAAATTTTGTATTATGAATCTCCAACTTATTAACATCGTCTGTGTGTTTAGCCGCTATGAGCATATCATCAACGTGCAAGAGTAAGTATATAAGTGATCTAGACACTGCCTTTTTATGATAGACACGACAATCATAAGTAGGGGTGAGCAATCCCGACCGACACCCGACTCCCGTCCCGATCCCAACACCCGACTCCCTTCCCGATACCGTTCCGACTGTAATCGGGTCAGTAGTCGGTTTGCGTTTTCCTAGTAATCGGGATTCGGGACGGGTCGGGAGTCGGGACGGTCCCGAGAAAACGCAGCCAAAATCAAGATTCGGGACCATTATCACGATTCGGGACGAGTCGGGACCATTATCGGGTCGGGAGTCGGTTTGGGTTTTTCCCCATTGTCGGTTTCGGGATTAGTCGGGACGGGTTTTTCCCCACTTCTACTAAAACCATGCTTTACCAAGAAGCTGTCAGATATCTTGTACTATTGTCTCGGGATTGTTCAAACCATAGAGCGACTTCTGTACCTTATAAACGTAGTCTTCTTTGTTGAACAATGAAGCCTTCGAGTTGGCTCATATAAATTTCTTCCACATGGTCACCTTGAAGAAATGCACTATTTACATTTAATTGTTCTAACTCCAGGTAAAAAGATAAATAACTAAAATATAAATAAAATTTTCATTCCCAAAAAATTACAAGGTAAAATGTTGCAACTTTTAGGGCAAATGGATTATTATTATTAATTTTTTAATTTATTTTAATTTATTTTTTTATTTTTTTGCTTCTCGTCTAATAAAAATGAAAAGATTAGCAGATGGTTATTTGATGTGTTTGATTTAAACCGGAGAAAGATAAAGCCAAGTCGCAAGTTTCAATTGTCATGTCACCTTAAAGCATGTTCTCTGAAAACCATGGAGCAAGGCTGTCAAGATCGCGATCCCGTGTAGGATCGTTTTTGTCTTTTCACGATCGAGATCGTAGGATCGGATCGCGATCCTACGATCCTACCAATTTGTCATAGTTTGTAAACAAATGATAAACGAGTCAAACTGTTTTACATTTCTACTCAACGTCAAAGATAAATTTATATACTCCCTCCGTCCCATTTTATAAGTCCATGTTTGAAAAGTCAAAGTCTTTATCCTCAGAGTTTGACTGTAATTATTTTTTTTCATGTTATATAATACTTGATGAAAAATATACCAATGAAAATACATTTAAAACACAAATCAATTTATATATTTTATATCAAGTATTATATAACACGAAAAAAAATAATTACGGTCAAACTATGAAGAAAAAGACTTTGACTTTTCAAACATGGACTTATAAAATGGGACGGAGGGAGTAATATCTTTTTGAAAATGACAAAGTTCAAATTTCAAACACCAAAATAATAATAAAACACAAAAAAAATCAAGTTTCAAATCGTTAAATTAACGATTTAGCGGAATAATATTATATACATGAGTTCTAAATATCTCAAAACATACGAGCCATCTACATGATTTCAAGGAAACATACATTTAGTGGCATTCCAAAACATACCCTTTGATTAGTTTAATCACAATGAAGTAAAGTAAATTGAATTATTGAACACTTTTAGACTATAATCTATTTAGAAAAGTAGAAAAGTAGGTATAAATTATAATCTATTTAGAAAATGAAATAACAGTGATTTACTTATTAGACATTAGTAAAACACACATTTGTTGTTTGGTCTAATCAAGTGAGATGGACTTAAAAGATAAATAAAAAAAAAAAGTTAACTCGGATCGCGTGACGATCCTACGATCTTACTTACGATCCTACCATATATGCGATCCTACTACGATCCTACACGGTTTTAGCTAGTGAACACGTAAACTCGTACGATCCTACGAGTTTACACGCGATCTTGACAGCCTTGCCATGGAGTTTTGAGGAAATTCTATGTTTGATGAATTATTTTACTGCATACCTATACGAGTGATGCCATATATAACCTATTTGTCAAATATATATTTTCAAGAAGTTGTTGATTGCTATATCATTGGGAAGATTTCCAAGCTGTAAAGTGATCCTACATATTACACAAAACCTACATCGCCGAATTGTACGTAAAAACAGTTCAATCGTTGGTATCAAACGACTTAACAAAGACCTCGTCCTTAGCACATCAAACGTTTTTCTATTATTTGTATAATTAGTAGTCAATATAATTCCATAAACATGTGACATTGTCTACACGTGATTCATATCCAATCCATTTTCCTGCTTATTCAGTTGTCCAAATCAAAATTCCCGAAACATATTATGGTCAAAAGATCGTGAAAATCAAATGATAACTTATTTACTTTAACTAATTTGACTCACTTAGAGCATGATTCTCTTATGTGAAAGCATGAATGAAAAGCTGCGGACACACAACTTCATAACAGTACTGGAGTGCATTATAACATCAAGCACTCAATGGTAAACCAGGATGGACAGCAGGAGTCTGGGTTATGGTTGAGTACGTGACATATTACATACCTTGCCCATGATTTGACCCCTTTCCATTACACACATAGAACACTTTCAGATAACCAACACTATCTTAATGTCGTTCTTTCTTCCAAAAACCATAGCCCCAATTATATCTCAAAGATACTTGAAAATTCATAAAGACTATAAACTGATGCATAAAACTAGTTAATTCTCGAGAATACAGTCATTTATCTTCATAGTTTTTAACAAATACCATTCATAAATTATTCAGATGCCATCGATGATAGGTTCATGGAAGCAAAGATCTTTTGAATTGAAGACGTGCGGCCACCTATCAACGAGTCCGCATATAATCCTGATGGAGGTGTTGAAGAGGCAGATAGGCGCATACATGATTATGATAACTAAAACTACAAGAAACAAAAGAGATGAAATATGAGTACAGATAAATATTCAACTTATAAGCAAATTAACTATTCTTAATTAATAGAAGGAACGTAAAATTATACCAATGCCACCAAAATATGCACTCCAACGAGGTTGATAGCTCAATTTCGCATACCATTCACCATCAGATATGCCCTAAGAAAACAGAAGTAGATTCGTGAACAACAAACTTAAAAATGGAAATATACGAGATAGACCGTACGAACTTTATAGAGTTCAAAGGAAGTGATCTTTGATGACAAAACCGGCAGAGCTAATTTAAGAATTATATCAAAGAAGGATGATATCACTCTACTAATGAGATTACAAAGATTTAATTAAATTTCCTTATATATAACGTGAACCGAATAGATTCCTAATATATTTTTCCAGTCATTATGATCTATTATATATCTCATCGCACAACACAAAATCAACTCCTGAATTTCATTTGACAGACACATTTTGGAGTATGATTCTGATGTGAGTCATTTTGGATAGTAAATTTTATTCCACGATTGGATGGGTTTGATCTAAGATTAATGGAGTCGAATTTATGTATCATTAGCTGCTTAATAAACATAAGTGATGCTAAATAGCGCATGATGCACTTGCCTGTTTCAGATGAGTAGTCAAAACAACATAACTTTTTGCACCAAACAGCACAGGAAGACTACATTGACCTTGAGCCACCATACACATGTCGCGAGCCTCACTTGTATTATATATTAATGCTCTTGCAGTGATGTTCAATTTGACCTGTTTAATTGCATGGTTAGATGTAAGTGTTATACCCCTTTATCACATATACCTTATCACAATAACAACCTTTACCACACAAACACCCACGTTATACAAACAGTAGGCATAGAGAAAGATTAAGATTAAGCAAAGAGATGGTGTCTTGAATATGAATTCGTATGTATGTTTAGAGAGGTAGAGAGAAGAAAGATGAAAACAATAAGATGTTATATTGCTTCAAAGGAAAAACACACACACACACACTTTCAAGCACACCCGTCAAATGACCATTTGAGGGGTATTTATAGTACAAGCAACTTAAAACCCTAAAAGGCTTTGCTTGGGCTTTTCGTGGGACTTGGATTGGGCTTGGGATATATGAGCATACAAACGGCTAACATACCCTAACGTTTAACCAATTAGCTTAGCCCAGTCCACGAGCCCGTTGACTATTCTATCACGATATCTAATCACACGTTACAAAGTTCCTAATCGTGAATGACCATCACTTCTAATAAAAATATTAAGGCTAACAATCTCCCCCTAAGGGGTGGTCATTCAAAAGATGCTCCACTTGATTTGGTTCTTTACTTTCCTTGAGCTTGAACTTTGCGTGTAGATATAGAATAGTCTCAGTTAATGTGGTTGTCTGCCGTTGTCAACTTCGTTGGTTAGGTATCTCCACGTCTTTCTCCACCATGCTCACACTTCTATTTGACTTTGACTTTCCAATGATGAAGTTCTCGAGTCTTTACACTTTGTAGATTCTTTGACCTTGACGAAGAATCATCTTTAACTTTGAGTTGCCTTTGATTTTGATAAGAACTTTCATGTGTTGTTGGTATGAGCATGTGGCAAGTCTGCACGATCAATCCGCTCCGGAGCTTCCATAAGAAGAAAACATAAAAAAGGTTAGTAATAAGCGGATTCCGGCACTTACAAGCTTGAATTTCGAGGGTGTTATGACATAGTGTGAAACACGTCTCTAATTTCACCGAGGCCGTTCTGAAGCGGAGTCCCACAAGTGAGATAACACGATATACCGAAGTACACCTACTGATTCGGATGAGTGTTGAGGTACACCAAGCATCACCCACGACGGTGAGACCGTTTGAGACACACTAAGCGTAATCCACGGGAGTTACCGAAGTGACTGCTGTCGGTCGCTTGATGTTGACCACAGCGGGAGTTTCCATTCAATCATCGAAGATCACGGATGTGAAACTTCTCATAAATGTTCGGCGATTGCTACGATCTGCGTGGGACTCTAGAATATATCACTTGTGTCCTTATTGATGAACATCAAGCGATGTCATGACAAGTGTTCCTATGAGATCTTTTGATGAATCTCGTGGCTCTAGACTCAATAAGTGCATTTTGGTTTTCTGGCGGAGACTAGGAGATGGTCTTCTTCAATACCAACAATCTCTAGGAGAAAGTCAATAGATTATGTAGGGTTCCCGGTGAGAATGAAACAAATCCTTTTGAGAGGAATTGAGTGGCTAGAAGGTTTAGTGCGGTGCGTCACTAGGTCCATGATGTCTTTGTCTTCAATACCGGTGTCATCTAGTGACAACCAAGTGCAGATGAATTGAACCCGGTTTACGCCCTAAGGTTGAATATGGAGGCTATTTCTTTTCACCCTTTTCATTACATTTCTTTTAATTCTTCAACCCTTCTTTCTCCTTTCTCACATTACTCCTTTTTCCAATCATTCCTAAGGACTTCTAGTTCTAAACTATTTGTGATGTCCTTGGGTAGATCCCTCGACTCTGGCGGATCATAGGACTGATTTCTATCCTTAGTCACCTTATAACTCCATGATTGTCCTATTGTTGCCATAAAACCATTTTCTTGAAAATCTCTCGAGTGTTTATGATTGAAAACATGTTTGAGACACTCCAAGAGTTTTATATTTTCGTAAACACTCCCCTTCACATGTGCTTATAAGTTTTGACGTAATCGCACATGAGGGTAGAGTTTGCACTTTTTGAATTGATCGACTTTAAATGAACTAGACCGATTCGAGACACGTTTACATCACTAGAGAACTAGCTTGAAATTATTACCCGTCCTGGTCAAGTCCATAGAAAGTTTCTCGAGATGGTACATTTCCTGACTTTAATTTCTCGTCAATTCAATGGTTTCAATTGAGTCGAGCTCTTTTGAGATTCAAACAACGATCATTAAACCTTTTTTATCACATTTTAATCACGTTTCTCCCCTCAAAATAGCATATCCATGATGTTTTGAAACACAATGATTAAAAGATATGTTTTCGAAAAGCATTTGGAGAGAAACTAATTTAGCTTTGAATTTTGGAACAATTTTGGTTTAATACTCCCCTTAACTAAAGCATATTTTTCTTCTGAAAATTTGGAATCAATTAAGGGTTTAGAGGAGTTATCTTGGTACCAAATGTGAGAGATTTTGAAAAATCTTTTGAAAATTTCGAATCAATGGTACGTAAGATGAGAAGAAGATTTAAAAAATCTTTTGAAGATATTGAAGAAGAATTATCTTCAGTTGTTTTAGGATAAGTGCTCGATATTTATGAAAATCGATTTTGCGTAGCACTTTCCTTTCTTTAAAGATCGGGTTGCAAGCGGAAATACTTACAAGCCATTGTTTTTAGGAAAAGTGCTTGAAAAAATATTAAGACCGTTGATTGGTTAAGCACTTTCCTTTCTTTGAAGTCCGGGTTTAAATCTTCAAGTATACGAAAGCCATCTTATTAAGAAATTTTGAGAAACGACATGTTTTAGAAAACATTTTAAAGAACTCTCGCTCAAGCATCTGTACATACCGTATCATTGTTGAATGACATTTCTAGAAACGTCTGAATATCGATTATCGAGAGACATGTCGTAAGAAGAATATTTTTGGATTTGGTTGATTTTTTTTTGTATTTTGAAAATTTTCTATTTTGTATTTTGTTTTTGTTGGTTTTATAAAAGAAATGGAAAATCAATAAAGAAGATAGAAAGAGTGATGAAGAAGAGTTTACGAATTGGAACCCTCGATGATCGGGTTCGAGATATTTGATTCACTGCAACCAAAGAAGAAGAGTTTTCACAAATAACGTTGTTAAGTACAAGATTCCTCACGGCGAGGGTGATCACTATCAACGGTTGTAGTGGTTTTACTTCCTTATCCCGATGATTTTCACTATTATACGTGTAGGTGCGAGTATCAAACATCTTTCCTATGGAATCCATCTAAGACCTATTTCGTTGAAAACTTTGCCCGTGGGTATCCACTAAGGTAAGATCTAGGAGTTGTTTTCTTTTCGGATGCGCGGAAGACTCATTGTTGGAAAAACTACGTCTCGAAGAGATCCACCTATAAGGTTTCCTTTTGATGTTCATCTTGTCAACGGGTTTGTTTCTATTTGGTGTCTTAGTGGATTGTGCCTTGGCACGAATTATCTTTCTTGAGATATTGTAAGGCACATGCATCATGATTAGGCGAAAAGATACATTTTTACATGTAGCATGACAAATTCAATATTCTTGTTTAAAAGCAATGCTTTAACTTTGTCACTACGGTCTTTTGAAATTGATTCTTGTTCGAAAAAGACTTAGAATTCCTAGTGTTGTTTTCTAAGGGCATAGCATTTTCTTTTGCAACTACTCTTAGATGCAAGCCAATCCCTAGTCTTTTGTAGAGTGTTCCTAGGTAATGGTTTACTACTACTAGCGATTGCCTTGAAATCTTGTAGAATTCGTCACCCTAGATGTTGCACCTAGAATTCCATCTTTTCGAGTCTCATGCCTTTTCCTAGCTTCTTCTAGATAATGATTGTTGACCATGTTGTTAGAACCAAGATTCTTTAATGGATTTTTGGTCACATTCCGTGTACTAGTCTTAGAAATGCCGGTGTAATCACATTTTCTTTATCAAAAACAGGTTTTCAAAACCTTTGATAATTCTCTTTTAATAGGCAAAGTCGTGGAGTATTGTTTTGACAAATCATTTTCTCATTGATTTTTGGAGGCGAGAAATAGACATTTTGGTTTGAAAACGGTTTGGGAACATTTGTTTTCTCCTCGGTCAATGTTTTTTGCAAACTTAGTATCCTGACCTTTCCTTTTAGACATCGGTGAGCTCTCAAAAGATCATTTTGCTCTTGCATGTCCTTGTAGGCACGCTCATCGACAATTTGTCATACTTGCATTCCTCGATTTTCGATCAAGTTGTTTAAAATATGAGGCGTTTTCTTTTCAAGTTTTCAAGAGCTTTTTCATATTTTGAAACAATTCTTGAGGTCTCGATCGAGTCTTTCATGATCTTCAACGAGAATATGTTTGTAAGATAATGGACATGATATCGGTAGTCATAACATCTTGAAGAGAATCATTCAAATTTTCCAAAACTTTGATGTGTTCAAAACATTCATTAGCTTGCTTTACGAGGATTTATGGTCCTTGACAAAGTCACTTGTTTCTTTCAAAGTGCTTGTTCAACATGAATTACCCTTGCACCGATGGCGCTTAACGGAGGGGCAATTTGGGTTTTAAAAACTCTTTGTTTCGTCATCATGACGAGTAAACCGATGTTAGTTGTAATATTGGTTTTATACTTGGCAGTCTCTTGAAGATACCCAATTCTAGTTTTAATGTCATCTAAAATGCTTCTAGTATCACTTGTGTTAAAAGGATTGTTTGAAGACATTTGTTCGATTTCGAAGAGATTTGGAAACTACAACGGTTTTGAAACCGATTTTGAAAGCTGGCGTTGACACTTTGTTTGAAACACTTGGTGTTATGGAAAACTTTGACTTTTCTTTTTGAGAAACAAAAGGAATACCATTAATTTTCTTCCATGTGTTATAATCAATCGGTTTAAGATCTGGATTCTTTTGTTTCATTTTTGATCTACTCTCCTCAGATAGTTCTAACGTTTCAAGAGAGTCACGAACAATTATGGGTTCATGCAAAGGTTTGCCATTGTTCAACACATTCTGAGATTTCTGAGCTTTCTTGAGGAACGAAGAAGGGTCGTTACCAAGTGCCATCTTATGTGAAGTATGAAAACGTGGATTTACTTGGTTAGAAAGCATCTTGTTTGATTTAGCTGAATGACCCGTTGTAAGAAGCAAATTATCCAATTATTTGATTGTTTCATTTTTATCCAGAATCTCATCAAGAAGAGAATCTTCTCATTTTGAAAAATCGAAATCAACTGTTTCTTTTCTTTTCAAGATCGAGCACGATGCTTTTGTTTAGAAAGTTGGTTGTTTAGTTCAGAAATTTCCTTGTTTAAAGATTTGATTTTCAAGTTCAGATTCACATCAAGTGTGTCATACTTGAGTTGCAATTGATTTTCTCTTAAAACAGAATCTCGATAACCAATTTCTAATTTTGAAAGTTTGTTTGTATGAAATTCAAAAGCTTTTGCGTTCCCCTTGTAACTCTCAAGCTCAGCGGTCAATATTTTATTCGCGGCCTTAACCTCGCGATTGACCTTACTAACTTTCTCAATCTCAATACCACAATTATAAATTAACGTTTCAAAGTAAGCACGAGTTTCCTCATCATTAGCACCATTCTGTTTAACTTGACCATCATTAGGATCCATATATGGAGTTTCAGAGTTAACATTACTATTAACTTGCTCTCCCACATATGTGTCATAATAAGGTTCGGGAGACACAGAATGTGGCTTCTCATGAGTAAACGAATTAGCAACATTACTATAATTTGGTACCCCATTGAGTGAATCGTGTCGTGAGCAGGAGGTGTATCAAAAGTACCGCTTGATGTTGAGTCCCTTGATTGATTGTAAGACAAGTAGCTTGCATTATCATTTGCTTTCTGCCCGTCACGGATACGAAATTCGTATTCCTCGAGTCAACTCTATTACCAATTTTCTTTCTTTGCTAACAACACCCATACTTGAGCTTGGAGGTAGCATGTGAACCGACGATACCACGAATCTTGGCTTTGAGGTTCGGAGGTAGCATTACGAACCAAGTCATAAAACGATTATTCCCATTTGATATCCCATATTCGATTCACAATCGACCCCTTGATGTCCAACATACTGCCTTGCATATTGCATCTGATTCCGCATCTGTATACCCGTAGCAAATCCATTCTGATTCCCAATAACATCAACCATTTGTCCTCCTTGACCAATATTCATACTCGTTTGAGCAAACTGCGGATTATACGAAGAGATCCATTGGCTGTTGTTATTTGGACTACTGTTTAATTCATTGAAGAATGAAGCAATCATATTTTTGAAAACAGTATAGTGACGATCTTCCTGAGTTGCCATGGATGAAGGTATGTATGATAAAGTTGATGTAGATCGATTCAACGATAAAGGAGTTGTGGTTGATGATGATTAAGCTCAGTTGAGGTGTTTCCGAAAGTCGTACTCAGTAACCTTGGTTCTTAAAATTTTCGCCCAAAATTTGAAATTCACTATAAAAATCAATTCTAAGGTCGTATGAAAATTTGAGTTATGACAATTTTGACGCCAAATTTGACCGAAAAATTTGAATTTAGGCTCAAAATTTGAATTTTGACCAAAATTTTCTGATTAAACCAAAATTTGAATTTCGTAAAATTGAACGTCTAGTCTCCTCAAAATTTAAATTTAAATTTGAATTTTTTAAAAAAAAAAAAAAAACCGAGGCGTAGACCAAAGAAGTTCTGAGTAGGATATGGTTACGATTAGGATGTAGTTACGAGTAGGATGGCTTAGGCGTAGGAAGCTTAGGCGTAGGATTCCTTAGGCGTGGGATCTTATCGAGAAAGTATCTTACGCGTAACCTTAAGCTTATCGTAGACAAAAAGTTACTCGTAAACCTTACGCGTAATTGTGAAGTTATGCGTAGAGTTACTCGTAAGCTTTTAGCTTATCGTAAACTATGGTTAAGAACCAAAAATCCTTTACACATCACACGTAAGGGATATCCACAAGTCGAAGTATTCCACAAACTTATCCAAGTGAGGGAAGCACTGAGTCACCGTTATAGCTTGAAGATTCTTCACCAAAAAGTTACGAGTAGAAGTGATGAGTGTGTAAATACTCATCATTTTTGTACAATATAAACTGCAAAATCATCTGAAAACACTCAGAAACACATCAAAATGATCAAATTATCACAAATCAGTGTTTTATGTGTTTTAAATGCAAAATATCAAAATCGGATGAAAATGTATCAAGTTTGCAAAATTGGCAGTTTTAGTCCCCCAAGTTTTAAAAGTTGTCAAATCTAGTCCCTGGAATTCAAAAATGTGGAAATTAATCATTCAAGGTCCCTGAAGTATTCTAAGTTGTTTAAAATGATCCTTGAATGATTCTTTGGTCAATTGGCAAGAAAGGTCCTCAAACTTTGAAATTTTGCAAAATTAGTCCTTGGACTTTTAAAATGGAATTTATGCAAAAAGGGTCCTTATATTATCAAAGTTGTCAAGTTTGGTCCTTGTGAGAGCATTGGAAAAAGTTCACTTTTAGTCCTTGAAGTTTGGTCGAATTACACTTTTGGTCCTTGTACTAAGCTTAAACCAAACGGACACCTATTAACTATCTAAGCCCAAATCCAACACAAGCCCAAACCCAATCCATTTGACCCTTGACCCTTTGCCCTTGAGCCAGGTCAGATTTCCTTTTGAACCCCAGCCACACCAATTATGAACCCCCCGTGTTATTAATAGTTCGGTCAATGAAAGTCAAACCCAGAGAAACGCGCTCAAATACCAGAAGCACTGTAGCTCTATCTCTTCCCCACCAGATATTCAAAACCAGAGATGGTTTTCTCCCCATTTTCAACCCCCTCCCATACCATGTCCCCTCCACCTCTTATACACTCCAAATACTCTTAATTGCTCAAACCAAATCCTTTAATTACTTAAAACTGCTATGAAGAATATTTGGCGCCAAAATGCAAGGTGGACGGTTCTGATTAATTTGAGTGATCCAAGGGCTCAAGTGTGGTGGGATAGATTCAGAGTACATCAAGGAATGCTTAAAGTCTATAAAGGGGAGAGAGAGACATTGTATGAGATATCTAAGTGTAATTTTATTTTTCTTTAGTCGTTTTCCTTAGCTTAAGCTTTTCAATGTATGTTTTCATATCTAAGTACTTTGTTTAAGTTTCTAAAGTGTATCTGAATCTTTCTTAATAATCAATTTCAAGTTTTCATTATCAATTTCAGTTTATGCAGTTTCATTCAAAAAAATCTCATATTATGGAAATGTTGTTTGTAGAGGTTATAATGGACTGAGTAAGCCACTTAAGCTCCCTAGAAAGCTATTTCAAGCTTTTAGAAACTCTAAAATTCAGTTTAGAAGAAAAATGAAAATTCACCAAAAATCCAAATAATTAGTGAAAAATAAAAAAGGATTCCATGGAAGTGTTCACAGCTGGAGCAGGGTATATAGTGGATGGCCTTGGGTTAGTAGCTTATTGGTAAGCTTATAGGGGTGTTCATTGGTTACGAATCTCAATTTTGAGCTTGGAAGCTTTTGTAAGCACTTTTGACCAATTTGGCATTTCATTGTTCTAGTTGTTAATTAGCTTCAATTTACATTTCTTTGTGATAACTAGTTATAATATAGTGTGTTTAAGCCTTAAAATTAGTAGCTTGTTCTTCTCAATTTGTAGTTTACAAAATTTGGTTTTAACAGTTGAAATGGCATAATCATCATTTCGAGTTTGATGTTGTTTTAATTGTTGTTTTAGGCTTCATTAGTCATAATAAGTGATAATATAAGGTCCGAACTCAAGTTTATGGTTTACAATTGTAAGTTACTTTGTAAAAACTTCATAATGATTAACATAAAGGGTGTTTGGTTTATGGTGTTCAAAGGTACTTTTGTCTTTGGTCTTGCTAGAAATATGTCTAGCGTGTTTAAACACCTCATCTCGATCAAGAAACAAGTTCTCATAAGCACAAAAGTCAAAATTTCGATTAATCATATCTTAGGTGCTCTTGTTGGATTTTTAGGATAATGATCTTGATTTTGTGTTTAAAAGTTGTTAATCTTGCTCAAATCAGTCTTAGTTCATCTTAACATAACATATTAAGTGCTTAAGATTAGATCAAAGTTCACTTTGGTCAACTTTGTAGTTGTTCTCAAAAAGTCAAAATTTCAGAAGGTCGTTTTTGAATAAAAAAGATATTTTCACTGAGGGTTTATTAATAGGATCCAGCTTATAATCTTTTGGATTTTCAAACTCTAGTTGCTAAAGAAAAATACAAAAATGCTAGTTCTCTATTTCTCGGTCTTTTAAGTGCTTATTCAAGCGCTTTTGTGGACACCTTGTCTGCATATTCTGTCTCTGCACGTAAATTGTGCCCAAATTGATAAGCTCACACCGAGCTTATTAGTTGTCCAATTCTTGTGTTCTCTAGTTCTTTGGAAAGCCAACCTGGTCCTCTTGGATTGTCAAGTCTTAGTTTTCACTTTGGAACTTGTTTGCTAGGGGTTGCATTAAGCTCAAAGCTTGTCCCACTTCTGTGAAAAAGCCAAGTGCTTATTTGCTTGTTTTAGCTTATCAGTTTGCTTCTTTGCATATTTTAGCCTCATTTCAGTTTCTTAAGCTTGTTTGCATACACTTTGAGCTTTTGTTTCATCTGTCAAGCTTGTTTAAGCTTATTTTCACCAAACAAGCTCTTAAGTCCACTGTTGGACTTTTAAGCACAACAAACAGCTTATTTGAGTTTTGTAAATTTTTTGTCTTTATTAAAGTTTCATATTTTTAGTATTTAAGTAGTTTTCAAAATTAAAAATCACAAAAACATCAATATAAAAATAGTGATAGCGTTTATTTAAGATTTTTAGCTTTTGATTTTTCTTTTCAACTTTTAATAAGCAAATCTTGTTTTCTATTTTCTTAGGTTTCGTCATCACATAGTATTTTTAGAAAAGTTTCAGATTTTTCTCTATCTTTTAGTATTTATTATAATTTTAAATAGTTAAAAATAGTAATTAATTAGTAATAAATAATTAAAAAGCCAAAAAAATATCTTTACTGTTTTAAAATTAGTTTTATCATATTTTAGATTTTTCCAAGTTAAAATTTTATTTTTCCAAGTTTATTTTATATTTTCTAGTAATTAAGTGTATTTAAAATAGTTATTAATTAGTAATAATTAAATAAAAAGTGTGAAAAATATATTTTTAGTTTTAAAATTAGTTTTATAGTATTTTAGATTTTTCAAAGTCATAAGTTTATTTTTCTAGCCTTATTTCCTATTTTCTTTTATTTTAGAGTATTTATTAAGTAGTTAAAATAGTTTTTAATTAATAATAATTAATTAAATAGTGTTAAAAATAATTTTCCTTTTCTAATAATTTTCTTTTATTTTTAGGATTCCAAAATGTCATTTTTATATTTTTAGGTCTTTTATTTCTTAGTTTTCACTTTTTATTTTTATGCGTCTGCGTAGTTTTTAAAACTTACGTTTACGTTTCTTTGATTTGATTGTTGTGCTTTCCAAATCATGACTCCATTCCATTCCAATCAATCAGTAGTGTAATATTTCTAATCATAACCTTTACAGATCACTATCCTTAGTGATCACTCCATTATCTGAATCGGTTTAACACACCATTGAGTCTCCTTGGGACTAAACGACAGAAATTCATTGTATTCTCGATCTTCATTGTATTTGTGTTTAAGCTGTTTTAAGTCTATTAGACTTGACCTGGTTTATACGGATCAAGAAGCTTATCGTAGTTGACTTTCTTACGAGTAGAACTAGGGTTTGACCTACTGTAAAAAATTTCAATGATTCAACCGATTTCTCTTGCAGATAGCCTTAAAACACTCGAATAACCAAAAATGTTGACCTTTTCACCCAAAGTGCTTAGAAAAGTTACAGTAGAAATGACCAACGAGCCAAAACGTGTTCAAAATGAAGAAAACACGTAAAGCTTCAAAATTTTTGCAAAAACTGAAACTTTAGCACCAAATATATCTTAAACCACAAGAATCTTGAATTTTTAAGTGCAAAAATTAAAGTTTTATACGTATCAAAGATGTAAAACGTGAGCTTAACGCGTATCTTACCAAAACTTCAAAACAAACACAAACACTCCTAAACCATTGTTAGGCGATTGATACCAATTGTTATACCCCTTTATCACATATACCTTATCACAATAACAACCTTTACCACACAAACACCCACGTTATACAAACAGTAGGCGTAGAGAAAGGTTAAGATTAAGCAAAGAGATGGTGTCTTGAATATGAATTCGTATGTATGTTTAGAGAGGTAGAGAGAAGAAAGATGAAAACAATAAGATGTTATATTGCTTCAAAGGAAACACACACACACACACACACTTTCAAGCACACCCCTCAAATGACCATTTGAGGGGTATTTATAGTACAAGCAACTTAAAACCCTAAAAGGATTTGCTTGGGCTTTTCGTGGGACTTGGATTGGGCTTGGGATATATGAGCATACAAACGGCTAACATACCCTAACGTTTAACCAATTAGCTTAGCCCAGTCCACGAGCCCGTTGACTATTCTATCACGATATCTAATCACACGTTACAAAGTTCCTAATCGTGAATGACCATCACTTCTAATAAAAATATTAAGGCTAACAGTAAGTGACTGGTATAAACCTCTAACCAGGAACATCCTAATTTAGCCAAGACATACAATTACAAGGCAACATCATTAGTTAAGCAGCGATGTCGAGATTGCTAATAATATATCATTGTTAGGTCAAGTAAACTAGAACAGAAATGAAATTTTCACTTTCTGTTGATTATGACATTCACCAAGTAACTTCATCTCTTAATATTAATACTAATATTGGAGTATCTAAAACCAAGCAATCCCTTAAAAATAGTTAATTATAAGAGTAAAATAATATTACCTCCACCCGTGAATCTAAGCTTTCTACCCCAATCCGATACCTACCAGATTGCAGAATTTTCTTGTGGATCACGCCGTTTCCTTGCCAGACACAATTTAAATTTTGTTAGTGCAAATATTACGATATTTAATCTATACAGTCTCGTTTGTTTTGATTGATGACAAACATGTAACTTGTAATACATAACGTAAAATGTACAAGTTACTTGTAATTACATTTGTCTCAACATACATTCAACACCTCTCGATGTCTCAAGTCCTCGTATGTTACAACACAGGTTCGTACATGTTTGTTATGTGGCATTATGATCAAACCCATTAACAAATCATTTAGAATGTTTAAAATACGTTTAGAGTCACTAAGTATTTTAATAGGTTAACCATTCTATTTGAACCTCATTTTACATTTTGCATTCACAAGTATTTCAAAAGGTAACTAGACATTTTATCAACTAGTTACATAATACATTTTACAAGTTTACTTTGATAAACCTTTAATCTAAAATGGAAATACATGTTACATCATGTCATGCATCATCTTTGAAATCCTTGGAAGATCACTTGAATATTTTGGTTAGATTGACACTCAATATATCAAATGTGATCTTAGTAAGATTTGGTAATATCTTGGAAAGATTTGAAGAAAGATTTTTAGATTTTATGTCGGTACCACGGCACCAAATTGTATAAAGGGCGGAACCCTTTTAAGGGGTCCGTGGTCCGTGGACGCCTCTGTCCACTTTGGCTATAAATAAAGCCCATTGTTTTCCCATTTCTTCACCACTTCAAAGCAAATCTTCTCCACCTTCTTGCATACATTTAGATCAATCATTAACAATGTAGTAACACACATTAAACACCCTAATGATCATGATCATAATGCTTCTAACATTCATCTTTGTTGTAAGCATACTCTTTGATCAACCAAGGAAATCTTGGAGATCTAGCCATCCCCACTCACCACAAGTTGAAGATCTATCACAAGAAGTTTAGGGAACTTGTGATCTTCATCATGAAGGCTTCCTATCAATGGAAGTTCATTTAGAAGTAGTTATTCATATCCATTAGACATTTGTGTCATGGATCATTAGTGTAAACATCATTGCATCATAACAACACTTTCACCAAACTAGATTAGATGGTTTATGTGTTTGTGCCATAAAACACAAGGTTTATTATGTTGGGCCATAAAACATATTGGGAGTGGTTGTACCCTTGTAAAAGAACTCGACATCTAGCTTAGTGTCGGAAATATTGTATAAGCGACGTTAGGTTGGTTCTACCTCGAACTAGAACCGGTATTTAGCTTTGTACCGGAAAAAGTGTGTTGACGATTGTAAGGTTTTCTCCGCCGAGAAGGGAGCTTGTTGATTTAGTGAAGTAACTCTCGAGTTGGGTACTCGGGAGTGGAGTAGGCGGAAAGGAGATCCGTGACCGAACCACTATAAATCCTCGTGTTCGGTTTGCACTTTCCTTTCTTTATCTCTTTACTTTTATACTTGAACTATACTATTGTTTGTGATGTGGTTTGATGTTCATGATTGTGTGACAACTTTGTTTACCATGCTTTATATTAGTCACAAACAATAATTGGTACTTTCATATTATAACAAGCTTCATAGCGATTTGATACTAAAGATCTAAAGTTTTTAAGCGGTAGCGTATTCACCCCCCACGTTTCCATAATTGGTATCGAGCCACGTAGCTCTTATTTTCAAAACAAATGGTTTTAAAATAGAGTACGATCCATGTATCAAATTACCATTGAGCGAAAAATAATAGGAAAATGCTTTGCTTGTTATACTTAGAAATTTTGTTGTTAAATGTAACTTTGTATACAAGCTTGAAGGTTTTCTTGAAAAATAAAATAAAAGTTTGTTGAAAGAACTAGTAAGTATTGTATTGTGTGCTTATAGAAAATTTACGAAGAAATATGATTTTAAAGGAGTGTTTGGGATAACTATAAATCTAGTTGAAAAATCACCTCCGTAAATGTTTAAGATAAGTTACATAAGTAGATATGTTGTTAAATATGTGTATTATATGTTTACTATGAAATCTAGTAAGTCACACACGTTTTCTCTATGTCAAATACTAGTTTTGGTGAATCATCTCGAGGACCACGGCACCAAATCTTATAAAGGCGGATCCCTTTATTTGGTTCCGTGGGATCCGTCTCAGATAGATGCGATTTTGGGCAACTTCAAAAATCATAACTAATTAACCGTAAGTCCGTACAAGTCGAGCCACCTATCATTTTAAAGGGAATTAAGTCTACTTTCATTTAAAAATACTCTCATGGCCTGAGTCTAATTTTAAATAAGTGAAATAGACCAAATACTACAATATGTCTAAAATATTAAGTTTCGCTTTAACATAAAAACTCAAATTTTTGAATCAAACAATATAAGTTGGTATTCTTAGAACTTTGATACAACTTCTTTTGAAACTAATTAATTTGGTAATATGTTTAAAGGAAACTAATCAAGCTTGGTATACATCGTCATATTTAAACGCTAGATGACGAAAAGTGTTTTTCATTTTATGCTATGCTAAATAACTACCTGTTTATGTTGTTTGCATATATGGTGCTTCTTATTTTCAAATGGTTGTTTACACTTGTTTGGTTGCATAATATAAGTGTCAATCTTGCCATGTTTTTATTCACTTGTTTGGCAACTTCTTGTTTATGCACAATAGGTCTTTGCTAGATTTTGTGCAATAAGTTAGAAAATGATTTTACCATCACTTGTAGAATTAGATAACTTTCTTTGCATAGGTTATACTAAAATCTCGCATAACTTATGAAATGTCATAACTCAATTATCAATGAGTACTAACTAAAATTAGTCAAGTACTTTGAAAAATGGAGTTTTTAGAGAGTGTTTGGTACAAGGACAAAAACAATGTTGTATGATGTCATTTATGTGTTCTTGCTTCGTAGGATGATAAACTAACTAAAACATTGATGTATGCTAACCGGTTCATGCAGGGGATAGCACACGGTGTTATCAATTTTACCCATTTTCACTTATATGTGAAAATCGTTAGCTCTTGTTCAAAATCAATGCTCCACTATGTTTGTGTATGCGTTATTGATTGTTCCTAACTAGAAATAGTTAATGCCATATGTTTTGAGAAAAATTTCGGGTTTCGAAATGTCCCGATAGTTAAAATATGGGGTGTGAAGATTTACGGTCACCACGGACGACGGCACCAATTATTTGGTTTCGCCGTTATAGCTTTTGGTACCGCCATACCGTACAAGCGGACGAGGCGGCACCATTATTTTGGTTCCTTTGTGTGAAAAATTGGTACCGTGAATCCTACGGTAAGTTATTGAATTTTACTAAATCCGCAATCTAATTTACCAAACGTCGTTTCTAGGATAGTTGTTAATGTATATCTTTCATACCTCACTCAACACATCCTCAATGGATTAACTTAGGATGTTTGACATGATTTTGACACTTTCATCTCATTAGAAACTACCATCTTTGTATGGATTAACATCAAATCCATGAATCCTTAGTTCCATAAATCGACACATTCAAGATGATCATTTTCACACCTTCACTGTTACTTTTCCTCAAGCTTAGCATTTCTTAAAGCAAAGTCAAAATGACTAAATCCTTAACCTCAAATAAGCCACTTAAGAAAACCAATAGGATTAGCATTCGATCTTGTTGCTTCATTAACTTGAGCTCTTCATCCTCAGACTCATTACCTCTCAACATCTCATCAACCATTCAAGATGTGAACTTTCTAAACTTGAGTACTCCAACTCCACCACCAAAATCACCCACCATCATCCAAAACAACTTCACTACCAAAGTCTCCAAAGCTTGTACCTATCAAACTTTGTGCAACACCACCAACATCTCCTTACCCGTTTGCGGATGACTTAGATGACTTACCGAGACTAATAAACCTGGACTCATTATTTGCAAAGATATCATACACAAGTCTAACATATGACTATAGATATTGTTTTGTATCTACATGTATTGCCTCACCTGGTTAACATGAAAATAATGTGTCATCCTTCAAGACGATAAATATTTACATCGAATCATAACTCACACATATGTTAAATACATATTATCAAGTCTTGTTATCCTTGAGTTCAATCTAAGCTTTATAATCTCAACAAATTAGGATTGACAACTTAAGTATTTCATCCGAAATATTCAAGTATATGCGACTTACGATTGTAGTCATTAAAAGTCATATCCGAAAAATCAACACCCAAGTATTTTAACAACACATGTTGAAACACTTATCCAAAACAAACAACCCACGGTGCCACTTATCCCTCTTTGACACCTACTATCCCTCTTCTATCTTTTGGCACCATTAAGCGTGTTGCTCATGAACTTCCAAGAGCATCCTTTAAACCAAACGTGCCCTTTCAAGATGAACCTATACCTCAGCCCCTAAGCTTCATAGACATGACCAAAACTTCAAAGCACTTCACCCACTAGTTGTAGCAACCAATGAACCATAAGAATTAGTATCCGTATTTTTGTGTTCAACATCTATGGACAAATATTCAACCTAAGTACTCCCATAGCACAACAAACCCCTACATCACCACATCCTTATTTAGACACTAGAAGACCTACCACCTAGATCAACCAATCCACCATCCTTACCATCATTTGAATTCATTGAGTGTATTGCTCAAAAGCCCTTGTGTTCAACACTTGTCTTGAATCAAATGCATGTTTGAACAAACTCAAACATCCTTTCCAACATATAAGGACTTAGATAATTCATTATGGCTAGAACCTCAACTATCAAATAAGCATGGTGCTCTTGGTAATTGTTGTCAATTTCCACTAGGTATAAGTAGTACTACCTTTACAAATTATCAAAGTATTAGTAATACTTGTCGTTAAACTTTCGCATAAATTTCGTTAAACCTCAAATCAACATTTTAACAACATATGTTAAAATGCAATCTCAAAGCCAACATCATACACCCCAAGCAACAATGACTTTTGAGGAGTATACATAAGAAACTCGAGTGAATTCCTCTTGTCATCATCTAGTGAATATAATCTTGAGACCAAGTTTATTTAGATGGGACTATCCGATTCAAACACTTTGGCTTCATATCTTCATTTAGGAAAACATGATGTTTTGAAGAACATTATGACTAAGATTCATGCGTTAAGATTTCATCTTGTTAAAAGGATATTGTATATCCTATGCATCATTCTTGCGACATAAATAGTTGTGTTACAAGAGATTTCATTACACCTCATTGGCTAAATGATCTTGAAACAAACATCTACAAGTTCTATGAACTAGCATATCCAATTCATCTTGTCATACTTGTTTTCATAAGCATGATAACTTTATCCCATGGGATAATCTCATTTGTTGAAAGATACTATTTGTATCTATTTCCTTTCAGCGTACATCATAACCTAACCTTGCTCAAACCGAGTGCACATCCAAGGTTAAAACTACACATCTTTAGAGCATACACAAGATCTATTGAAGTTGGTAACCTCACTTAGATTATTGTTAAATAAAATACCAAAGAGCTTTCTTGAGAACGTTCTTAGTTTAACATATTCTCTAGTCTTAGATGATCAATTCACATTTAAATTACACACTTCAACTCAACATAAAAGATGTCATTCATTAGATCATACAATTATTTGTGTAATTTGAACAACTTTAGATTCTAAACACAAGATTAAAACACATTGTTTATCAAACACACCATTGTTAAAATTGGTGTATAACATGACGTCTTCATCACCTTAGTTATGTTGCATATTAGTTAAGTCACATTAAGCCAAGTATTGGTAAACTATCATCTTTTATGCACTTTAATATGCAAAAGTAGGAGTTCCCATCTTTCTAACATGAGAATGACTCTTGGAGAACCTATTGCACTAGAAACTCAATTTGACCTAACGGTTGAATTGCTTCACGGAGAAGTTGGGTAGGTGGAATCACCCGTAAAATGGTCGTGTTTAGCCTTAATTGAGCACCGCTAGTAATAGTCTCATATTCATTCTCCAACTTGAAAATCTGTATTCCTATACTTGCCTAAAGTAAGTGTTAAAACATTGATAGTTTGCCTCGCCTAAGGAATACTAATCAAACAAGTAGTATATATGACTTTTCTTTCAAAACCACTTGCATTGCACTTACATGTGTTAATTACATATTCTTGTTTGATACGATAAGTTGATTTGACATTATCTTAGTGTTTGATAACTAGTCAAATGTGTAAACCTTAGTAAAACCACTTGCATTGCACTTACATGTGTTGATTACATGTTCTTGTTTAATCGATAAGTTGATTTGACATTATCTTAGTGTCATAATGTATAAACCTTGGTATGGTTTTATCTTCATAATGCTTGTATTCTTGTTTCATGCTACTAAACATTTAAACCTAAACTTTATTTCCATGATACTTACTTTTGAATTATTTTAGCATGATTAACATGTTAATATGCCATTTTGATACGTGATAATTTTGATATGATATATTTGTGTTTGAAAGTTATTAGTTGGCATTCATTACATCTATGTGTAGTACGATCCAAATGATACATGCTCCAAACTGTTATGTCTTAAACATGGCTTGCATGAATCTTTCATCTTGTTTCTTTTGCTTCTTGTCACACTATTTGTTTGCTACGTGTGCACATATAATCATCAAAGTGCTTTTGGCATGACAAACTTTAGAAGCCTTTTATCTTACAAATTAATCACATAGATTATTGTATATCCAAGTATGCTTAAGTGTCTAAGTCTAACGACAAAACAATCTCATAAATGAAATGTCTTGAATAAAGTCGTATTCTTGCATAATATGATTGTTTTGATGCTATCTTGTGTGGTGATTTCTTGTCTACTAAGTGCAATGTGTTATTTTTGCTTATATAATATGTTATCATTTGATTTCTATCATGTTAACATCTTTTGTCACTAACAAATTTGTCTTGTAGGTTGATAACAAATTATTTGTTATCTCACTTGGTTCTAACTTTTATATGCTCATTTTGCATAATCCCCTTTATTGCTACGTAGATTAGTACTATGCTTTATGGGACCCCTACACTTGCATATAGTTTAAAAGCATATAAAATTAAGTTCTAGCGGGTTGGCTTTGCATTTTTGTATTTCAACCGACCTCTTTGCAAATCTCATTTTGCTTCCGCTTTCCAAAAATCACCTCCATCATTATTTATAACAATACTCTAATCCTCTTCACTTCCTATTAGGAAACCACATGCCTCATCATACGATCATCTCGTATTAATCGAGAAGAGGTACGTAACTTTAAGGATGAAGTTCATTGTATGCTAACCATCATCCAGAAAAACATCACTAAGCTCATCTCTTTCGTTAACCCGAATAACCTCCTAAACATTTTGTTGTCATTCCTTATTTGATACACATTATGTTGGATGTCCACAAATTAAGGGGGAGAGAAATTCATTCACATAATTGTCTTCATCAAATTTTATGTCTCTTAGACTCTACAATACCAACACATAGGTAAACACCACTTAGCTAAAGCCGGTTCATGAAACCATAACTAGTTCAACCTTTTTCGCACCAATATCTCATCAAGTGAAAACGCATCATGTGTTTTACAAAACGTCTTCATCTCCACATATAGGATTTTCCTTAAACTAGCACCTTACAACTTCACTATCTAGAACACCATCATAGGATCTTATCCTTTCTCGCTTATCATGCATGTCCTTGTCGGTGCAAACGATATATTAATCAAAACGACCATTTCCAACACGTTGGTCCATCCAACTCTCACTTATATGATGTCATTCTCATCCTCATATAGGTACTCATTATTATTATTAGTATTTTCCATATTGTCTTCACTTCTTTTCAAAGTGATAATCATCCATGTCGGTCAAAACCATGCTAATACTACCTTTCCCATTGTCACCTAGAATAGGTCATTTTATAATTCGTGTCAATCGATGAACGAATTTATCTTCATGTTATCACTTTTAGATAGAACACATTATTGATTACTCTTGGGTTAAAGCATATGAGAACTTGCTCAAAACAATAGGTTGTTGGCATCAATAAATCATTCAAATCATAACCCTTATGCATCATTGAAATGCAATGTCCATTCATATTTTTTCTTAGCTTTGGTCACTTGATATGACGAAAGGATTGCATGAGTCCATATTTTTATATTTGCTATACATATGAGTTTCTAACTCCTTAATAGCTTCCTACCTAATCACCACCACCTTCCATCACCACTTTCACTAAATCATCACCATCATGGATTAGTGAAAACTTACTTTTGTAAATCTTGAGTCATCTACCATCACCACATGATTCCTACAAGTAAACCGACACCAACACTAGCACCACTAGTGGCACACCCGGTGGGAAACTTCATATCTTCTTTCTAGGAACTATTTTGTAGTTTTTTTTTTTATCACATTATATTCTCACTTTTCTTATGATTGTATTTAGGAGACTACACTTCATGAGATCTTTGATTATATCATTTATCACATATATACATCTTATTTTTCTTTGTGAAAAAGATGAAATATATTGCACTAATGTTTTTTATTGTAGGTTCATCATCATATACACTTGATTGTATATAATTTACTCATCTAAAGATGAAGTTTGGATCAATTATTTTTCTTATTTTAGGTGCTTCTTGACACCATAGAACAAGGAGGAATGTCCTTTAAGCACTCATATTGCATCGTCTATACACTTGGTTGTATATGACATATTTGTCTAAAGACAAAGCTTGTATTATACTAATATTTATTTTGAAGGTTCATCTTGACGCCCTAGAGCAAGGGGAGCTTCCGTCAAGAATTTACTGAGTGCATCTTATATACACTTTGTTGCATATTACTTACTCGTCCAATGACGAATATAGTTTTGCACTAATATTTGTTTTGTAGGTTTTTAATCATACCCTGACGCCTCAAACAAGGGGGAGCAACCGTCAAGGGGGAGCATGCACGCATTTAGCATCATTCTCACTTTTCAACAAGCATTTGTGCTTCGATAAAAGTGGAGAAAATAGGCTAACATTGCTATGCATTTTCTTTTCATATATTTCTCATAATTTTGTAGCATAAAACTAACCTTGATGTAGGTTAAGCCTCTTTATTTGATCCATGGATCCGCTACCAAACAAGGGACGGATTGGAGTAGACGATTTAACTTCACTAGGGATGATGCAAGCTCGCCTTTTGGGAGAAATTAAGTTAAACTCAAGGACACGCCCTTTTGTTTCGACAAAAGGGAGAAGAGTGTAAGCGGAGAAGGTAATGTAAAGGTAGTAAGGATACAAGTAACCTTTTCCATTTTACTTTCTATTACGTTTACATATATTTGTCATCATCAAAAGGGAGATTGTTAGTGCAAATATTACGATATTTAATCTATCTGATCTCGTTTGTTTTGATTGATGACAAACATGTAACTTGTAATACATAACGTAAAATGTACAAGTTACTTGTAATTACATTTGTCTCAACATACATTCAACACCTCTCGATGTCTCAAGTCCTCGTATGTTACAACACAGGTTCGTACATGTTTGTTATGTGGCATTATGATCAAACCCATTAACAAATCATTTAGAATGTTTAAAATACGTTTAGAGTCACTAAGTATTTTAATAGGTTAACCATTCTATTTCGAACCTCATTTTACATTTTGCATTCACAAGTATTTCAAAAGGTAACTAGACATTTTATCAACTAGTTACATAATACATTTTACAAGTTTACTTTGATAAACCTTTAATCTAAAATGGAAATACATGTTACATCATGTCATGCATCATCTTTGAAATCCTTGGAAGATCACTTGAATATTTTGGTTAGATTGACACTCAATATATCAAATGTGATCTTAGTAAGATTTGGTAATATCTTGGAAAGATTTGAAGAAAGATTTTTAGATTTTATGTCGGTACCACGGCACCAAATTGTATAAAGGACGGAACCCTTTTAAGGGGTCCGTGGTCCGTGATCGCCCACGTCCACTTTGGCTATAAATAGAAGCCCATTGTTTTCCCATTTCTTCACCACTTCAAAGCAAATCTTCTCCACCTTCTTGCATACATTTAGATCAATCATTAACAATGTAGTAACACACATTAAACACCCTAATGATCATGATCATAATGCTTCTAACATTCATCTTTGTTGTAAGCATACTCTTTGATCAACCAAGGAAATCTTGGAGATCTAGCCATCCCCACTCACCACAAGTTGAAGATCTATCACAAGAAGTTTAGGAACTTGTGATCTTCATCATGAAGGCTTCCTATCAATGGAAGTTCATTTAGAAGTAGTTATTCATATCCATTAGACATTTGTGTCATGGATCATTAGTGTAAACATCATTGCATCATAACAACACTTTCACCAAACTAGATTAGATGGTTTATGTGTTTGTGCCATAAAACACAAGGTTTATTATGTTGGGCCATAAAACATATTGGGAGTGGTTGTACCCTTGTAAAAGAACTCGACATCTAGCTTAGTGTCGGAAATATTGTATAAGCGACGTTAGGTTGGTTCTACCTCGAACTAGAACCCGGTATTTAGCTTTGTACGGAAAAAGTGTAGCGACGATTGTAAGGTTTTCTCCGCCGAGAAGGGAGCTTGTTGATTTAGTGAAGTAACTCTCGAGTTGGGTACTCGGGAGTGGAGTAGGCGGAAAGGAGATCCGTGACCGAACCACTATAAATCCTCGTGTTCGGTTTGCACTTTCCTTTCTTTATCTCTTTACTTTTATACTTGCACTATACTATTGTTTGTGATGTGGTTTGATGTTCATGATTGTGTGACAACTTTGTTTACCATGCTTTATATTAGTCACAAACAATAATTGGCACTTTCATATTATAACAAGCTTCATAAGCGATTTGATACTAAAGATCTAAAGTTTTTAAACGGTAACGTATTCACCCCCCTCTACGTTTCCACAAATTTTAAAATAAGTACCACAACATTAATAGTATATAACGGACTAAACGTGAAAACTTTCATTCTTACCGTGAATGATGTTCCCATGCCGCTGATGAAGCATGAAAAAAGGGTAGTAAAATGTAGAATCTTCATGATCTGCAATTTAAAATACTGCAGAACTAATTATATGTGCTAATAAATTGTCAACCCGGATGAGAATATGCAACAAAACACATTGACATTGCCATTTTCAGGTATTCAAATACCTCGAGTTATAGTAAGAAGCAATGATGAAGAGCTAGGAACACTATAAAAAATGTCCATTTCAGATCCCTCATTCAAGAAATACAACCAATCCTGTGGCACATGGTTTGAAAAGAATTACTAGTATTGATGACGTATAGTCCGCATTCGGGTCACGAACCCGACCAATAACCGATACTAGCGAGCCCAGTACGACTGGGCTAACCCGATAACAGTTTGGGCTCACGAAGGCCCAAACTCAAAGTTATTTATGGCATACGATATCGGATATCTCTTATTCTTGGAGATAAACGTTTAACAACCGACTTAGGCGGGATACGCCGAAGCTTGAGGAACATGAAATCAATAAGGGTTTCGTGTGTATATAAAGGGCATCACATCCCTCATTAAAGGTACGATCTTAAACCCTAACTCTCCACTTAACCCTAAACCGATTACTTACTCTCACGCTGGAGGATAATCGTGGGAAACAATCCCACGATAAGCCTAACGGTGTTTTCTGTTTACTTAGTGCGCAAGTCTCAAGCATCAAGATCCAATTGATACGGGAACCGGAGTCCAAACAAGGAACGCCCAACTTTTGTATCAACAAGTGGCGCCATCCGTGGGACCAATCACTAAGATCTAAGAACTAGAATGACTAAGCAAGGAAACCTAAACCAGCGATCGCACAGCGACCTATAAGGGAAGAAGCAGCAAAGCGGATCAGCCTCCAAGCCGGTCGCTGGGACAACCAGTGCGACCAAAAGTCAATGGTCAGATCTGGTCTTCTCGATAGTAGAACCACGCACGGGGACAACCCATGCCACTACAACAACCTCCAACACTCCTCTTACCACTCCCCTCCAAACGGTGCCAGAAACGGACCTCACAAAAACGTCAGGCGCGCCTCTCCGAAACAGAGGTCCAGAGGTGGTAACAGACACCCTCGCGCTAGAAAGAGTCACACCTGAACTAGCACCAAGTGACTTCGTATCTCAAAACTACGAAACCTTGGCTGCCCTCAAGCAAGAGGAAGCAAAAAAGAGATCAAGCCAGAGCCTGAAAGCCCGACTCAACTTTGACGCAGAGTATGAGACTTCCCCATCGTGTCATCTGAGGGTTAGGCGCGGGAAGGATAGCCACCGGCCCCCGGTGTTTACCAGGATTGGGAGAAGAGTGGAGAACGATGAAGCAGCTGAACTGCAGCATCTGGAAGAGCATGAAGAAGATGGACGGCGTACCAATGTCCACGCTAGGCTTGGTAGCCGCAAGGTCCGTGACAGACTGGGACGACGGCACTCCCCGAATGGAAGCTCTTCAAATTCAGATTCTGAAGACAGTCGGGGCAAGGGCCAAAAGAGGGGAAACTCATCCTCTGGTAACTCCTCGGACGGTCAGCGCAAGCGCCGACAAAGGGGAAGCTCGTTCTCGGTGATTTCTGACAACGAGACAGTAAACCGACACCTGGAAGTCCAGAGAAGATATCGCGACCGTGAAGAGGAAGATATGTCTCTTCCGGCGCCGCCAAAAGGTGGATGCGTTCACTCGGCGCATCACGATTTCTCGAGAAAATAAGAGGCGCATGCCCACTAATGTGAAAACCTACGATGAAACGGTGATCCGGACGATCACCTAAAATTTTCGAATTGGTCGCTACCATAGAAAATTGGCCACAACATGTGTGGTGCCACATGTTCAATTCCACATTAGTGAGAAATGCGGCGGTTGAGAAGCTTCCACGCAGAAGCATTGATGGCTTTGAAGAGTTGCGAAGGCGTTTCACCAATTTCACTCAAAAGAATAAGTCGCCAAAAACCCCGTCGAACTTGCCGTGGTAAAAGCAATCGGGGAATCTACAAGCGCTTATGTGGGCGCTTCAAAGATGAGTGCATACATGTTAAGGCATGTCTGGCATCGAAAATCTCGGGGTTCATGAATGGGATCAATAACCCTAACTCATCAAAAGGTCGAACGACAAGATTCCCCAAACCTTTGATGAACTTATGAAATGCACAAGGTCCTTTATCCAAGGAGAAGCCGTCAGCGGCGAGATGCAAGAAGGGCTACTCAAACTATAGATCACAAGAACAACCTCGGAGACAATCCATTGACGAGTAGCAACCGCAACAAGAACTATCGCGCCGGGAGCGGACGAGATAATGATGATATACCCGCTAACCAAGACTCAAGGAGATATTCGCAACGGAAGGCGCCAACTTCCCGAGGCCCCCGCCAATGCGCACCCCAGAATATCGGCGCATAGGGAGCGGATACTGCGACTATTATGGACAGAAAGGCCACACCACCAACGAATGTGTCCCATTGCGCCAACTAATTGATAAATTAGTAAAAGAAGGCAGATTGGACCATTTGGTTAAAAACATCAAGGAAGGGAAATATAAGCAAAAGACTGAAACAAGAAAGAAGTACCCAAAGATAAGGTCGATACCATCTACATGATACAATCATGGCGAATGACTAAGCGTAAGATCGACCAAAAGTTTTCCCATGGGCGAGATCTCTTTCCCACCTTGGCTGCGAACAACGCAGTGGTAGAACCGCTCACCATTGAAATCAACGCAGGGGTCACGATATCCACCGCATGTATGTTGATGGAGGAGCATCCGCAGATATAATGTATGAACATCGCTTCAAACGATCGTGACACGAGATCTGAAGTCGTTAAGCCCGGTCGGAAGTCGTTGACTGGTTTTACAAGAGAAAAGATATGGCCCATTGGAAAAATACGCCTAATAGTCAGTGTTGGCAATCAGGAACACTCCACGACAGCCTGTATGGCTTTTATGGTGATCAAATCCCCTTCGCCATACAATGGCATAATTGGAAGACCAGGGATTTCAGCCATACACGCAGTACCGTCTACATCACATGAGATGCTCAAATTCTCGGTAGAAGGAGGCATTGTTACTCTCTATAATACCACTGTATCCCCTGGAGAATGTAACACAATTACATGTGAGACGACACACATCCCAGAACTGCGCGCAACTAAAGTGCCAAACCTGAGGGTTGCAATTCATCCTAAATACCCAGAGCAAGAAATATCGATCGGGGGATCGCTATCTGATAACGGCAGGGCAGCTGTGTGGGCACTCTTGCAAAAGAACCGGATATCTTCGCATGGGAACCAAGACACATGACCGTGTACCACGCTCGATTCTGAACACAAGTTGAGAATCGACAAGGATACTCCCAATCTGACGAAGCGCGACCGGGCTCGAGCGCGCACAAGTACTCGCGTAGTACACAAACTTGTGGACGGTATCATGCGAGAGGTCTACTACCATGACCGGTTTCCAACCCGGTGATGGTCAAGAAGAGCGATGGTAGGCGGAGGATGCGTGAGACTTCACAGATCTCAACAAGGCATGTCCACAAGATCGCTACCCGCCACGGAGATAGGCGGAAGGTAGAATCTTTATGTGGATACCACTTAAGTGCTTCCTAGACGATACAAAGGATACCACCAAATCCGGATGGCTAAGGAAGATGAGGAAAAACGGCCTTCCATACAAGCCAAGGCGTTTATTGTTATACCAAGATGCCCTTTGGCTTAAAGAACGCCGTGCCACCTACCCGTGTTGGTAGATCACGCATTTGAAGGACATGTGGGCCGCAACCTAGAAGTTTATGTCGACGATATTGTAATAAAAAGCCATACTGAAGATGAATTGGTGCGCGACATTGAGGAAACATTTAAGACACTAAAAAAGATCAACATGAAGCTAAATCCTAAGAAATGCACTTTGGCGCTACAGAAGGCATGTTCCTCGGATATCTGATAGAGCCCGATGGCATCAAACCGTGTCCAGAAAAAATGAAGGTTGTTATCCAACTTCCTTCACCACGCACGTTGAAAGAAGTTCAATCACTGAACGGAAAACTGGCCGGTTTGAATAGATTCTTGTCCAAATCAGCAGACAAGTCACTCCCTCTCTTCAAAACACTCAAGAAGTGCACAAAAAAGGGAGACTTTCGCTGGACTATGGAAGCAGAAGAAGCTTTCATACAACTTAAACAACACTTAGCAGCACTCCCCACGCTAGTTGCGCCTCGCCCAAGGGAAGAATTAATCATGTATTTGTCTGCGACCCATGGGGCAGTCAGCGCGGTGCTACTTACAGACAGGGATTCAGTGCAAACACCGGTGTACTTTGTAAGCAAAGCACTCAAGAAAACGGAGATTAACTACAGCGCAATGGAAAAGTTGGTCCTAGCACTAGTATTCGCCGCCAAACGGCTACGTAGGTACTTCTAGGCGCACCCAATAGCGGTGATTACAGACCAACCCATCAAGCAAATCATCTCCAAACCAGACGCATCGGGACGTCTACAGAAGTGGAGTGTGTTGCTAGGTGAGCACAACATTTCCTATAGACCACGTACTGCGGTTAAGGGGCAGATACTAGCGGACTTCATTATTGAAAAACCGGAGACTGAGGACGCACCTTCACAAAGCAAGGTGGAACTACAAGAACCATGGATCTTGTTCACGGACGGATCTTCATGCGTGGACGGGTCAGGCGCAGGCCTTATCCTCACGAGTCCAGAGGGAATGGAATTCACCTACGCACTGCATTTTGAATTCACAGCCACGAACAACGAGGCCGAGTATGAAGCTCTGATTGTTGGATTACGCATTCCAGCTCGAATGGGCATCCGCAACCTAGAAGCAAATGTGGATTCCCGCCTAGTAGCCAACCATGTGTTGGGCGAGTATGTGGTTAAAGAGGAGAACATGATTCAATATCTTGACAAAATCAAGTCCCTAATCCAGGGCTTTGACAGGTTCACCATCAAACAAGTTCCTAGAGGGAAAAGCAGAAGGCGGATGCGGTGAGCAAGATTGCATCCACAAGCTTTGCACTTTTGTCAAAACAAGTATTGGTGGAAACTCAAGAGCAAGTCCATCTCGAGATGGAGATATCCACGATGATAGAGGAGCAAAGTCCTACATGGATGACCCCAATCATCGAGTTTATAAGCAAGGCGTATTGCCCAAGAGCGAAGGACGCCCGACGAGCACGGCGCACATCACGTAGGTTTGAACTTCGGACGGTGTACTATATCGGCGTTCATTTCTAAAACCATGGCTTCGATGTGTAGGACCTCTTCAAGCGACACGACTCAGAGAGATCACGCCGGTTCATGTAGTATGCACTCGGGACCACGGTCCGTTGTGGCTCGCGCTACGGTCGAGGATACTCCGCCTACGATGCACCGTGACGCGGGACTTAATCGAAAGTGTGGCGACCGCCAAGTTCACGACCCATTCCACGTCAACCACACCAGGAGCTAACACCTATTACGTCGCCATGGCCATTCTATAAATGGGGTATCGACATTGCAGGTCCCTTTCCTGTCGCAGCAGGAGGATTGAAATTCCTCATAGTAACTATAGACTACTTCACCAAGTGGATTGAAGCAAAGGCGGTCGTGACAATCACAGGAAATCAGGTAAAACTGTTTGTTTGGGAAAATATTGTATGACGTTTCGGATTACATGGGGAAATCATCTCAGACAACGGAAAACAATTCTGTGACAACCATTTCAAGGAATGGTGCGAAAAGCTTAATGTTACACAGCACTTCGCGTTGGTTAAACACCCACAAACCAATGGCTTAGTCGAGCGTGCAAATCGAAGTCTGGGTGAAGGAATTAAGGCACGATTGGACAAGCACAAAGGAAGGTGGGTGGAGGAATTATCGCATGTTTTGTGGGCGCACCGCACTTCAATCAAAATTAGCACGGAGACACTCCTTTCTCTTGTCTATGGGATGTAAGCCGTCACACTAGCCGAAATGGGATGCCAACTATTTGCACTTGAAGTTAATGTTACAACCAATGACGATGAACGACGATTGACTTGGACTGTTGGAAGAAAGCGGCGAGCGCACGACTATATGTGAAGCGAGAGCTAAGTCAAAAATGAAGGGATACTACGATGCTAAAGTGCGAAGTGTTTCATTCAGACCAGCGACTTCGTATATCGCGCCAATGATGCAAGCCACGCAGAAGATACAGGAAAACTTGGACCGAAGTGGGAAGGACCTTATGAGGTCATTGAAGCATTAGGAAAAGGCGCGTACAAGCTGCGTGACATGGATGGCCGTGAGCTACCACGCACATGGAACATCTGCAATCTCAAACGATGCTATCTCTAGGAACGGCTACGGCCCAGCGCACGGACACTCCCGCACTTTAGTATAGTGCTCAATAAATATCCGTGTATTTACATTATGTTTTACTTAGGCACATGTTTTTCTTTTCTTTTTACAAAAACTTGCAAGTATTAATAAAATGTCGTGGTTTCTAGCTAACTCCGCGACACATTTCAATTTGTTATTTACATAATATTTAGACTAAAATACACCGTTGGTCCCTAAACTTGTTGCTGTTCATCGCGATGGGACGAACCTCGCCCTTTTCATCGCCACGGGTCCAAACAAGAGCCATTAAATGCCGATTGGTCCCTTGACCAAGTCAAACTCGATTTTTGTTTTGTAGTCAAGGGTATTTTAGTCCATACACATTTATACTTTTATAACACATTTATGTTTTACCCTTCATCTTTCATCATCTTCATCATCTACCCAAATCATTCATCTCCCGACATTCATCATTCATCTCCCCAAACATGAGCATGTGACTAAGTTCTTAGTACCAAATGTTCTTACAACAATTCCGATGATGACTTCTCTCATTCTCTCGTTCCGCATCGATCACTTTCGTCCCTATTATTTCCCAACACCCACTTCGTTTCTTTAACTCGCCACCCCGTTTCACCACTCAAGAAGTTTTAAAATCTTTTTTCGGAGAAATTTTTAAATGTTAATTGACTTGGTTGGTTTTATGTTTCAGTTTATTGTGGAAGAGGGGATAAGAAGACTGCTAAAGGCAAGAGGTTCAACCACTCTTTTGGAAAAAAAAAAATAAAGGGCGAATCTGGCATTTAATGGCCACAATAGAGTACACTATATAGAAATTACAGATATTACGGATATAGAGAAAGATCAATTGTATTTTCATATTGTAAAACCGTTATGTGACATGATTGGGAAAACTGAAAACGAACAGAAGAAAAAACAGTAACATGCTATCCACCAAATATCTTAACAAAAATCTAAGGGTGACAGTATATGTAAAGTGGTTCTATATATGCTGCTATTGTAGGAGCTGATTGTCTAGATTACCATAGACATGGTCAGAGCTGTCGTTCACCCGTACGAATGTTCTTCACCAAATTCAAAACCTCCTCCATTTTAGGCCTCTGTTCTGGCGACTTTGCTACACATTGCATCCCTATCTGTAACATCTCCACCATCTCCTCTTCTATATTTTGATACCTCAAAAGCTCAACATCAAAAACCTCTCCCGTCCATTCTTCCTGAACCACCAACTGAACCCATCTAACCAAGTGGAAAGCCTCGTTGCCACATGTTGCATTAGTAGGTGATTTCCCGGTGAGAAGCTCAAGAAGTAGAACCCCGAAAGAGTAGACATATGATGCCTGGTAAACCTTCTTAATGTCGGTTATTTCTGGTGCTTGGTATCCACCACTCCTCATTACTAGTGCCACTGTGGAACTCATCACCGTGACCAGGCACAGGTCAGAAATAAAACCAAACCCTTGATTATTGAGGAAGGTGTTTGAGGTTTTGATGTTTCCATGAACAAGCTTTCCACTAGCTTGTGTGTGGATATGAGCTATCCTCTTGCTGCTCCTATGGCTATTCTCAATCGACTGTCCCAATCAAGCGGAATCCTGTTTGCTCCTCTATTCGCTGGAAGATCACAAGTCCATCAATGCAGAAAATGGGCAGCGGGTCAAAATGGGTCAGGGTGAAATAGGTGCTTTTGGTGTGGGTCTAAATGGATCGAGTCGGGTTGGATTGACCCAAAAACACTATTAGTCCATTTCTCAAGCATATTATATTTAACACATTAACTATGAAACTAAAATAATATCGTTCAATAAATCTTATATAAAGGCACTAAAGAGAGTTGTATGCATTTCCTATATATGACCCGTTCTGTTTTAGCTTAAGATTATTTGCCCCATTGATAAAACACAACATAAATCGACTCAATCCTAACTAAAAGGTCACCATTATATTGAAAATATAATAACAACATACCGTGCAACATCGAAGAAACACTTTCTTGATCGTAGTAGTCATACACCATCAACTTTTCATCTTTGGAGTAGTAATAAGCCCTTAAAGGAACCACATTATCATGTCTTGTCCTTCCAACAATCTCCATTTGCTGCTCAAACTCTCGTCTCGCTACACTAACACCCTGTAATCTCTTCACCACAACTGCACTTTCCTCCAATGCCGCTTTATAAGTTGTTCCAAAACTACCCTTACCAAGCACCTCTGCAGAAGCCCTAAACAAATCCTCCAAGTCAAACGCAAGGTTACTTCCCTCAAAGAAATCAAGGCTTCCATTCCCATTTAGACTTCTTGATCTCAAATTTGCCATTCCCGTTTTTTTCTTTTCCTTCACGTCTGACCTCTGCAAAGCCTTATTTTTACTTTCTTCTTTCCTATGTCTAAGCCTTACTAATAATAGAAGTATTACCAACACTAATACGCAACCAACAATAACAACTCCAATGAGTCCTAATTCATGTTTGAGTTTAGATTTCTTTGAACGTTTGGGAGAAACAGCTAGAAGCGATTCACTTTCTGATTCAAGATTATTTCCCAAAAACGCAGAGATAGGAAACCTTGTGAGAGATGGAGGAACAGTCCCGTGAAATTATTATTTGACAGATCAAGAACTTGCAAACTCGCACTACTAAAATCAGTTATTTCGCCAGAAAGCGAGTTGTTTGCAAGACTCAAAGCAGTGAGGTGACTCAAACTCGATATAGAAGAGGGAATACTTCCACTAAAACCATTATTCGACAGACTAAGAATCGAAAGATTATTCCAAACTGACAAATTCACAGGTAATGGACCAGAGAAGCTATTGAATGCAAACCTGTCAAGTTCCTTAGATTATAAAAATCAGTAGGAAAAGGACCCGACAAGTTGTTTGATCTCAAACTCAAAATCTGAAGATTCGACAATCGACCAAGCGTCTCTAAAGGTATAGTACCATAAAAAAAACAGCAGGCAAATGAATAGCAATAACCGATAACTGATTATGATCACACGTTACCCCAATCCAGTTAGTACAAGCTGATATATCCATACTCCAGTCAATCACACGAGAATGCGGCATCTTCTTGATAAAATCAAGTAAGATTTTCTTATCTTCAGTCGGTTCAGTCCTAACCATAGACAAAACAGTCCCAAACACGAAAACCACAACGAAAATGATTTGCATCTGCATATTCATCATCTCAAATTTTCTCACAAAACCTTCAACATCTATATAAAATGTAACAATAACGAGTAATCAGATAAACAAACATAATCAACAAAACCTTCAACATTACATGCAATTCTAAGAAAACATATAAAAAAACACAAATTAAACTGCATTATATTATAAAAAGGTGCAAATTAACATATCTGTTCTTGTGTTTCAAATGCAAGACTGAAGGTTTACTGTTTCTAAATTAACATAAAAGAACAAATGGTATTCATCAATAAAGATCATAAAGAACACTACACTTACATTGAATGTAACACCTAATCAAAATGATCGAGTTTCGAAATAAAGAAACCTATATAAAAGTAACTGTTCTTTTATTTTTTTTATTTCAGGCAATTTGTATACAGCATACAATGTAATAAGTATATGACTTTGAAATAAGCAAAATCCCAAACACCCTTTAAGCCAAACCAGATAACGACTTTGAAATAAGCAAAGTCCCAAAATCCCTTTAAGCCAACCAGATAATCACTTTAGAATAAGCCAAACACAGGGATAAGAACATACATTTCCAAAAGAGTGGTTGAACCTCTTGCCTTTAGCAGTCTTCTTATCCCCTCTTCCACAATAAACTGAAACATAAAACCAACCAAGTCAATTAACATTTAAAAATTTCTCCGAAAAAAGATTTTAAAAACTTACTGAGTGGTGAACCGGTGTGCGATTAAAGAAACGAAGTGGGTGGTGACTGGAAATAATAGGGACGAAAGTGACCGATGCGGAACGAGAGAATGAGAGAGAAGTCATCATCGGAATTGTTGTAAGAACATTTGGTGCTAAGAAATTAGTCACATGCTCATGTTTGGGGAGATGAATGATGAATGTCGGAAGATGAATGATTTGGGTAGATGATGAAGATGATGAAAGATGAAGGGGTAAAACATAAATGTGTTATAAAAGTATAAATGTGTATGGACTAAAATACCCTTGACTACAAAACAAAAATCAGAGTTTGACTTGGTCAAGGGACCAATCTGGCATTTAATGGCTACTGTTTGGACCCGTGGTGATGAAAAGGGCGAGGTTCATCCCATCGCGATCCTCCGATACAAGTTTAGGGACCAACGGTGTATTTTAGTCTAATATTTATGTCTCAACATTGTTGCTGTATTATCTTTTGCCTACATGGCGTGCATGCACTTACTACAACCCACGATGGTGTAAAGGATGAGTAAACCTACTAAACAACTCGTTGAGTAAGAGGGTTGCAAACACATCAACATTGGATCATGAATCCTTGTTAAACACCTTATTTTCAAGACGTTGGAATAAGTTCAATGCGCATTCCACGATGGATGCGCAACAATGCATACTATGCGCGTTTAACAAAACCAGGAATCAAGACTCTTGGCTCCTTACTATGATATTTACAGTACGCTGCATATCACACCATACACAATTATGTTAAAAATACTTAGACATTATAAGTATGATAGTTCATACATGATTATGGACTCCACATATTAGTCGCGCTTATGTAACAGTTTGCTTCTTAGATAATAAGCACGTTTTTTATGCAACGACATATAGCTAAGTACAAACATTATAAGTCGCAACCACATCAACACACATTCACTAAAAGGAATATTTCATTAAGGACCATGAGTTGTTACAAAATGACATTTACAACAGAAGTTACAATCTATATGCTACTACAACGCTTAAGCTGAGGGCTTTTCACTTAGAGTGCAGCGTCCCCAGCCTCCTTCAGCCGCTTCAACAAGTCAGAATCCTATCGCGACACCGTGGCCACGCTCACAGGCACCCCGTCAGACCTGGGAAGGTGCGATGCGCCAACACCACAAAGAAGGGCTTTTCCCTTCACGCCCTTCTTCTTAGTAACCCTCATAGCATGGGCCTCTAAGGATTCCTTCAAAGGAATTTCCTTTTCCAGCGCGAATGGGTTCAAAAGGTCGTGGGGGCGAGCAAAAATAGGCACCTGCAGTTGTGACTCGTCAGCTTCGAAAAAGTCCATTGTATCTACCTTCATCAAGACGATGGCGGGCTAAAGTTAACCCTTCCATAATTACACTTATAGGGTAATCTTGGTCGCGCTCCATCTGAGCAATATGAGGAAGCTTCAACATTTTCATTTGCTCCATAGCGGCAATGAGCTCCTCATACGCATGATTATTGTACCCAAACACCTGATCAACAGCCACTTTCAAAAGATCAGCCTCGTGAAGCTCCTCTACAGCCTCAACCTTGCCACGCGCATAGCGCCAAGATCTGCACCACCGCGGCACCGCCCCAAACTTGTCTACCACCTCTTGAGATTCTAATGTACTAAGGGCGGCAAAGCGCAATCCATGGCTAATTAGCCATCTCGGCCGCCGATAGAAGAAACAAGTCGGGATACGACTCTTCGTCGACTCAAGGTGAGTTTCCAGTTTCATCTCCCGCTCTTTCAACATCCCATCAACGACCTCATGAAACTTCCCACCGGAGAAATGCTCATCTTTACCCTTTTCCAAGTGATGCACACCGGCATACGTGAAGCCTTGTACTCTTCCAGCAAAGACGCCCCGACTAACTGGGTCAACAACACTATCTTTTCCCCAGCAAGTTTTTGGGAATAAGAGCGTGCTGACTCTGCTTCCGCTTGAGAACTGGCCAATAGCGCCTTCAGCTGAGCAATCTCTTCATCCTTTTGCGCGCTGTGGCTGCTCTCCCCAGCATACCTTGTCTTTAGCTGCGCAACCAATGTAGCCTAGTGAGCAATCTCTTAACCATTTGTATTAGTAAATTATACAGTACATATTTTAAATCTGCAGCTCTCGCATCCATGGGACTAACTAAACCAGGGCATTATTAAATGTGCCCCATGTGTGACATGTCAAGTGAATTCCGCAAAAGTTGAGTGAGTCAAGGCATGTTTTAAAAAGAATACATAATATAGCAAATTTAGCAACATTCAAAAGTGAAAAGATGAGTAGTCCAATTAAGTTGGCTTAGTCAACCTACTAACAATTTACAGTAATAAATAAGAAAATATATTAACAGTTTGCTAAATGTCATCAGTTGGTTGTTAATGAATAATAATGAACCATTGTAAGATTTCAAATCCTGGTCATCCTAATGATCTCAAGTAACAAAATGATTTCTTCTGAATACGGAAACCCCTAATGATATAGGCTGGTTAGATAAAAAAGGAATTAAGGATCCGCGCAGGTGAATGCAACGCATGCAAACCTTCATGAACTAGCTAGATATATCCCAACAAGCATATAGTAATGAACGCAAAAGAAAGGCCACGCAACTAAATTATATTACTGATCAACATCTACATATATGCAAATTAGAAAAATGAAAGAATATACTACGCATAATGTGTTAATAACAGTGAATTGTATTTATACCGAATGTGAATAAGATCACCCCGACACAAAAGTATCCTATCAGAATCCATGTAGAGTCAGGGTCCTGTGTTGGAGACTCTTGAGGTTGAGGAGATTGCTGAAGCAACGGAATTTCTTGTTTACCTTCCATATCCTAGCTACAAAATAATATAAAAATGAACACGACAAATGCAGTAGGAAATCAGGAATGAATACAAAAACACAAACAATCTAGTGATCAATCGATTGTACCTTTGATTAACAATGAATTGAGAATGGTGTGAGAAAAATCTGAAGTTCAGAAGAAGCATTAAATAGGAGAATTGAGACCATGAGCATTCGTAAGCCATTTACTTTTTATGTTTGGAATTTTGTGAGAATTAGATAAAGATATTGATGGACGGTTAGAAATTTTAGAATTTAGTCTTGCACTTTTTACTCAAATTTATGGCTAGCTTGATGCTTTAAATGCTTTTTGTACTTTTTACTGAAAATAGTGGACTTATATAATACATAATTACATATTCACAAGTTTTTCATGTTAGAATCATTTATGCCTCTATCCATGATGTTATTATTATTTATTTTTTCTATTAAAATTTTAATTACCCAATGGGGTAGCGCGTTCGATATACCGATTTCCATTACAACCGGATTTCCAATAGTAAAAACATAACATGTCACAGATCTTCTAGCATCAAGATCCGCAACATAATACAAATATGTGTAACCAGTAATCGAATATTCAGGTTCACCACCGTAAATGAGACCAACATCAAATGTTCCTTTCAAATAATGAAAAATGTGTTTCATCGCATTTCAATGCTCTTTTCAGGGATGAGCCATATATCGTGACACAACACTCGACCTAGTGCAAACCATAACATACATCAAACTCCCTATAGCACTAGTACAGGGTATTTGGTACATATACTCTATTTGTGTCTGTCTCACTCTGAGGTGCACAAGCACTATATAAACGGCAATTTGTCGAGGAAGGAGTATTTGCCAATTTTGACGAACTCATGCCAAAACGAGAAATGTTCTTCTCAATATAGCTTTTCTGTGATAAGAAAAGCTTACCATGTTTTAGATCTCGAATTATTTCCATACCCAAAAAATTTCGAGTTGCTCCCAGATCTTTTATATCAAAATTTTTATTGAGAAGAATCTTCAACTTATTAACATCGTCTATGTGTTTATCCGCTACGAGCATATCATCAACGTACAAGAGTAAGTATATAAGTTATCCAGACATTGCCTTTTTATGATAGACACAACAATCATAAGCACTTCTACTAAAACCATGCTTTACCATAAAGTTGTTTGTACTATTGTCTCGGGACTATTTCAAACCATAGAGAGATTTTTGGAGCTTATAAACGTAGTCTTCTTTGCCTTGAACAATGAAGCCTTCGAATTGGCTCGTATAAATTTCTTCCTCAAGGTCACCGTGAAAAAATGCACTCTTAACATCTAATTGTTCTAACTCCAAGTAAAAAGATAAATAATTAAAATATAAATAAAATTTTCATTCCGGAAAAATTACAAGTAACGTAAAATGTTGCAACTTTTAGGGCAAATGGATTATTTTATCCTTATTATTTTTGGCTTCTCGCCTAATAAAGAATGAAAAGATTAGCGGATGGTTATTTGATGTGTTTGATTTGAACCAAAGATAAAGCCAAGTCGCAAGTTTCAATTGTCATGTCACCTTAAAGCATGTTCTCTAAAACCATGAAGCTTTGGGGAAGTTCTATGTTTGAAGTGACTTATTTTGACTGCTTCCCTATACGAGCGATGCCGATATAACCTATTTGTCAAATATATATTTTCCAGAAGTTGTTGACTGCTATTTGAAATATCATCGGGAGAATTTCCAAGCTGTAAAGGGATCCTACAGATTACACAAAACCTACATACACAAAACCTACATCGCCAAATTGTATGTAAACCGGTGGAATGATCTGTGCTAAACAGTCAAGTCAAACAGACTTAAAACAGCTTAAACACAAATACAATGAAGATCAGAGAATACAATGAATTCCCGGGTCGTTTAGTCCCAAGGAGACTCAATGGTGTGTTAAACTGATTCAGATAATGGAGTGATCACTAAGGATAGTGATCTGTAAAGGTTATGATTAGAAATATTACACTACAGATTGATTGGAATGGAATGGAGTACAGATTTGGAAAGCACAACAATCAAATCAAAGAAACGTAAACGTAAGTTTTAAAAACTACGCAGACGTACAAAATAAAAAGTGAAAACTAAGAAATAAAAGACCTAAAAATATAAAAATGACATTTTTGGAATCCTAAAAATAAAAGAAAATTATTAGAAAAAGAAAATAATTTTTAACACTATTTAATTAATTATTATTAATTAAAAACTATTTTAACTACTTAATAAATACTCTAAAATAAAAGAAAATAGGAAATAAGGTTAGAAAAATAAACTTATGATTCTGAAAAATCTAAAATATTATAAAACTAATTTTAAAACTAAAAATATATTTTTCACACTTTTTATCTAATTATTACTAATTAATAACTATTTAAAATACACTTAATTACTAGAAAATATAAAATAAACTTGGAAAAATAAAATTTTAACTTTGAAAATCTAAAATATGACAAAACTAATTTAAAACAGAAAAGATATTTTTATGCTTTTTAATTATTTATTACTAATTAATTACTATTTTAACTATTTAAAATTATAATAAATACTAAAAGATAGAGAAAAATCTGAAACTTTTTCTAAAAATACTATGTGATGACAGAAACCTAAGAAAAATAGAAAACAAGATTTGCTTATTAAAAGTTGAAAAGAAAAATCAAAAGCTAAAAATCTTAAATAAACGCTATCACTATTTTTATATTGATGTTTTTGTGATTTTTATTTTTGAAAACTACTTAAATACTAAAAATATGAAACTTTAATAAAGACAAAAAATTTTATAAAGCACCAATAAGCAGTTTCACAAGCTTAAAAGCTCAACAGTGGCCAAAATAGCTTATTTTATAGAAATAAGCTCAAACAAGCTAGCACACTGAAACAGAAGCTCAAAGTATATGCAAACAAGCTTAATGAACAGAAATGAAGCTAGAACATATAAGGGAGCACACTGATAAGCTAAGAATAAGCAATAAGCACTTTGCTTTTTCACAGAAGTGGGACAAGCTTTAAGCTCTTAGCAGCCCTAGCTAACAAGCTCAAAAGTGAAAAACAAGACTTGATACTCCAAGATGGCCAGGTTGGCTTTCCAAAGAACTAGAGAACACAAGATTTGGACAACTAATAAGCTTAGTGCAAGCTTATCAATTTGGGACCAATAACTGTGCACAGGGCAGATTTATGGAACAGGTACCACCAAAAAGCTAAGAAATAAGCACTCAAAAAGCTAAGAAACCAAGAACTAGCATTTTTGTATTTTTGTTTACCAACCAAACTTTAAAACCCTAAGAGCTTATAAACTGAATCTTATTAATACACCCACAGTGAAATTCCAAATTTTATTCAAAAACGGCCTTATGAGATTTTGACTTTTTTAGAACAACTAAAAAGTTGACCAAAGTGAACTTTGATCTGATCTAAAGTACTTAATATGTTGTTTTAAGATGTAATGAGACTAACTTGAGCAAGATTAACCACTTGCTAACACAAAATCAAGATCTGCTATCATAAAAATTCAACAGTTAGCATCTAAGACATGATTAACTGTAATTTTGACTTTTGTGCTTATGAGAACTGGTTTTTCTTGTTGCAGTGAGTTAATATGACTAAAGTGAACAAAAAACAACCAAAAGTAACAACAAACACTCCCTAAAACACAGTTAACCAAACACCATATATCATGACTGTTTTGAAGATTTTCAAGGCAAACCACAAATTTAAACCATAACACCGATTTCGACGCTATAATAACATATAACAAGACAAAATAGACGGATAAACAACAATTTAAACAACAATACATAAAATTACTCATGATCCATTAATACGTTGAAAATGAAATCTTAGCAACTTTGAAATACCAAACATGAACATATAATATTAAACTATGAAAACACTTAATAACAACTAATAAACACGAAACATGGAAATTAAGGTAAATAAAACATTGAAACGAAGAATTGCAAAATTAGAGAAATGCTTACAAATGAGAAAGTGGATTGAGACATAGAAACCAAGGACAAGGTTACACCCAATAGCTTCCTATTAAGCTCCTAATACCCATAGCATTCCAAATCCAACCTCGCTTCATCACCTTCTTCATAACTCGATTTTGATTATTTTCCTATTTTATCTATTTTTTTTTTTTTTGCATTTTCTATTTTAAAAGACCAAGCATGTTTTAATGTCTCTAAAAGCTTAAAAGCTTTTGTCGAGCTTATGTGGCTTAAGGAGTCCATAAAAACAACTACATAACATGAATTGAAAATGACTTTAAAATTAAAGGAAATTAAGCAAATCTTGAACCGAAATAAAACTTGAAATTAAACCGAAGAAGAGTTCCATTACACTAATTTAAAGTAAATTACAACATTTGAAAGATTTAAAAGACATTTAAACTAAGAAAGCAATAAAAACTATGACTACGTGACTAAGGCTTAAGGCCAAAGTACCCTTTCTCTTGCCTCTCATCTCTTCTTTATAGTCAATTGATATCTCCACTCTTTCCTGGTCAAATCCCAGCAATAATCCTGACCATTGATGCTCTGAATCGATCTCAACCATTCAAATGGATTTTTGGCGCCAAAGTCCTTGGGCAGGTTATTGATATTAATGGGTTTGGTTTGAGCAATTAAAGGATTTTGGTGTTTATAGGAGGTGGAGGGGACAAGGCATGGGGAGGGGTTTGAAAAGGATGAAAAACCATGGCTGGTATTGGTGATTGCAGTGTTGGTGAGAGGAGATGAACAGTAACAGTGGTATTGCGCGGTTTTTCCTTGGTTTGACTTGCGTTGACCGTGGGTGGGTAATAACAAAAGGCCGGGTCAAGGATTGGGCCAGGGGTTGGATAGTGGATTTGGATTTGGGCTTTGTGATATTAAAGGATCCGTTTGGTTAAGTGGTAACAACAAGGACCAAAAGTGTAATATCATCAAACCTCAAGGACTGACAATGTAGCTTTTCCAAACTTCTCACAAGGACTAAACTTGCCATACTTGAATAGAACAAGGACCCTTTTGCATAAAATTTTATTTTAAAAGTTAAAAGGACCTTAATTGTCATTTTGGATTTTGAGGACTAAAGTGAAATTTCCCAAAAGTTTATCAAAATGTTCCAAATTTTCAATCATGCATAGTACAAGGGTATTATTTGTAAAATTCCAAATTTAGAATACCGAGGACCATTTTGCCAATTTTGTAACTTCGAGGGGTAAAATTGCCATTTTGTGTAAACTTTCATCCAAGGATGTTTTGTGAACATTTTGATTTCCCAAGGACTTAAGTTGACTTTTCATTCATTTAAAACATTTAGGGACTAGTTTTGACAATTTTGTGTAACTCCGTGGACTGAAAACGACAATTGTTGTGAAATTGATCATTTTCACTTGTTTTTCAATCTTTTGATCTGAATCACATAAAACACATTTTTATGAATTTGTATCATTTGAGAGTCATTTGTGTGTTTTGGTTGTTTTTGTGGGTTTATATAATACAAATATATGTGTATTAGACACATATCAAATCCCCACATCGAGATATTGCTAGTCCCTAGCAATGATTTGAGATTTTAATGGATTTGAAAACTCTTTACCAAAAGCCATCACTTCGGAGTAGCCAAATGTTTCGCTTCAAGTAAGAACCTTGGTACATCGATAACCAAATGATTTTGAGCAAATCATGTCAGAACGGATTTGATTCGTCTTTACCGTAAGCCGCACTTTCCGGACTAGCCAACTCTTAGATAAATTATCAATATTATCTTTGGTGGTGATTACCAATTATGGTTTTTCCATCGCCTTTACCACAAGCCATAACCTTATGGCTAGCCAACTCTTCACTTTTTAGGATATGGTGAGTTGAAAACCATACAATTTTGGGCAAATTGCAAGCCATTAACGGATTGAGATATCTTTACCAAGAGCCGTTTGCTCTGGATTAGCCAATCCTTTGTTTATCAAACATGGTGGATGATTACCATTGTTGTGTTTAGTACATAGACTTCCACTAAAAAAATTTTAAAATTTGGCCATTTGGGGAAAAAGGACTAAAAGAGACATTTATGATCAAATTCGCCAGACTTTTCATTACTTAGAAATGAATATTGTCCTCAATATTCAAAACTAAGTGGGTAACACAACAATTATTTTTTTTTTTTTTTGTATTTACAATTTTCAAAGTTTTATATATACAACAGTGGGTTATTACCCCACACTAGGTGGTAGAAAGGGAAAAGATGTAAATATGGGTGAAAACCCATATTGTGTGGCATGTTTTGATAACCAAGTCACTAGCTTGACTTGACCCCGAATTAAATTGTTCATGGGGAAACTGAGTGGGATTGCCACTCAAAGAATGGGTGAGAAATTGGAGTGGGATTGCCACTCAAAGAATGGGTGAGAATATGGGGAAACTTAGAGCATGATTCTCTTATGTGAAAGCATGAATGGAACGTTACGGACACACAACTTCATAACAGTACTGGAGTGCATTATAACATCAAGTACTCGATGGGAAACCAGGATGGACAGCAAGAGTTTGGGTTATGGTTGAGTACGTGACATATTACATTCCTTGCCCATGATTTGACCCCTTTCCATTACACACATAGAACACTTTCAGATAACCAACAGTATCTTAATGTCGTTCTTTCTTCCAAAAACTATAGCCCCAATTATATCTCAAAGATACTTGAAAATTCATAAAGACTATAAACTGACGCATAAAACTAGTTAATTCTCGAGAATACAGTCATTTATCTTCATAATTTTTAACAAATACTATTCATAAATTATTCAGATGCCATCGATGATAGGTTCATGGAAGCAAAGATCTTTTAAAGACGTGCGGCCACCTATCAACGAGTCCGCGTATAATCCTGATGGAGGTGTTGAAGAGGCAGATAGGCGCATACATGATTATGATAACTAAAACTACAAAAAACAAAGGAGATGAATAATGAGTACAGATAAATATTCAACTTATAAGCAAATTAACTATTCTTAATTAATAGAAGGAACGTAAAATTATACCAATGCCACCAAAATATGCACTCCAACGAGGTTGATAGCTCAATTTCACATACCATTCACCATCAGATATGCCCTAAGAAAACAGAAGTAGGTTCGTGAACAACAAACTTAAAAATGGAAATATACGAGATAGACCTTACGAACTTTAGAGTTCAAAGGAAGTGATCTTTGATGACAAAACCGGCAGAGCTAATTTTAGAATTATATCAGAGAAGGATGATATCACTCTACTAATGAGATTACAAAGATTTAATTAAATTTCCTTATATATAACATGAACCGAATAGATTCCTAATATATTTTTCCAGTCATTATGATCTATTATATATCTCATCGCACGACACAAAATCAACTCCTGAATTTCATTTGACAGACACATTTTGGAGTATGATTCTGATGTGAGTCGTTTTGGACAGTAAATTTTATTCCACGATTGAATGGGTTTGATCTAAGATTAATGGAGTCGAATTTATGTATCATTAGCTGCTTAATAAACATAAGTGATGCTAAATAGCGCATGATGCACTTGCCTGTTTCAGATGAGTAGTCAAAACAGCATAACTTTCTGCACCAAACAGCACAGGAAGACTACATTGACCTTGAGCCACCATACACATGTCGCGAGCCTCACTTGTATTATATATTAATGCTCTTGCAGTGATGTTCAATTGTACCTGTTTAATTGCATGGTTAGATGTAAGTGACTGGTATAAACCTCTAATCAGGAACATCCTAATTTAGCTAGCTAAGACATACAATTACAAGGCAACATCATTAGTTCGCTTGACAGGAATCGAGATTGCTAATAATTTATCATTGTTAGGTTAAGTAAATTAGAACGGAAATGAAATTTTCACTTTCTGTTGATTCTCACATTCACCAAGTAACTTCATCTCTTAATATTAACAATATTGGACTATTTAAAACCAAGCAATCCCTTAAAAATAGTTAATTATAAGAGTAAAATAATATTACCTCCACCCGTGAATCTAAGCTTTCTACCCCAATCCGATACCTACCAGATTGCAGAATTTTCTGGTGGATCACGCCGTTTCCTTGCCAGACACAATTTAATTTTTAAAATAAGTACCACAACACTAACAGTATATAACGGACTAAACGTGAAAACTTTCATTCTTACCGTGAATGGTGTTCCCATGCCGCTGATGAAGCATGAAAAAAGGGTAGTAAAATGTAGAATCTTCATAATCTGCAATTTAAAATACTGCAGAATTAATTATATGTGCTAATAAATTGTCAACCCGGATGATAATATGCAACAAAACACATTGACATTGCCATTTTCAGGTATTGAAATACCTCGAGTTATAGAAAGAAGCAATGATGAAGAGCTAGGAACGCTATAAAAAATGTCCATTTCAGATCCCTCATTCAAGAAATACAACCAATCCTGTGGCACATGGTTTGAAAAGAATTACTAGTATTAGCATTATTTTGGACATTATTAGGATATAAGATGAAAATAATACACTTGCCTCAACTATACGGCCAGCCTCTGTTGATGCATTATGTATCTGACCATGTACGTAAGACATCTAAAGGTGGTTCTTTATTGAGCATGTATAGAATTGGCTCAACTTCTTTATAAGGGACTTTTTCCGCCTAATTGAACGCAAGAACACGGTTATAAGACAAATCAATGTAATTAATACAGTTCAAAACTACCTTATTCCAAGAATATAAGAGCATCAAAATCTTACATTGATTGACTGTACAAAGTAGGAATTGCTGCTTGTATCAGAAGAGAAGAACCCTCACCAACTCGGTAAGTAGTACCCATGCCGGTGGGCCCAAACACAACGATCATGAATGCTATAAGATGACATATATAACGTAAGTTGCGTTACATATATGAGTTTAGAACGTAAAATAGTAACACTTCAGTTAATAACAGTATGTCTTAACTCTTAACCATTTGTATTAGTAAATTATACAGTACATATTTTAAATCTGCAGCTCTCGCATCCATGGGACTAACTAAACCAGGGCATTATTAAATGTGCCCCCTGTGTGACATGTCAAGTGAATTCCGCAAAAGTTGAGTGAGTCAAGGCATGTTTTAAAAAGAATACATAATATAGCAAATTTAGCAACATTCAAAAGTGAAAAGATGAGGAGTCCAATTAAGTTGGCTTAGTCGACCTACTAACAATTTACAGTAATAAATAAGAAAATATATTAACAGTTTGGTAAATGTCATCAGTTGGTTGTTAATGAATAATAATGAACCATTGTAAGATTTCAAATCCTGGTCATCCTAATGATCTCAAGTAACAAAATGATTTCTTCTGAATACGGAAACCCCTAATTATATAGGCTGGTTAGATAAAAAAAGGAATTAAGGATCCGCGCAGGTGAATGCAACGCATCCAAACCTTCATGAACTAGCTAGATATATCCCAACAAGCATATAGTAATGAACGCAAAAGAAAGGCCACGCAACTAAATTATATTACTGATCAACATCTACTTATATGCAAATAAGAAAAATGAAAGAATATACTACGCATAATGTGTTAACAGTGAATTGTATTTATACCGAATGTGAATAAGATCACCCCGACATAAAAGTATCCGATCAGAATCCATGTAGAGTCAGGGTCCTGCGTTGGAGACTCTTGAGGTTGAGGAGATTGCTGAAGCAACGGAATTTCTTGTTTATCTTCCATATCCTAGCTACAAAATAGTATAAAAATGAACAAGACAAATGCAGTAGGAAATCGGGAATGAATACAAAAACACAAACAATCTAGTGATCAATCGATTGTACCTTTGACTAATAAAGAACTGAGAATGGTGTGAGAAAAATCTGAAGTTCAGATGAAGCATTAAATAGGAGAATTGCGACCATGAGCATAGGTAAGCCATTTACTTTTTAAGTTTGGAATTTTGTGAGAATTAGATAAAGACATTGATGGACGGTTACAAATTTTAGAATTTAGTCTTGCACTTTTTACCCAAATTTATGGCTAGCTTGATGCTTTAAATACTTTTTGTACTTATTACTGAAAATAGTGACTTATATAATACATAGAAGTTTTTCATGTTAGAATTATTTATGCCTCTATCCATGATGTTATTATTATTTATTTTTTCTCGATATATTAAAATTTTAATTACCCAATGGGGTAGCGCGTTCCATATACCGATGGTTGTAATGTAGCTTTCCATTACAACCAGATTTCCAATAGTAAAAACATAACATGTCATAGATCTTCTAGCATCAACATAATACAAATCTGTGTATCCGGTAACCAAATATTGAGGTTCACCACCGTAAGATGTTCCTTTCAAATAATGAAAAATGTGTTTCATCGCATTCCAATGCTCTTTTCCAGGATGAGCCATATATCGTGACACAACACTCATCAAGTGAGCTATATCCGACCTAGTGCAAACGATAACATACATCAAACTCCCTATAGCACTAGTACTATAGAGTATTTGGTACATATACTCTATTTGTGTCTGTCTCACTCTGAGGTGCACAAGCAGTAGATAAACGACAATTTGCGGAGGAAGGAGTATTTCCCAATTTTGATGAACTCATGACAAAACGAGAAATGATCTTCTCAATATAGCTTTTCTATGATAAGAAAAGCTTACCATGTTTTCGATCTCGACTTATTTTCATACCCAAAAATTTTTGAGCTGCTCCCGGATCTTTCATATCAAATTCTGTATTATGAATCTTCAACTTATTAACATCGTCCGTGTGTTTAGCCGCTATGAGCATATCATCAACGTGCAAGAGTAAGTATATAAGTGATCCAGACACTGCCTTTTTATGATAGACACGACAATCATAAGCACTCCTACTAAAACCATGCTTTACCAAGAAGCTGTCAGATCTCTTGTACTATTGTCTCGGGATTGTTTCAAACCATAGAGCGACTTCTATAGCTTATAAACGTAGTCTTCTTTGTTGAACAATGAAGCCTTCGAGTTGGCTCATATAAATTTCTTCCACAAGGTCACCGTGAAAAAATGCACTATTTACATCTAATTGTTCTAACTCCAAGTAAAAAGATAAATAACTAAAATATAAATAAAATTTTCATTCCCAAAAAATTACAAGGTAAAATGTTGCAACTTTTAGGGCAAATGGATTATTATTATTATTATTATTATTATTATTATTATTATTATTATTATTATTATTATTATTATTATTATTATTATTTTTATTTATTCTATTTATATTTTTTTTTTGGCTTCTCGCCTAATAAAAATGAAAAGATTAGCAGATGGTTATTTGATGTGTTTGATTTGAACCCGAGAAATTGTCATGTCACCTTAAAGCATGTTCTCTGAAAACCATGGAGTTTTGAGGAAATTCTATGTTTGATGTCTTATTTTAATGCTTACCTATACGAGTGATGCCATATATAACCTATTTGTCAAATATATATTTTCCGGAAGTTGCTGACTGCTATATCATTGGGAAGATTTCCAAGCTGTAAAGTGATCCTATAGATTACACAAAACCTACATCGCCGAATTGTACGTAAACCGATGGAACTTATGCATCTAGCATTGTATTAGGGTTAATAACTGCCAATGTGAAAAGTCTCATGGCCCAGTTGTGCGGCTTTGTTTGTCTTATAGCCTAGGAAAATACTTAAATCTCTTCTATCTCCATCTATATATGTTAAAGAAGTAAATATGATTTATGGGTAATTATGCAAATACACCTTTTTCTCAAGGTGTCAAAACTTTCTAGGAAAAAAGTTGGGGTATTTTTTAAATAGACCTTGAGACTTGCGACTTTTTCCTTCCAATCAAGGAGCGCCAAGTGTCCTTCCACTTTTCAGAACCCAATCATTGAAAGTTACTTTTCGTACCTATGATTTATAATCGACTTAGATCCAACGACTTTTTAAGATTCGAGCGAATTTCTTTTTGCTATTTTCGAGGAAAGAGTCAAACTTTGGAAACTATTATTTTATTCCTTTAGCCTATTCCCAATGCTGAGCGACTTAAGCGAATTAATTTGAGCGCTTTTTTAAAAATTGTACTTTTTGTACTCTTATCCTTTTTTTACAGAACTGTAAAATAATTTTTACTTAAGCGTATTCCTTTTCTTTTCAGCGCTTTTTCATATCATATATCTTTCATAACCTTTATTCGATGAATTAGAATAATACATACATTATAAATTACTCCCACAAGCCAAGATCTATCCGTCTTCTCGAAATCCTGCAAAAAAATATTTCGTATTCGGGTATGTATTTCTATATTCATATATATAAATTGTTCGTATCTTATTTGAAATTAATCATGTTTAATCGTAGTTTTGCAACAACAATTTAGTTTATTTAAGTTAGCAAAAGGTTTTTGATTGTGTTGGGGTTTTTAATTTATCTGGTGTTTGGAGATGTGATGCTTTGTTGTTGTACCTTTTGCAATAAATGCATTAAGGAATGAAGTAATATATGATATTTATAACAAAATTGTATAATATGCATTAATTGTAAATAATGTGCATGCTTGGATGATTGTACAATATACTTAGATGATTGAATGCAGCTTTGTTACTCCCCTTATATGTAATTAAGTAGAATATGTTTTTGATTTTTTTTTTAATTTATTTATTTATTTTTTCATTTGTAGGAATATGAGGCGAAAATCATCATCAGAAGTAAACCAAACTACTTTTCTTTAATAAAATCCAAGTTGGATAAAAAACGAAGGAAGTTGTTTCGGGGAACTTGTTTCGGTAAATGGTTGGACCTTTCTTATTTTGACCACGAAGCACATATGGTAGATTATATTTTACAAAAACAATGTTATCTAAATGAAAATCATTATGATATGCCGATTGTATATTATATTGAAGACCGTCCCCTACATTTCGGTCGTCGAGTTTTCGCTTATCATTTGGTTTTCATTTTGGAAAAGTAAGTTTTGAAAAATATAGGTCTCGACACCTCAATTTTAGGTCAAGGGTTTTCCCAAACGTTCGAGTTCAAAAATTACAAACTTAGATATTCTTGGTCTAATTGAGGATGAAGAGGCATTTGGTATCATATGCGACGAAGATGCGACGTCTTTGTGTATTGTTAGCTTTGGAGGTTATCTTCATGGGCAAATTATTGGTTCGTGAAGTTGATGATACTCTCATGCGATTAGTTGAAAACCTAGATGATTGGGATGCCTTTCCATGGGAGAGCATATTTGGAGGCATTTGTATGATGAAATTTTGGATGTCATGGATAAACACAAGTGGGATTTCCTTCAAGGTATTAACAAAGACCACAAGTTTGTTCCAACCTATACACCGTCGAGGATTCGTTTGGGCTTTCAAGGTTAATATTTTATGTATCAATATACACCGAGTCATTTTATGTATCAATATTTTATGTTATTATTTTTATTGAACTTGCAAAATCCGTATAGATATGGATCTGGAGTCATTTGAAAGAAGCATTCTATGGTGGAATAAAGTTCACGATATTATGCCAAGAGGAGTAAGCGTGGTCAAAGAATACACCCTTCAAAAGATCTGATTATAAGTTTCTTTTTGGAAAGGTAAAAGTATTCATCAAAATTTTCTTATTAATGCAATCTTTTATTCTACATTAATGCAATCTTTTATTCATCTTTATTATTTCATTTTTAAGGATTCCAATCCTGTTAAAGAACTTACACCGACAATATCCGAGAGGAGATCCGATTGGTATATAAAGTTTACTGGCGTTTTCCATGATTACATACCTAGAACTCCACGGTGAAAACCACACATCTTTACGACGAGTGGTTGAAGAAGATGGCAGACGCAAACGTGGCAAGACTGAAAGGAAACATTTACCTATTATACGCAGGAGTGAGAGCAGTATAATAGAGATCAGCATAATACATGATGGTGTTATTACAGAGTTAAATAAGCATTTGTTCAAACTCGAGGCAATTATTCAGGTTATTTATACTTTATATTCTCCTCATAGATCCATCAATAATCACACGACTACTTATAATAATATACGTCCTTAATATTTTGTATCATTTATTTCAGGTTCTTGCTCGAAAAATAAATGGGGTAATATATCCTTTTTTTCGTATATATACTTTGACATCCTTTTTGTTTAGCGTCAATAAGTTTGCACCAAATTTACAAAACAGCCCCTCAAGTATCCATTATCAGGAACCTGCTAGCAGTGGATTGAAAACCACTATCCGTGGTTTGAAAGACTCTAGCAGTGGATACAACAAATTCACAAAACAGCCCCTTAAGTATCCATTATCAGGAACCTGCTAGCAGTGGATTGAAAACCACTAGCAGTGGTTTGAAAGACTCTAGCAGTGGATAAAGCAACCACTTTTTTATTATTATTTTTTATTATTTTTTTTTAAATAATAACACTAAACAGCAAAAGCTCCAAAAAGCTCCAAAGTATACAAACAATCGTTCATACCTGCATATCACAAATATAAACCAAACACTGAAAGCATTGTTAAGGTTAGCAGTGGTTAGAAAATAACTAGAAGTTGATTCAAAAATTAATTTATTTTTCGTATATATGCTTTTTATAAATACTTTTTTACATTCTTAGGAGAAATTTGAGTTAACTAATGATCTTCGGCATCTAAGTGCACAGTTTTGTGATGAGCTTAGTCGTGATTTTCTTGACTTGTTTGAGTCAAGTCAGTCAAGCATTGATACTAGTTCATCGCGGCTAGATGAATTTTCCGATGACGATGTTGCAAAGGTAATTTACAAAATCAAGAAACAAGTGTAAAACCCTTTCCGTACCATAACATATCATAACGATTGTAACTATATAAACGCTGACAGGAATTTATTATCCAAGAAGAATTAAGGTTACGACATGAAGAATTACAAAGTGCCCGGTTAAAAGAGCAGCAGTTGATGCAACAAGAGAAGAGGTTAAGGATGGAAGAGGACAAGTTGATCATGCGGGAAGAGGAAAAGAGGTTGCAGTATGAAAATGAACGAAAGAAAACGGAGAAGCAATCATGAACTCGGATCATATGAAAGCCAAGAGAGCGATTTTGCGGTTTCAAAAGGAGTGAACAACGTTCGGGTGAAGCTAATTCAGTATTATTGGACCAAGGCATATCTTTGAAAGAAAAGACGATGCTCTAGCTTACACGATCCAGATATGAGTGAAAACTTAAAATTGTCACGCCTTGGGTTGAGGTATGAAAAATACTTCCTGACAACATTTTAAAATATATCTTGTTAATGACAATTGATTATAAGTGTAATCGTTTCATATACTAGGATCTTGCACGCTCCATCAACGCTGTCAACATAGTTCATTTTACAAATGAATTTGACGAATTTCTTGGACAAATTGGACCGCTTAACTGCAAGTTTCCTTGGTGTGATGATGTGTGTGTGGATAGAAGGTTTTGGGAAAGTTTGGTTTGCTTAGACCCTCCTAGGAAAGGTTGGCTAAGGGATGAGGCAAGTACTCATACAACCTGTATCTATTGAATTGATTTCTTATAACGCTTATCACACTCATTCATGTTTCAAATTTACAAGACATAGAGTTGTGGGTTAATTACCTTTGGCATGTTAGACCCGATACGGTGATTGGGCGATGGTTAGTAGCTATTTTGTTCACACATTACAAAAATCGTTGCCGTTGTGGTATGCTAATGGTGAAAGATACTCCATTCCATGGTGCGACGTTAACCACGTAAGTGACGATATATATATTTTATTCTAGTCCGTCTCATTCATATAATTAACCTGTTTAGCTTTTGCCATATATTAATGTTATGTTTGTGACCCAAACGTTGTAGGTTTTCATGCCTATTAATGAAACCGAAGCTCATTGGTGTCTTTGCGTTTGGAGATGAACACGAGCATTGTTACCTTTATGATAGCGGTCAAAATTTTGAAGAGGAATGGCGAGAGTTTTATATCAAACTGAGGGAGTGTTTACAGATTTTACTATTTATTCATATGTCATAAGAATTAATACAAAACCGTTTAACCAGGTTTTAAAACATTAGATTTTTTATAACAGTGTAACTTTTGTCCACAGCTACAATTACCTGAGGTCCTAGCACAAGCACAAGTATTTGAGAAGAAAGGCATTGATCCGGCAAGCTATTTCATTACATTTACTATCGCTGAACAAGTACCAAGCGGTAGGATATTTGGTGATTGTGGTATTTGGGTATGTATTTTTTATACCGCTTGGCTTTTGGTGTATCATTGGATGTGAAAGATCCTATTCAGGCTGCGCTTTCATACCGTGAACAAATGGCTAGGTTTTTTTTTTAACACCGTGTTTGTGTTTAGTGATGTTCTAGTTTTGATGTATTACCTGAAACAAATTGATAAACATATGCTCCCTTGTATTTAGTATGTTGTATTATATTGTTGTCTTCAAACTAATGTAATAGGATAATTAGACACACTACAAATTTGTATACTAGTAATATTTTTCTAAAAAAAAAGCACACACCAAACTATGGATATACAAAGTAGGGCAAACCCATGCATGCTACTTTACAAGTATTGTCCATTGGGTAATAGCTATTTATGCATTATCCAACATGTAACTAGGCGACTTTGTGGGTGAGTTTGACTATATCTTAGATATATCATTAGAGAATGGCTGTACCTTTTAGACAGTTTTTTACTGTTCACTTTTTGTATCTTTTGTACCTTTTATTAACCAAAACTAAACTTTATCTTACATATATTTTGTGTTTTCGATTTCTACTAACTATGGCATCACAAAACACGTAATCAAAGGCCTGTGGTGATTTATGGTATCAAGAATGGTGTAAGTTTGTCCATTTACTTTTTTTCATTAATGTAAAGTAAAGTTGGTTTTTACAACAATATTTTGTTTTTGAATTATTTCCATTGTTACACGAATGTCCGAAACAGTCAAGATCTTGGGTTTGATGTTTATCATGGCGATCGGTTTTTTTATCCCTTAAGCTATTTAGGTGGAGATGTTTTACATTTGAGGTTACCTAGGTTGAGTAGGTTATCGTATTCTCAAATATGTGACATCTTGTTGAAAGAAATTAAGGAGGATATTTGGGCTTGGTATTTTGTCTTCCAAGTAGTAGTCTAGAGGAAGGGTTGACCTTGTAGAAGGTGATAATGATGTCAAGAAACTGTATGTCATGGTTGAGCTCCATGGTCTAGTTGAGATCTATGTTTGTCATCAGCCACAGGTTCATTTAGTTAGCTACTATCACAAGAACTTGTCTTTTGATTCCTCAGATGATGAACTGACATCTAAAATTAAAAGTCACGAAAAGAAAAAAAAAGATGTCGATTGTCTGTCGTTTGAAGAACTAATGGCATGGGAAGAAGAGGAAAAAAATTCACCAGCTTACCTTAGGACACCTTATGTCAAGCCTTTTGTTGAAGCTAGTTTATTCAGAGGAAAATCTGAATTTGTTGGTAATGATGACCTTGAATACATTCCTCCTTGTTTAAGGACTACATTCCGACCTTATGTTTCCAATGATTTTGAAGATTCTTTAACACAGAAGTCCACTGTTATCGAGTGTTTGTCAAACGAATGTGGGTTCGAGATTAGTCCGTTAAGAGGTAAGAACCTTTTTAACAACTTTCAGGCTGCTGGTAATCATGACCTTCAGGATCCACATGCTACTAGTTTACTCCCATATATTCAAACCAGCCCTTTAAAGTGTAAGAGGCTTTTTGATGATATTGATGACCTTCCTACAGTTGGAAGCTCTACTATAGTTCAATATGTGTGCAAGAAAAGTCGTTTTGAAACTGGTACCTTGAAATCTAGGAGATTATTTGATGAATTTGAAGCAGTTGGTAGTAAACAATCTGATGATATGAAAGGTGATGAGGCAATTAGTTTGGTTAATGATCAAGTGATAGTTGAAGGTTCCACAGCTGATGGTTCCATGTCATACCCAGCCTCTTCTGATCCAAGTAATTCGAAGGTATGATGAAGGCTACCATGTGGTAGTTATTTGATCTTCCAGGGTGGTATGTACCCTGTTAAACAATTTGTATTTTGGTTCCTTTCCAGGCATGATGACTGATGAAACAATTTATTTTTAGTCTGTGGTGAAGGCTAGTTAGTGTATGTTACAAACTACTATGTGATGATGGTTCTACTACCATGTGTATGTTACATTGCAATCATTTTGATTAAATATGTTGATGTCTATTTCAGTCCTAACTTGGTTCTATCAGATTTTTCATAGATAAGATTTTCAACACAACCATCTCAATAACAACACTACAACAATCATCTCAATAAATTATTTCATAGATAAGATTTTCAACACAACCATTACATTGTCAACTGTTACACTCATATCATTCATTATTCAACCATTACATTCATTCAAACAGTACTGCTAGAACCACATCCTTCTTCAGTTGCTTTCCTTTTCTTGACTTTTTGAAAGAATTCTTCCAGATCTTTAATCCTTTTTTCCAATGCCTTAACTTTTTATAGTGTAATGCCATCTTGGTTCTCCTTATCCGTAACATCACCATCTAGCTTTTTCTTCTCAGATAAGTCCAAAGCCATTGTGGATTGTTGTATGTGTACTATCAAATTGTCAGCATCATCCTCTTTCATGTTTGGCACTTGTTCATAATTACCATTTCCAGATAAGTTCAAAGCCATTGTGGATTGTTGTATGTGTACAATCGAATTGACTGTATTTATGCTTATTTTGTTGACTTGTGTTTAGGCGGGAAAAATATTTTGGCGGGAAACTAGATAAGCGAATTTTGTAGCGATATAGTCTGAGCGACTTTTTTATAGCGATTTATGATACACTAAAACCTTATCTTTTAACTATTTTTGGCCACATCCAATTTCTACCGACCAGAACCCTAGTTGTTTTCGTGCAACCGCTCGTTTCGTTCAATTATTAAACCGAATTTGTCAAAGGTTCGTGATCCTTTATTGTCATGGTCCCCATATCAATATTGACTGTATTTTATGTTTCAATATTCATATCAAAATTTTTGGCCACATTAACTTAACTTTACATGCTTGTAATTGTTTATAAGGTAATCATGGTAATCGAGTTTGTGGTGCGACCAAACATAACTTTTTACCCTGGGTTTCTTCAGCTTCCTCAATTTGCTGACCGTGCTTTTAATGGGAATCAGCATTTATATTTAATTGGGATTCAAAGACAACGGAAGAAAGTAAGGATTGTTGCTCGGTTAGGAGGTCCCATTAGGATTGTAGGTAACAAATGGGTAGAATTTGTTCCTGAAAACATGTATACGGATGTTCATATGTTACACTTTGTTTAAGAAGGTGATGACTCTTTTTACGTTACTGGCTATGATTTTAATGGGTTGGAAGTTGAGGAATATGCTGGTGTAGAAAGTCGTCATATAAGGTTTCAAAGTTATCGGCTGCCATACCCTCATATTCCACAGGTTATTTATAAGAATTAATTTTTTTGTTTACGTTTTTTTTAAATAAGTGTATTTTATTACTGTATATGTTATAATTGTCAATCATGTTGTTGTCTCAGACATTGCCCGGTAATTTTCTAGATGGTATTGGGTTGCAAGGTACTGTTGTTGTTGTTGAAGGAATGGAGTTTAATGTGGATGTTACTTGGGGCTATGAAGGAGGTCATGATCCTCGTCCTTTGTATGTTATGGATGATGAAATGTGGTTGACTGCTCTTGAATATTCCGATATTGAATTTGGGGATGTTATTGTTTTTACTAAATTGGAGAACAATAGCTTGAATATAACCGTGTTTTGTTTCAATGGTAGGGCAAAGATACAGGGGCAGTTTCTTGGTGTGACGCAATTGTTTTTTCCACAAAATGATCTTGATAATGAAGATGGAGGTAGGCTTGAAATCTCATAATCATATTCAGTAATATCATAACATATATCTTTAAGATTTATTTAGATACTTTTGAAACAGGTGATGAGCGAATGCAACACATTTGCCAATGGTTTGCTCACCTTGATCATTTTGGTGAGAGAACTGATGTCTTTTACAGAAGGTCTACTGAAATTCTTGCGTTATCTAGACTTGTAAGTTTGTGTTTTGTGTGTACTTTTTTCTCTATGCATTTATATAATTTTATATAATTTTTGTAAATGTTAAACACCAGGATATTCCAGACCATTTTCTTCACAATCATCCTATGCATTTTTTTCAAAATGAACTTTTTAGGAATGATGCAGTCAAATACATGATGCGAATTCAGATTGACTATCATAGAGACAATCCATACCGGGTGAATCATGTGAATGCATTAGGTAACTGGACCCACTTTTTTGAAGATTGTGAGTTTGAGTATGGAAAGATGATAAGGTTTAAGTTCATGTATGTAGATTGTTATGATGATTTGGAGTATCCTGTTTTCCATATTTGTTAGGAAATCGGATACGTTTCTTGAATGACATTTTAAGTTTTATTTATTTATTTTGGTTACATGAACAAACTTTCAGTGGTAGGTGTGTATATACTTGTATTCGATTGGACTGTTTAGACTGTTACAAATTTTAACAGTTTATGGTAAGTACTTTTCAATATGGCCACTTTATGCGCGTATTGATCATGCGGTCAACCCCTTTATACGTGATATGTTTCATTAACAACACCAAAACAAACATTTCAATAAAAAATTTCACAGATATATTTTCAACACAACCATTATGTTGGGTTTTATGTTCCTCAGATACATCAAAAGAGAACAGAATCAGAATCAGTTACTACAACCATGGGAACCTTACAACCACTATCAGTACATCGAAAGAGAATAGAAAAGATCATACTAAAACTACCCAAAGAGGACACAAGCTTGACATCTACCACCACCCCTACATAAGGCTGTATCCACTACTAGGGCATTTCAAACCACTGCTAGTGGTTTTCAATCCACTCCTAGCATATTGTTGGGTTTTAGGTTCCTCAGATCAGGAATTATTTCAAGTATTTGAACCACTGCTAGAGTTAATGAAACCACTGCCAGAAGAATGAATCCACTGCTTGAGTTAAACCACTGCTAGTAGTGTTGTGTAACCACTGTTAGTACATTGTAATCACTGCTAATTGATAAGTCGGTTTAATGTTTTCTGATAGATAAATACGTGTGTTTTATTTATATCTTAGGCTAGACACACTGGCGAACTAGTTCGTCTGTGCCACTTCAGCTTTCTCTCTCCGACGACCTGACGACTACCTAGTTGCCACAGTGGTGACCTGAGATTTTTTTTTCTAATTCAAATATTTTTAAAAACAAAATTAAAATTCATTAAAAATAAATTAAAACATTACAATATATTAAAAATTAAACGATACGAAATACATAATACATAAATCCTAAATCTTAAATCCTAATCTGAATACTCCTCGTCCGCAGGATCATACGCGGGAGGTATATAATCCTCGAGGCGAGACAAAGCTTCCTCGTCTACCGGAGATTCCTCACCGGAGACTCCTGCATCATCATCTTTGTTCACCCGATAGCTCCAATTGACTTTGGTGTTGATGTTGTTCGTTACCCTTTGAACACACCGCCACAACTTGTCAATAATTTCGTCATCTCTGCGGGCTTCCTCCTTCATAAATTTCTCAATCACACCTTTTCGTTCAGTGTTGATGTCGTTGCAACTCTTGTAGTTGTCTCTTATCTGCAGCTTCTCCGTCCTCCCCTGCTCAAACAATTGGATGACGCGTATAATAGCGTCTTTTCGAGCCTCATCGTCGTTATTGCATTGATTTTGAACGTACGTTTGCATATCTTTAGCGTATCGCGGAGACAAAGATGCCATAATAATCTTCTTATGAAAGAGAAGTGTGAATTTTGAAGTTGAATTGTGTTTGAAATTGTGTGTTTAAAAATGTGTTTGAGGTTGGTATTTATAAAGTTGTAAAAGTGGTAAAGTTTAATTTTTTTTAATTACAAAAGGGAATATTGTTTGGATTTTTGTGGTTTTACAACTCGGTTGAGGAGGCAACCGATTTCAAGGTTTCTCTCCCCCCAACCGAGCTCAACCTTCTTCCCCACAATGGCATGACCGACCATCACCTAGCTCCTCAACCTTGCTCAACCGAGCCCTCTGTGACTAGCGTAAGGTGTGAAAAAAAGGCCTGAAATTGAATAAGCGACTTTTTTAGCTAATTATTTAAGCAACTATGGTTTTGCGAAAATTTATAACCAACTTTTTTTATTCAACGTTCTTACATTATAGTACATCGACAACTGTAAAGTACTATCACATAAACCAAAATATTCTGAGCGACTTTTTAAAAGCGCCTTTTTCATTTTAGCGATTTATGATACACTAATACTTTATCTTTTATCTTTATGTGGCCATATTCACTTCCTACTGACCAGAACCCTAGCTGCTTAATAATCGAATTCAACTGTCATTTTCGTTCAATTATTAAAATTGAATTGTGCGAAAGGTTCATGATACTTTATTGTCATGGTCCCCCATATCAATTTTGTCTCTATTTAATGTTTCAATATTCGTACCAAATTAGGGTTTACATGTAAAATTATATATATATATTTTAAAGTATTGTATTTTATGTGTTCTCGTGAACAGGATGGCACCTAGTTGGACTTCGATCCTCGTTACTGCTTGACGCTCATGTTTTCGTGAGTTTTATTTCCAACACGAGGTATGAAAATGGGGTGTTTTTATTAGAGTGTGTCCAAGGATAGGAAGTCGGACTATAGTAGTATGTGCCAAGACTTTAAAGAACATCTTGAGCTAAATTTCCATTCGTTGTTTTTCGCTTACCACAATGTCAATTAGAGGTAGGCTTGAAACTAATAGAATGTGATAGGGATGTGGTGCCATGTATGACCTTGCTGATCGATATGGGAAGTTAATGATGTATATGGCACATAATCCCCAAAACTTATTTGATTTTTATTATCAGAATCTTAACTTTTATGATTCTGAAGATGATTATACAACTAAATTGATTATCCATGGAAGAAGATTAAAAGATCCAAGCAATATGACATATGATGAGCTTATTGTTTGGGCTGAAGAAGAAGCGAGCAACCTTATTGATGTTAATGTCGATATGTCTGTTAGACTTAGGAATGTAGTTGCTAAGCCTAAGGTTAAGCGTAAGTTGGTTTTCATTGAAGAGCAAGATAAAGCCTTTGCAGGCAATCGATAAAAATAAAATAAAAACAACGCTATTTCGGTCGTTAGATGCTACTTTGTGAGACATAAATCTAATAAACCAGGCGATATATGTGTCACAAAATAGCATTTAATGACCCGTGAATATCGTCTTTATTATATAGCAGACACTTCTATTTTACCTGGTGCGTCAAAGTTACCAATTAATTCATATCACACTTACCACAGGACACATGTCCATATCGATTATCCATTATTTTGATGATGTAGGTTATGTTTTCAACACTACGTTGCAAGCCAGCATATCAAGGGAGCAGGTTCTAACACAGGTATGTTCCAACAAAAGTACTTAGACACACATAAATAACTAAGTGAATATATTAAAATATCCAACAAAATTAACCTTACTAGGTTTATTAAAACATCCATAAGCATAAACATAAACTTTAGACATTCCTTAAACCCCACAACCCTAGCCATACCTTAAACCCAAAAGACATTTGAAAAACACCAGAAGAAACCAGATCAGTACACCATAGACTTGAGCTTCTCAATGAATGACATAAGCTCCATTGCTCGCTTCTGCTTGTTCACAACCTTCACCAACATGTTTGCAATGTCTTCCAAATCTTCATTTTGCAAAATATTTAACTGTGAAATGCTTTTCATATCTCGAATCAAAAGGATACAAAAGCTCCAACTCGCAATCACGAAATCCTCTCAAAGAACACGAGCCCTAATATCTTGGGCTTTTTGGTTAATTTTGCTTGTCCACCCTAGTGACGATAACCTCCTCCGAAACTTCTCCACCATCATGTCTCTAACGAGACTAGAACCAAGAAGAATGACTAACTCCTCTTTGAAAGGCATTTTTGTAGTCATTTTCTTCTTTTTGTTATATTTTTTATAACAAAAAAGCAGTTAAAATTTTCCTTTGGTTTATGTGTGTTTTTATATGAGTTATAAGCTCTTTTGATTTGATAGCCACCTTGAGCCACCCATAGTATATATGGCCTTTTGACTTATAAGCCATTTTGATTTGATAGCCAACTTGAACCAAAATAAGTAGAGTAGAATACTTGATGCATTTGTTTACTTGATTGCCAGTTTGAACATTTTTTTTCTTTAATTTGACAGGTTTCCATGCATCACAATAATCGTGACATTAGAGACGGTGTAAACATATTGCAAACGTGCATGGACTCGTAATAGTTGTATAGCTAAATTGTATATTCGACAATTGTATTTAGGTGCCCTAAATTTATATGTCTTTAGTTCCCTTTCTTTTAAACTGTTAAGGGCTCTAAAATTGTTAAGCGAATATTTTATCTAGTTTTTTAAACAAATTTTTTTAAGCGATATTTTTTAAGCAATAAACTTTGTCGTAATTCAAAACATTTTGAGCATGTATATCACCCAAGTATCTAGAAGAACGTATGGTCTTTATATACAAACCTTCTCGACTTTTTTACAATAAGACAAGTGTATAATTGTACTATCACGTAAACCGATATATTCTGAGCGACTTTTTTAAAAGCGCCTTTTTTCATCTTAGCGATTTATGGCCACTATCACACCAACCCTGGCAAGAACTCTACCTGATTTCAATTCTAAAATTTAGTTACAAGTCAAATGCAAATCTTTTTTGTTGACTCTGTCACACAATAAGAAAAGTGTAAAGTACTATCACATAAACCAATGTATCATGTAAAGTGCTTTCACATAAACCTATGTATTCTGAGCGACTTTTTAAATGCGTCATTTTCATCTTAGCGATTTATGGCCACTGTCTCTTTAACCCGACCAAAACGCTACCTGATTTCAATTCTAAAATTTAGTTACAAATCAAATGCAAATCTTTTTTGTTGACTCTGTCACACAATAAGAAAAGTGTAAAGTATTATCACATAAACCAATGTATCATGTAAAGTACTTTCACATAAACCTATGTATTCTGAGCGACTTTTTAAATGCGCCATTTTCATCTTAGCGATTTATGACCACTGTCTCTTTAACCCGACCAAAACTCTACCTGATTTCAATTCTAAAATTTAGTTACAAGTCAAATGCAAATCTTTTTTGTTGACTTTGTCACACAATAAGAAAAGTGTAAAGTATTATCACATAAACCAATGTATCATGTAAAGTACTTTCACATAAACCTATATATTCTGAGCGACTTTTTAAATGCTTCATTTTCATATTAGCAATTTATGGCCACTGTCTCTTTAACCCGACCAAAACTCTACCTGATTTCAATTCTAAAATTTAGTTACAAGTCAAATGCAAATCTTTTTTGTTGACTCTGTCACACAATAAGAAAAGTGTAAAGTATTATCACATAAACCAATATATCATGTAAAGTACTTTCACATAAACCTATGTATTCTGAGCGACTTTTTAAATGCGTCATTTTCATATTAGCGATTTATGGCCACTGTCTCTTTAGACCGACTAGACAAACATATTATGTTCTACTAACAAAAAATTGAATACAAAGATTTATGTGGTTGCTATTTATTTATTTTTTTAGTTTAATTATGTCGAATATGCGATATATTGTTTTTGTAATTCAACGTCAATGTAGGTTGTTTACTAAAACACAAAGACAAATAAGATTAAGATTGATAACATAAACAAAAGTAAATACACTTAACTAGTACATCAACCCTAGGTACTAGTCAACTTTCACCATCAACCTGCATCAACACATAACCCTACCTTCATAACCATAAACTAACCTAAATCAAAGCTTTACATTACCTAAACAAACATAAACCTAACATGAAGGCTTCACAAAGTCAAAGGACCATTGATTCAAGATGTTCAATGAAGGAAAACAAAGAAGAAACGCGAGCACGCCTTTCTAAGATGGAGGTCTGCTGCCTTCCAATCTCAGCCCTATCTTCAATTTGCATCCCTCTCATGTGCCGAACAGTCGCTACAGACGAGTTCGTTGGACCAACAACCAACAGCTCTTCAATAAGCACATCTTTTTTTGGGTAAAAGGGACTTCCACCCTGGTAAAATAAGCACATCCCTACGTTGTACACGAGAGGTTAGCTCGTCAATCTTCTCTTGCAGATTTAATTCATCCTGAACAGTATCCCTAACTTCTCCCCAATATTCCACAATCATCATAGACTTGACAGATCGAGAGTTTGATGTACGGGATAGTTGATCCAAGAGGGCAAGACGGGGGTTGGCCATTGTTGTTGTTGGTTGAGATAAGTTTATTTTTAGAGAGGATTAAAAATAGCAAGTGTAATGTGTTGGTAGTTGTAACTTGGAGTTGTTAGAGAGGATTAAATAGAGGGGAAATAGAGAGAGTTAAGCACAAAATGTGTATTGTCATTTAGTAGTTTGAAAATAGCAAGTGTAAAATGTATATTGTTTAGAAGTTATCCTCATTTTTTTTAAACATGATGGATGTTTCTCATATATGTTTTGACTGTTCATTTCTGCATGGGAAAAGGTCTACATGACATTCTCCTCGTTCTCACGGATGTTTTGGCAGGTAATTCGGTGAAAATGGAGTTACGGTTCAAAAGTTATAAAGGTTCAAACTTTTGATGCAAAATGTCCAAATCTAGAGATGACCCAAAATTCAGAGAGTTGTTGGGTCATATTCAGTATTGTGGAGACCCATTGGATCATATTTGGAATTATGTCGACCAATTGGGTTATATTTAGAATTATGATGACCCGTTGGATCATATTCAGTATTATGGTGACCCATTGGATCATACTCAGAATTATGTAGACTTGTTGGGTCATATTCAACATGACATTCTATGGTTGGATTTGGAGGACATATTTGTGACAAAGGATAAACATTAAGTTTTTTTTTGTTTTGTAATATTAAAATTATTTTTTCAAAAAAAGAACAGTTTTTTTCCGTTTTTGTTTTGTGACAACACAAATTCGGTAAACATAATTTCATATATAACCATCAATCGATAATATAAAATGTGTTTCCAAAATCGCCAATGTTCCAAAACTATACATAAGCTACCTATACGCAAATGGTCCAAAACTATACGTATAATCCATTTAGCGGTAATCCTAACCATGTTATTCTCTACAAACATATCATAACACATAAGGCTCGAACTCGTGTTAACCGGCGGTTTTGTCGTTGACTTCCGATATCTTCGCTTCTTCGAGTTTGTCCAAAGCTTAACTGCAGATTTTAAATAGCTTAGGGTTTTAGGTAATGAGAACTATCCAAGCATCGGGTATCAAAGACCCTTTAAACCATTAAGTTGAATTGGTCATTTTAACAATTAGGGTAGGAGGGTAGGATGTTGGATTTTGGGACCTAAACAAGTTCTTGGCGGTGTTGAGTCCACCCCTTCATGTGTAATAGCACTTTAACCAGGTTAATGAGATCAGCGTTCATCGCTTGTGATACAAAGATTTGATCATGTTTGCGCACGACTATTTGAGCGAGTGTGTCTATGGTTGAGGTTGGTGAAAACATAAGAATGATGTTAGTGTGTCTAGTTAAAGTGCTATTATACATTGCCGACATCATTTCATTCTCCTTTTACAATGATCTTCCCAAACACTCACTAACAATTCTCTCCTATATTATCAACCAACAAAATTGAAGTTAGCGGCGGTGACACGTGGCTTCTCGATGGTTCTGAGGAGGTACATAGTTTCTTGTCCGATGATACAGAAAGTGTACAACCCATTTCTTGTTACGGTTTGTTATGGTTACCTGATGATGAGAGTTGAATCTTGAAGGGTAGAAAGGTGGTGCAAAGTGGTTTAGCCATGCTTTGAGAGTTCATAACTGGGTGTGTGTGTTTTTACTGTGTGTTTTTTGGTGAGAAACTCCATGTGTGTGTGAGAGAGAGAGATGTCAGAGATTATAAGAAGATAGATGAAAGGGTTTGTAATGATAGTGATGGCGAGTGAAGTGGAGTTAATGAGGCACCCTCACAAACCCTTTCATATCTCTCGCCACCATTATATCTCTATCATTACAAACCCTTTCATCTCTCTTCTTATCATCTCTGCCTCTCTCTGTCACACACAAACATGGAGTTTCTAACAAAAAAACACACACACGCTTAAACAATCTTAAAGCAAGCTAAACCTTTGCACCACCTTTCTACCCTTCAAGATTCAACCCGCCATCGTGTAACAATAACATACCGTAGCAAGAAATGGGTCAGACACTTTCCCTGTATTCATCGACTAAGAAACCGTGTACCTCCTCGCCAGAACCATCGAGAAGCCACGTGTCACCACCGCTTTCAATTTTGTTGGTTGATAATATAGGAGAGAATTGTTGGTGAGTTTATGGGAAGATCATTGTAAAAAGGAGAATGAAATGATGTCGGGCAATGGTATAATAGCACTTTAACTAGACACACTAACATCATTCTTATGTTTTCACCAACCCTCAACCATAGACACACTGTTTAAATAGTCGTACGCAAACACGATCAAATCTTTTGTATTACAAGCAGATGAACACAACATGATCTCATTAACCTAGTTAAAGTGCTATTACACATGAAAGGGGGTGGACCCCAACACCCTGCCAAGAACTTGGTTTAGGTCCCAAAATCCACCATCCTACCCTCCTACCCTTAATGGTTTAAAGGGTCTTCTTGATACCCGATGCTTGGATAGTTCTCATTACCTAAAACCCTAAGCTATTTAAAATACGCAACGACATATCTTACCTTTTGGCCTCGGCTGTAGTCGCGGCTTGGCACCCGTGACACCCTATATTCCTACAAGTATAAAAGCAAAGCACATAATAAGTGGTTAATTACAGATACATTAAATTGATTTCTATCTTCATGACGCATATATTCCTACAACTAATCAATTTCTACTTTCTAGTCTAGTGTCTTAAGTATACTCCAAAACTGATTTTACCTTAAACTAGTCAATACATTCAATTGCATATAATATATTTTTCTCATGATAAGATCGAAACCGATATCAATGTTGTTGAAGGTTTACTGAAGCTTTTTATAAAGAATGTGAAAGTTATTATAATCACTTACAAACCACAATACCTAAGCTTTTCAATCAATTCGGTCTAACACAAACAAAACCCATGAAGCATTAACCAAATAAGAGATACCCACTTAAGATTACAACTATATAACAAAACTCATGAAGCTTTTACAATCAACAAGAGTATTTATAAAAATTAGTAAAATATACCCACGCGATGATGTAGTATGAGGCTAAAATCATCATCAAGTAAACCAAACTACTTTTCTTTAATAAAATCCAAGTTGGATAAAAAACGAAGGAAGTTGTTTTGGGAACTTGTTTCGTAAATGGTTGGACCTTTCTTATTTTGACCACGAAGCATATGGTAGATTATATTTTACAAAACAATGTTATCTAAATGAAAATCATTATGATATGCCGATTGTATATTATATTGAAGACCGTCTCACATTTTGGTCGTCCGTAGTTTTCGCTTATCATCGGTTTTCATTTTGGAAAAGTAAGTTTTGAAAAATATAGGTCCGACACCTCAATTTTAGGTCAAGGGTTTTCCCAAACGTTCGTGTTCAAAAATTACAAACTTAGATATTCTTGGTCTAATTGAGGATGAAGAGGCATTTGGTATCATATCGAAGATGCAGACGCCTTTGTGTATTGTTAGCTTTGGAGGTTATCTTCATGGGCAAATTATTGGTTCGTGAAGTTGATGATACTTCATGCGATTAGTTGAAAACCTAGATGATTGGGATGCCTTTCCATGGGGAGAGCATATTCGAGGCATTTGTATGATGAAATTTTGGATGTTATGGATAAACACAAGGGATTTCCTTCAAGGTATTAACAAAGACCACAAGTTTGTTCCAACCTATACACCGTGGATTCGTTTGGGCTTTCAAGGTTAATATTTTATGTATCAATATACACCGAGTCATTTTATGTATCAATATTTTATGTTATTATTTTTATTGAACTTGCAAATCCGTAGATAGATATGGATCTGGAGTCATTTGAAAGAAGCATTCTATGGTGGAATAAAGTTCTCGATATTATGCCAAGAGGAGAACGTGGTCAAAGAATACACCTTCAAAAGATCCGATTATAAGTTTTTTGAAAGGTAAAAGTATTCATCAAAAATTAATGCAATCTTTTATTCTACATTAATGCAACTTTTATTCATCTTTATTATTTCATTTTAAGATTCCAACTCATAAAGAACTTACACCGACAATATCTCGAGATCCGATTGGTATATAAAGACGCTTCCATGATTACATACCTAGAACTCCACTGGTGAAAACCACACATCTTACGACGAGTGGTTGAAGAAGATGGTCAAGACGCAAACGTGGCAAGACCGAAGGAAACATTTACCTATTATACGCAGGAGTGAGAGCAGATAATAGAGATCAAGATAATACATGATGGTGTTATTACAGAGTTAAATAAGCATTTGTTCAAACTCGAGGCAATTATTCAAAGTTATTTATACTTTATATTCTCCTCATAGATCCATCAATAATCACACGACTACTTATAATAATATACGCCCAATATTTTGTATCATTTATTTCGTGTTCTTGCTCGAAAAATAAATGGGGTAATATATCCTTTTTTCGTGATATATATTTGACATCCTTTTGTTTAGTCAATAAGTTTGCACCAAATTTACAAAACAGCCCCTCAAGTATCCATTATCGTGAACCGCTAGCAAAGGATTGAAAACCACTATCCGTGGTTTGAAAGACTCCAAGGATACAACAAATTCACAAAAGCCCCTTAAGTATCCATTATCGAACCCGCTAGCGTGGATTGAAAACCACTAGCGTTGGTTTGAAAGACTCTAGCGAGGGATAAAGCAACCACTTTTATTATTATTTTTATTATTTTTTAAATAATAACACTAAACACAAAAGCTCCAAAAGCTCCAAAGTATACAAACAATCGTTCATACCGCATATCACAAATATAAACCAAACACCGAAAGCATTGTTAAGGTTAGCGTGGTTAGAAAATAACTAGAAGTTGATTCAAAATTAATTTATTTTTCGTATATATGCTTTTTATAAATACTTTTTACATTCTTAGGAGAAATTGAGTTAACTAATGATCTTCTATCTGCTTACGCTTGTGATGAGCTTAGTCGTGATTTTCTTGACTTGTTTGAGTCAAGTCGACCAAGCATTGATACTAGTTCATCGTGGCTAGATGAATTTTCGATGACGATGTTGCAAAGGTAATTTACAAAATCAAGAAAGTGTAAAACCCTTTCCGCACCATAACATATCATAACGATTGTAACTATATAAACGCCGAGTGAATTTATTATCCAAGAAGAATTAAGGTTACGACATGAAGAATTACAAAGTGCCCGGTTAAAAGAGCGAAGTTGATGCAACAAGAGAAGAGGGATGGAAGAGGACAAGTTGATCATGGAAGAGGAAAAGAGGTTGCGTATGAAAATGAACAAAGAAAACGGAGAAGCAATCATGAACTCGGATCATATGAAAGCCAAGAGCGCATTTTGCGTTTCAAAAGGAGTGAACAACGTCGGTGAAGCTAATTCAGATATTGGACCAAGGCATATGTTGAAAGAAAGACGATGCTCTAGCTTACTCGATCCGATATGAGTGAAAACTTAAAATTGTCACGCCTGGGTTGAGGTATGAAAAATACTTCCGACAACATTTTAAAATATATCTTGTTAATGACAATTGATTATAAGTGTAATCGTTTCATATACTAGGATCTTGCACGCCCATCAACGCCAACATAGTTCATTTTACAAATGAATTTGACGAATTTCTTGGACAAATTGGACCGCTTAACGCAAGTTTCCTTGGTGTGATGATGTGTGTGTGGATAGAAGGTTTTGGGAAAGTTTGGTTTGCTTAGACTCCTAGGAAAGGTTGGCTAAGGGATGAGGCAAGTACTCACAACAACCGTACCTATTGAATTGATTTATAACGCTTATCACACTCATTCATGTTTCAAATTTACAAGACATGAGTTGTGGGTTAATTACCTTTGGCATGTTAGACCCGATACTACTGATCATGGCGATGGTTAGTAGCTATTTTGTTCAAACACATAAAATCATGCTGCTGTGGTATGCTAATGGTGAAAGATACTCCATTCCATGGTCTCAGCGTTAACCACGTAAGTGATATATATATTTTATTCTAGTCCGCCTCATTCATATAATTAACCTGCTTAGCTTTTGCCATATATTAATGTTATGTTTGTGACCCAAACGTTGTAGGTTTTCATGCCTATTAATGAAACTGAAGCTCATTGGTGTCTTTGCGCTTGGAGATAACACAGCATTGTTACCTTTATGATAGCGGTCAAAATTTTGAAGAGGAATGGCTAGAGTTTTATATCAAACCGAGGAGTGTTTACTGATTTTACTATTTATTCATATGTCAAGATTAATACAAAACCGCTTAACCGTGTTTTAAAACATTAGATTTTTATACTGTGTAACTTTTGTCCACAGCCTACAATTACCGAGGTCCTAGCACAAGCACAAGTATTTGAAGAAAGGCATTGATCCCAAGCTATTTCATTACATTTACTATCGCCGAAACAAGTACCAAGCAGTCGATATTTGGTGATTGTGGTATTTGGGTATGTATTTTTTATACCGCTGGCTTTTGGTGTATCATTGGATGTGAAAGATCCTATTCAGTCAGCGCTTTCATACCGTGAACAAATGGCTAGGTTTTTTTTAACACCGTGTTTGTGTTTAGTGATGTTCTAGTTTTGATGTATTACCGAAACAAATTGATAAACATATGCTCCCTTGTATTTAGTATGTTGTATTATATTGTTGTCTTCAAACTAATGTAATAGGATAATTAGACACTACAAATTTGTATACTAGTAATATTTTTCAAAAAGCACACCAAACTATGGATATACAAAGTAGGGCAAACCCATGCATGCTACTTTACAAGTATTGTCCATTGGGTAATAGCTATTTATGCATTATCCAACATGTAACTAGCGACTTTGTGGGTGAGTTTGACTATATCTTAGATATATCATTGAGAATGGTCAGTACTTTTTAGATGCTTTTTATTGTTCACTTTTGTATCTTTTGTACCTTTTATTAACCAAAACTAAACTTTATCTTACATATATTTTGTGTTTTCGATTTCTACTAACTATGGCATCACAAAACACGTAATCAAAGGCCTGTGGTGATTTATGGTATCAAGAATGGTCAGTAAGTTTGTCCATTTACTTTTTTCTTAATGTAAAGTAAAGTTGGTTTTTACAACAATATTTTGTTTTGTCAATTATTTCCATTGTTACACGTAATGTCCGAAACAACAAGATCTTGGGTTTGATGTTTATCATGGCGTCGGTTCTTTTTATCCCTTAAGCTATTTAGAGATGTTTTACATTCGAGGTTACCTAGGTTGAGTAGGTTATCGTATTCTCAAATATGTGACATCTTGGAAAGAAATTAAGGAGGATATTTGGGCTTGGTATTTTGTCTTCCAAGTAGTAGTCTAGAGGAAGGGTTGACCTTGTAGAAGGTGATAATGATGTCAAGAAACGTATGTCATGGTTGAGCTCCATGGTCTAGTTGAGATCTATGTTTGTCATCACCAGTTCATTTAGTTAGCTACTATCACAAGAACTTGTCTTTTGATTCCTCGATGATGAACCGACATCTAAAATTAAAAGTCACGAAAAGAAAAAAAAGATGTCGATCGTCTGTCGTTTGAAGAACTAATGGCATGGGAAGAAGAGAAAAAAATTCACCGCCTACCTTAGGACACCTTATGTCAAGCCTTTGTTGAAGCTAGTTTATTCAGAGGAAAATCAATTTGGTGGTAATAATGACCTTGAATACATTCCTCCTTGTTTAAGGACTACATCCGACCTTATGTGTCCAATGACTTTGAAGATTCTTAACACGTAAGTCCATCGTTATCGAGTGTTTGTCAAACGAATGTGGGTTCGAGATTAGTCCGTTAAGAGGTAAGAACCTTTTAACAACTTTCGTGTGCCGTAATCATGACCTTCGTGATCCACATGCTACTAGTTTACTCCCATATATTCAAACCATTCTTTAAAGTGTAAGAGGCTTTTTGATGATATTGATGACCTTCCTACACTGGAAGCTCTACTATAGTTCAATATGTGCAAGAAAAGTCGTTTTGAAACCGTACCTTGAAATCTAGGAGATTATTTGATGAATTTGAAGCTGGTAGTAAACAACGATGATATGAAAGGTGATGAGGCAATTAGTTTGGTTAATGATCAGTGATAGTGAAGGTTCCACACCGATGGTTCCATGTCATACCCAAATTCTTCCGATCCAAGTAATCAAGGTATGATGAAGGCTACCATGTAGTAGTTGATCTTCCAGGTGGTATGTACCGTTACAATTTGTATTTGGTTCCTTCTGCATGATGACCGATGAAACAATTTATTTTTAGTCTCATGGTGAAGGCTAGTTAGTGTATGTTACAAACTACTATGTGATGATGGTTCTACTACCATGTGTATGTTACATTGCAATCATTTTGATTAAATATGTTGATGTCTATTTCAATTCTAACTTGGTTCTATCGTTTTCATAGATAAGATTTTCAACACAACCATCTCAATAACACTACAACAATCATCTCAATAAATTATTTCATAGATAAGATTTTCAACACAACCATTACATTGTCAATCGTTACACTCATATCATTCATTATTCAACCATTACATTCATTCAAACAGATGCTAGAACCACATCCTTCTCGATTGCTTTCCTTTTCTTGACTTTTGAAAGAATTCTTCCGATCTTTAATCCTTTTTCCAATGCCTTAACTTTTTATAGTGTAATGCCATCTTGGTTCTCCTTATCCGTAACATCACCATCTAGCTTTTTCTTCTCGATAAGTCCAAAGCCATTGTGGATTGTTGTATGTGTACTATCAAATTGTCAAGATCATCCCTTTCATGTTTGGCACTTGTTCATAATTACCATTTCCGGATAAGTTCAAAGCCATGTGGATTGTTGTATGTGTACAATCGAATTGACCGATTATGCTTATTTTTTGACTTGTGTTTAAAGGAAAAATATTTTAGGAAACTAGATGTTTAATTTTGTAGCGATATAGTCCGAGCGACTTTTTATAGCGATTTATGATACACTAAAACCTTATCTTTTAACTATTTTTATCCAATTTCACCGACCGTAACCCAGTCAAGCGGCAACCGCTGCTGCTCAATTATTAAACCGAATTTGTCAAAAGGTTCGTGATCCTTTATTGTCATGGTCCCCATATCAATATTGACCGATTTTATGTTTCAATATTCATATCAAAATTTTGGCCACATTAACTTAACTTTACATGCTTGTAATTGTTTATAAGGTAATCATGGTAATCGAGTTTGTGGTGCACCAAACATAACTTTTACCCAGGTTTCTTCAACTTCCTCAATTTGTCGACCGTGCTTTTAATGGGAATCAAAGATTTATATTTAATTGATTCAAAGACAACGGAAGAAAGTATGTTGCTCGGTTAGAGGTCCCATTAGGATCAGAGGTAACAAATGGGTAGAATTTGTTCCGAAAACATGTATACGGATGTTCATATGTTACACTTTGTTTAAGATGATGACTCTTTTACGCATCGCTATGATTTTAATGGGTTGGAAGTTGAGGAATATGCCGGTGTAGAAAGTCATATAAGGTTTCAGTTATCTACCGCCATACCCTCATATTCCACAAGTTATTTATAAGAATTAATTTTTTGTTTACGCTTTTTTTAAATAAGTGTATTTTATTACTTGATATGTTATAATTGTCAATCATGTTGTTGTCTCGTACATTGCCTAATTTTCTAGATGGTATTGGGTTGCAAGCATCGTTGTTGTTGTTGAAGGAATGAGTTTAATGTGGATGTTACTTGGGGCTATGAAGGAGGTCATGATCCTCGCCCTTTGTATGTATGGATGATGAAATGTGGTTGACCGCTTGAATATCCGATATTGAATTTGGGGATGTTATTGTTTTTACTAAATTGGAGAACAATAGCTTGAATATAACCGTGTTTTTGTTGGTGGCAAAGATACAGGCGCTTTCTTGGTGTGACGCAATTGTTTTTTCCACAAAATGATCTTGATAATGAAGATGGAGGTAGGCTTGAAATCTCATAATCATATTCAGAATATCATAACATATATCTTTAAGATTTATTTAGATACTTTTGAAACAATGTGATGAGCGAATGCAACATTTGCCAATGGTTTGCTCACCTTGATCATTTTGGTGAGAGAACCGATGTTTACAGAGGTCATGAAATTTTATGTTATCTAGACTTGTAAGTTTGTGTTTTGTGTGTACTTTTTCTCTATGCATTTATATAATTTTATATAATTTTTGTAAATGTTAAACACCGTGATATTCCGCACCATTTTCTTCACAATCATCCTATGCATTTTTTCAAAATGAACTTTTAGAATGATGCAACAATACATGATGCGAATTCGATTGACTATCATAGAGACAATCCATACCGGTGAATCATGTGAATGCATTAGGTAACTGGACCCACTTTTTGAAGATTGTGAGTTTGAGTATGGAAAGATGATAAGGTTTAAGTTCATGTATGTAGATTGTTATGATGATTTGGAGTATCCTCTTTCCATATTTGTTAGAAATCGGATACGCTTCTTGAATGACATTTTAAGTTTTATTTATTTATTTTGGTTACATGAACAAACTTTCAAGTAGGTGTGTATATACTTGTATTCGATTGATGCTTAGATGTTACAAATTTTAACATTTATGGTAAGTACTTTTCAATATGGCCACTTTATGCTGCATTGATCGCGGTCAACCCTTTATACGTGATATGTTTCATTAACAACACCAAACAAACATTTCAATAAAAATTTCACGATATATTTTCAACACAACCATTATGTTGGGTTTATGTTCCTCGACATCAAAAGAGAATGCAATTAGAATCGCCATTACAACCATGGGAACCTTACAACCACTATCAAGACATCGAAGAGAATAGAAAGATCATACTAAAACTACCCAAAGAGGACACAAGCTTGACATCTACCACCACCCCTACATAAGGTCAGTATCCACTACTGGGCATTTCAAACCATCGCAGTGGTTTTCAATCCACTCCTAGCATATTGTTGGTTTTAGGTTCCCGATCGTGAATTATTTCAAGTATTTGAACCATCGCTAGAGTTAATGAAACCACCGCGTAAGAATGAATCCATCGCTTGAGTTAAACCACCGCTAGTAGTGTTGTGTAACCATCGTTAGTACATTGTAATCACCGCTAATTGATAAGTCGGTTTAATGTTTTCTCGATAGATAAATACGTGTTTTATTTATATCTTAGGCTAGACACACTGCGAACTAGTTCGTCTGTGCCACTCAAATTTTCTCTCCCGACGATTCGACACCTAGTTGCCAAAGTGACTGAGATTTTTTTTAATTCAAATATTTTTAAAACAAAATTAAAATTCATTAAAATAAATTAAAACATTACAATATATTAAAAATTAAACGACAAATACATAATACATAAATCCTAAATCTTAAATCCTAATCAATACTCCCGTCCGCAGGATCATACGCTGGAGGTATATAATCCCGAGGCGAGACAAAGCTTCGCTCACCGGAGATTCCTCACCGAGACTCTCGTCATCATCTTTGTTCACCCGATAGCTCCAATTGACTTTGGTGTTGATGTTGTTCGTTACCCTTTGAACACACCGCCACAACTTGTCAATAACCGCCATCTCTCGCGGGCCTCCTTCATAAATTTCTCAATCACACTTTTCGCTCGGTGTTGATGTCGTTGCAACTCTTGTAGTTGTCTCTTATTCGCAATTTCTCCCGTCCTCCCCCGCTCAACAATTGGATGACGCGATAATAGCTCTTTTCGAGCCTCATCGTCGTTATTGCATTGATTTTGAACGACGTTTGCATATCTTTAGCGTAATGCGAGACAAAGATGCCATAATAATCTTATGAAAGAGAAGTGTGATTTTGATGTTGAATGTGTTTGAAATTGTGTGTTTAAAAATGTGTTTGAGGTTGGTATTTATAAAGTTGTAAAAGTGGTAAAGTTTAATTTTTTTAATTACAAAAGGAATATTGTTTGATTTTTGGGTTTACAACTCGGTTGAGGAGGCAACCGATTTCAAGGTTTCTTCCCCAACCGAGCTCAACCTTCTTCCCCACAATGGCATGACCGACCATCACCTAGCTCCTCAACCTTGCTCAACCGAGCCCTCTGTGACTAGCGAAGGTGTGAAAAAAAGGCCCGAAATTGAATAAGCGATTTTTTAGCTAATTATTTAAGCAACTATGGTTTTAAAATTTATAACCAACTTTTTTATTCAACGTTTACATTATAGTACATCGACAACTCGTAGTACTATCACATAAACCAAAATATTTCGAGCGACTTTTAAAAGCGCCTTTTTCATTTTAGCGATTTATGATATACAATACTTTATCTTTTATCTTTATGTGGCCATATTCACTTCCTACCACCGTAACCCTAGTCTTAATAATCGAATTCAATCATTTCGCTCAATTATTAAAATTGAATTGCAAAAGTTCATGATACTTTATTGTCATGGTCCCCATATCAATTTTGTCTCTATTTAATGTTTCAATATTCGTACTAAATTAGGGTTTATATGTAAAATTATATATATATATTTTAAAGTATTGTATTTATGTGTTCTGCATGTGATGGCACCTAGTTGGACTTCGGATCCTCGTTACTGCTTGACGCTCATGTTTTCAGTTTTATTTCCAACCACGAGGTATGAAAATGGGGGTTTTTATTAGAGTGTCCAAGGATAGGAAGTCGGACTATAGTAGTATGTGCCAAGATTTTAAAGAACATCTTGAGCTAAATTTCCATTCGTTGTTTTTCGTTTACCACAATGTCAATTAGAGGTAGGCTTGAAACTAATAGAATGTGATAGGATGGGTCGCCATGTATGACCTTGCCGATCGATATGGGAAGTTAATGATGTATATGGCACATAATCCCCAAAACTTATTTGATTTTTATTATCGAATCTTAACTTTTATGATTCAAGATGATTATACAACTAAATTGATTATCCATGGAAGAAGATTAAAAGATCCAAGCAATATGACATATGATGAGCTTATTGTTCAATAAGAAGAAGCGAAAGCAACCTTATTGATGTTAATGTCGATATGTCTCATAGACTTAGGAATGTAGTTGCTGTTTATAGCGTGTGTTGGTTTTCATTGAAGAGCAAGATAAAGCCTTTGCAGCAATCGATAAAAATAAAATAAAACAACGCTATTTTCGGTCGTTAGATGCTACTTTGAGACATAAATCTAATAAACCGGGCGATATATGTGTCACAAAATAGCATTTAATGCCCGTGAATATCGTCTTTTTTATAGTACACTTCTATTTTACCCGAGTGCGCCAAAGTTACCAATTAATTCATATCACACTTACCACAGACACATGTCCATATCGATTATCCATTATTTTGATGATGTAGGTTATGTTTTCAACACTACGCTGCAAGCCAAGATATCAAGGGAGCGTGTTCTAACACGTATGTTCCAACAAAAGTACTTTAGACACACATAAATAACTAAGTGAATATATTAAAATATCCAACAAAATTAACCTTACTAGGTTTATTAAAACATCCATAAGCATAAACATAAACTTTGTGGGTAAAATTTAAAAAGGGTAACAATTTTAAAAATTGTAAAAGTAATGTTAAAAAGGTACTAAAAGGTTCAAAAAGTGTACAGTAAAAAAGTCGCTAAAATTATTTCGCTTAAGTCGCTCAGCATTGGGAATGACCTAAAAGTATAAAAAAATATTTTTGTAAGTTTGACTTTTTTTACTGTCAACTCAAGAAGCTTGATTGTCAAAATTTGAAGCCGATTTCAAACAACAACAAAGTGAGATGACAAATAAGCTTGACACCCTTTTAAAGGTTTTCAATGACCGAATAATGGGAGCACTCCCAGTGATACCGCCAAGAACCCAAAGGTTAACGGTCTCATCAACCCAAGGTTCTTGTCCATCAAAGGAGGCGATATCCATGCCCTTCATCACATCCCCAATTTCACTTGGTTAATACTATCAAAACATGTTTCAAGCAAACTCAAAACGTGCCGAAAAACCAAGAACACAATGAAAATCAAGTTTCGGTCAATAAAAATCTTGAAACACCAACTAATCAAAAACCCAAAATAACCATAGAAAATGAATTCAAAGAACTTTAAAAAGAGAAACCGGTTCTTGATGTCTCAAGGTCTATTTTGGAGATACCCCAACTTTTTTCCTAAAAAGTTTTGACACCTTGAGCAAAATGTGTGTTTGCATAATTATCCCTATGATTTAATCATTTTATTCAAGTTATCATTTCTCTCTTCTCCATTGAAGATGCTCACACAGTTCTCTCCCAAATTTTGGAAATATAGATTTTAATAAAATGGTAATCCAAAGTTTTATTCCTTCGCATTAGGTAACGATAAATAGGAAATAAATAGGAAATAATGAAAACATCAAACAACTACGACTTGGAGCAATTGAGACATGGATGATACACAATACACATAATTTCTTTCCACATTAAACCTTACACATACATAAACAGAAATATGAAGACATACCAACACTTGATACACACTGTTATCGAGACTGAAGAACACCTTTTATTCACTGTAATATATATCTCCATCAAGTGGGAAAGTGTTCTTCAGGGTGGGAGTTATACAACACCAGCATATTGAACACTCTTGAAAAAATCTAACTTCCCAACCAGGTCACCATCAACTCCTGAATTTCATTTGACAGACACATTTTGGAGTATGATTCTGATGTGAGTCGTTTGGACAGTAAATTTTATTCCACGATTGAATGGGTTTGATCTAAGATTAATGGAGTTGAATTTATGTATCATTAGCTGCTTAATAAACATAAGTGATGCTAAATAGCGCATGATGCACTTGCCTGTTTCAGATGAGTAGTCAAAACAGCATAACTTTCTGCACCAAACAGCACAGGAAGACTACATTGACCTTGAGCCACCATACACATGTCGCGAGCCTCACTTGTATTATATATTAATGCTCTTGCAGTGATGTTCAATTGTACCTGTTTAATTGCATGGTTAGATGTAAGTGACTGGTATAAACCTCTAACCAGGAACATCCTAATTTAGCTAAGACATACAATTACAAGGCAACATCATTAGTTCGCTTGACAGGAATCGAGATTGCTAATAATTTATCATTGTTAGGTCAAGTAAATTAGAACGGAAATGAAATTTTCACTTTCTGTTGATTCTGACATTCACCAAGTAACTTCATCTCTTAATATTAACAATATTGGACTATTTAAAACCAAGCAACCCCTTAAAAATAGTTAATTATAAGAGTAAAATAATATTACCTCCACCCGTGAATCTAAGCTTTCTACCCCAATCCGATACCTACCAGATTGCAGAATTTTCTGGTGGATCACGCCGTTTCCTTGCCAGACACAATTTAAATTTTAAAATAAGTACCACAACATTAACAGTATATAACGGACTAAACGTGAAAACTTTCATTCTTACCGTGAATGGTGTTCCCATGCCGCTGATGAAGCATGAAAAAAGGGTAGTAAAATGTAGAATCTTCATAATCTGCAATTTAAAATACTGCAGAATTAATTATATGTGCTAATAAATTCTCAACCCGGATGATAATATGCAACAAAATACATTGACATTGCCATTTTCAGGTATTGAAATACCTCGAGTTATAGAAAGAAGCAATGATGAAGAGCTAGGAACACTATAAAAAATGTCCATTTCAGATCCCTCATTCAAGAAATACAACCAATCCTGTGGCACATGGTTTGAAAAGAATTACTAGTATTAGCATTATTTTGGACATTATTAGGATATAAGATGAAAATAATACACTTGCCTCAACTATACGGCCAGCCTCTGTTGATGCATTATGTGTATCTGACCATGTACGTAAGACATCTAAAGGTGGTTCTTTATTGAGCATGTATAGAATTGGCTCAACTTCTTTATAAGGGACTTTTTCTGCCTAATTGAACGCAAGAACACGGTTATTAGACAAATCAATGTAATTAATACAGTTCAAAACTACCTTATTCCAAGAATATAAGAGCATCAAAATCTTACATTGATTGACTGTACAAAGTAGGGAATTGCTGCTTGTATCAGAAGAGAAGAACCCTCACCAACTCGGTAAGTAGTACCCATGCCGGTGGGCCCAAACACAACGATCATGAATGCTATAAGATGACATATATAACGTAAGTTGCGTTACTTATATGAGTTTAGAACGTAAAATAGTAACACTTCAGTTAATAACAGTATGTCTTAACTCTTAACCATTTATATTAGTAAATTATACAGTACATATTTTAAATCTGCAGCTCTCGCATCCATGGGACTAACTAAACCAGGGCATTATTAAATGTGCCCCATGTGTGACATGTCAAGTGAATTCCGCACAAGTTGAGTGAGTCAAGACATGTTTTAAAAAGAATACATAATATAGCAAATTTAGCAACATTCAAAAGTGAAAAGATGAGGAGTCCAATTAAGTTGGCTTAGTCGACCTACTAACAATTTACAGTAATAAATAAGAAAATATATTAACAGTTTGGTAAATGTCATCAGTTGGTTGTTAATAAATAATAATGAACCATTGTAAGATTTCAAATCCTGGTCATCCTAATGATCTCAAGTAAACAAAATGATTTCTTCTGAATACGGAAACCCCTAATGATATAGGCTGGTTAGATAAAAAAGGAATTAAGGATCCGCGCAGGTGAATGCAACGCATGCAAACCTTCATGAACTAGCTAGATATATCCCAACAAGCATATAGTAATGAACGCAAAAGAAAGGCCACGCAACTAAATTATATTACTAATCAACATCTAGTCATCTACATATATGCAAATAAGAAAATGAAAGAATATACTACTATATAATGTGTTAACAGTGAATTTTATTTATACCGAATGTGAATAAGATCACCCGACAAAAAGTATCCTATCAGAATCGATGTAGAGTCAGGGTCCTGCGTTGGAGACTCTTGAGGTTGAGGAGATTGCTGAAGCAACGGAATTTCTTGTTTACCTTCCATATCCTAGCTACAAAATAATATAAAAATGAACAAGACAAATGCAGTGGGAAATCGGGAATGAATACAAAAACACAAACAATCCAGTGATCAATCGATTGTACCTTTGATTAACAATGAACTGAGAATGGTGTGAGAAAAATCTGAAGTTCAGAAGAAGCATTAAATAGGAGAATTGAGACCATGAGCATTCGTAAGCCATTTACTTTTTAAGTTTGGAATTTTGTGAGAATTAGATAAAGATATTGATGGACAGTTACAAATTTTAGAATTTAGTCTTGCACTTTTTACTCAAATTTATGGCTAGCTTGATGCTTTAAATGCTTTTTGTACTTTTTACTGAAAATAGTGGACTTATATAATACATATTACATATTCACAAGTTTTTCATGTTAGAATTATTTACGCCTCTATCCATGATGTTATTATTATTTATTTTTTCTTGATATATTAAAATTTTAATTACCTAATGGGGTAGCGTGTTCCATATACCGATGGTTGTAATGTAGCTTTCTATTACAACCGAATTTCCAATAGTACAAACATAACATGTCATAAATCTTGTAGCATCAAGATCCGTAGCATTAATACAAATCTGTGTATCCAATAACCAAATATTGAGGTTCACCACCGTAAATGAGACCAACATCAGATGTTCCTTTCAAAATAACGAAAAATGTGTTCACCGCATTCCAATGCTCTTTTCCACGATAAGCCATATATCGTGACACAACACTCAACAAGTGAGCTATATCCGACCTAGTGCAAACCATAACATACATCAAGCTCCTATAGCACTAGTATAGGTATTTGGTACATATACTCTATTTGTGTCTCTCTCACTCTGAGGTGCACAAGCAGTGGATAAACGACAATTTGCCGAGGAAGGAGTATTTGCCGATTTTGACGAACTCATGCCAAAACGAGAAATGATCTTCTGAATATAGCTTTTCTGTGATAAGAAAATCTTACCATGTTTTCGATCTCGAATTATTTCCATACCCAAAAAAATTCGAGTTGCTCCCGGATCTTTTATATTAAATTTTGTATTGAGAAGAATCTTCAACTTATTAACATCGTCTATGTGTTTATCCGTTGCGAGCATATTATCAACGTAGAAGAGTAAGTATATAAGTGATCTCGACATTTCCTTTTGATGATAGACACAACAATTATAAGCACTTCTACTAAAACCATGCTTTACCATAAAGTTGTTTGTACTATTGTATCGGGATTGTTTCAAACCATAAAGAGATTTTTGGAGCTTATAAACGTAGTCTTCTTTTCCTTGAACAATGAAGCCTTCGAGTTGGTTCATATAAATTTCTTTCTCAAGGTCACCGTGAAGAAATGCACTCTTAACATCTAATTGTTCCAACTCCAAGTAAAAATATAAATAAAAATAAAATATAAATAACATTTTCATTCCCAAAAAATTACAAGTAACGTAAAATGTTGCAACTTTTAGGGCAAATGGATTAAATTTTTTTTTGGCTTCTCGCCTAATAAAGAATGAAGAGATTAGCAGATGGTTATTTGATGTGTTTGATTTGAACCAAAGATAAAGCCAAGTCGCAAGTATCAATTGTCATGTTACCTTAAAGCATGTTCTCTAAAACCATGGAGTTTTGGGGAAGTTCTATGTTTGAAGTGACTTATTTTGACTGCTTCCCTATACGAGCGATGCCGATATAACCTATTTGTCATATATATATTTTCCAAAAGTTGCTGACTGCTATTTGTGTTAGATATAGGATTTCACAAACACATTAAACCATAACCATGTGGGGCGTTATCAATGTTTAGAGAGAGAAAGTTCTAGTGAGAGAAAGGAAGAGAGTTGAGAAATATGTGAAACAAAGAAAAATAGTATTGAAGCTCCAACCCTCTACCTTGGGAGGTAGAGGGTATTTATAGTTCTTACAAACAAACGCCACCTACGGGTGTGGATCGGGCATACGATGGGTAAAGACCGTCAGTCCTCCACGGTGTTACATAACTAAATACTACTAAACATAAAATAACTACGACTACGAGCTTTCAAATGATTACATATTCTTGAGGTGACCGACTCTTTAATACCTGGAATTTCTAATTCCTAACAGTCTCCCCCTAAGGGAGGTCACCTCAAACACACATTAAAATTACATTGAATACAAATAGATATAACATTGAGATTGTTCTTGGATTCTTGTCCATGTTCTTTGTTCTGTAGCTCGTAGTCTTTGTTTCTTCATTATTGCATGTTTGAATAATCTGAGTGGAGGTCTTTAACTGATCCACGTGATACTAAGTTTTGAGCCAGCTTTGAGATCATCAGCCACATTTAAATCTCTGACTCAACCTTTGTGGTGTTGGTAATTAGTGATGTTGTGACTTGTGGACCGACATGCTCACATTCTGGATCATGCTTTATTCTTATCAGAGTAGCGGAAGCTTTCGTTGATTCATGATATTGGCGCAACAGAAGCGAAGCATGGAGTGAAAATATCGAGACATTGATGGACCAATCATGATTTCTTTAAATATGAATGTGTTGTGTGAGCATGCGGCTATGGATTGACCGCTCCATTCGATCACCGCAAATGTCGGGAGTACCTGCATAAGACAGTTAGCAATAAAGCGCACGAAAGTGTCTTTGATCACTTCGATGAATTGAGGTACACGGCCCACGGTTCCCGTTGATCAAGACAAATCGCTGTGATCGGTATAATTCAAGAATTTCCTTGATGGGGTTTCGCAATGCTCTAGCCGATCTCAAACCGGAGCATCTCAAAGAAGACAACACGGAGTGAGTGAACCAATGAATAGAGATTCACCGATTGAAAAAAGATTTGAAAACAATCGTGTATAGCTCAATAGAAATTGTTTTGCAATACAACGAAGTTTTAGTGAAAAATCATTTATCAATCATAAACGCCTTTTGATTTGAAATAATAGTACACATCAATTTGCTAGAGAAAAAGTTTTAAGCACAACAACCGGTTTTCAAAGGCATCCATCAATCCATTTTCTTGGACCTGGATTGATTCAATTTTGAATCGCTCCACTGATGAGGTCCATATGACACAATCAAGTCTTGGCAATACCACAAGGATAGTGCGTAGGACTCATAAGATATAATCTCACATTCCACATTGTGTGAAATAGTGAGTCTTCAAGAAATAAGTGTCCTAAAGAGATTAATTGATGATCTCGAGGCTCTAGACTCAATTAGTGCTCTTTTGGTTTCCTGTGCCGGAGACTAGGGAGAGGGTCTCCTTCTTCAATATCAACAATCTCTAAGAGAGAGTCGATAGATTATGTAGGTTCCCTGTGAGAATGAAACAAGCCCTTTAAGAGGAACTTGAGTAGCTTGGGAAGTTAGTGCAAGGCGTCCGGGTCCATGACGTCTTGTCTTCAATACCAGTGTTACCTTAGTAACCACCAAGAGCATATGAATTGAACTCGGTTTCGCCCTAAAGTTGAATTATTGGAGGGCTATTTCTTTTAACCCTTTTCTCATTCAATTCTTTTTCATTCTTCAACCCTTCAAGCTTACCGAGACTTCATAACTAGAACCTTGTTGGGTTTGTTTCAGTACTAGCTCAATCTCAGTCCGCACACTTCCCATATCTCACTTTTCTTCTTTTTTCATCATACCTAAGGAATTATATACTATCTAGTGGATTGTCCCTGGGTAGATCCCTCCGGTTCTGGCGAATCATGGGACCTCAACCTAACCTTATCAACCTTATATCACCATACATAAAGTAAAGTTGGTCGGTCTTTTTGGTATCGTTCATCTGCCATTGGAACCAATTGTAAACCATTTGAAAATCAATCAAGATACTTGTGATATAGAATCAAAGCATTTTGTATCTTAATTGTTTTGATATTTTAGAAAGGCTCCCCCTCAACATATGCATAAAAATTTAGAATTTGTTTAACACATGGAGGCAAGAGATCTTTGAAATCGTTAGATTGAGAATGAAAGGTCCAATCTTTTGATTAACGTTTTCTAAAATAATCATCATCACTTCCTAATCAATTTGAGTAGATAAAACATTTTAAGGAAGGATGAGGTTTTCACAAGTTTGCTCCCCCTCAATATGTGCATAGATGTTTGAGAATATTTTGCACATATTAGGAAAAGACGCACATTGAGATAAATTGATCACGTTTCAAATATTTGTGGTTTAAGATAGATGCTCCCCTCAACGTGTGCATAGAAAATTTGAAATCGTTTGTCACTTGCGGGAGGCAAACATACTAATCACTTATGAAACCATCTATCGAATTATCGGTTTAAATCCAATTTAAATCACAAATTCTCCCCGATCACAATTATCAAATCATTTGAGAATCGTGATCTCGATGATTTAAATTGTATTTGAAAGCTTTTTAAGGAGAATTGTGACTTGATTTTGAAAACATTTTAACTGATAAGGATCGAATTTTGAGACTTTAGACTCCAAAGATTTAAAGATGCTTGAATATCTTTTGAAAACAAGCCATTGTTTGAAAACAAATACACTTTTTAATTAACAATCATTCTCCCTCTCAATCAATGACATAAGTTGTTGATTGAGATAGATAGTTTTAACAACCGTTTAGTACAAATGATTTTCAAAAAATTGAGCCCGAGTAATTTTTCAAAGCAATTCGTTTTCCTTGGATAGTGAGAAAAATTTAGAATCAGAGCATGAGATTTGAAAAACAAGATAAAGTATGGCTCTGTTCTTTCTTTTTAACACGGGTTACTGCCTGAAATGACAATAAACCACTATTTTTCTTCTCCTCATTTTTATTATTTTTTTATTTTTTATTTTTTTTTATGAAAAACTATGTACATTCGATGAACATCTAAAGACCCGTGACATTCTTTGAATATCGAAACAAAGTCCGTAGATGATATCGAATCGAGAAAAACATGACAAAAAGGACAATATTTTTGAGGATTTTTGAATTTTTCACATTTTTATGGATTTTGAAAGTTTTATAATTTTCTATTTGATTTTTGAAGGTTTTGTAATTTTGTATTTTACTTTTTAAAAAAAATATATACAAAGAGATAGATGAAGAAAGACCTTCACTCCTCGTCTTCCTCCTGAAGACGTTTGAGTGTTTCTGGTTGAAGGCTTTTCAAGCCAAGTCGTGGAAGAATAAACTCAAAACGTTCTCTTGGAAGAGCTTTGGTGAAGATGTCTGCTAACTGGTATTCAGTCCTCACAAAATAGAGTTCCACCACACCTTTTTCCACTTGTTCCCTGATGAAATGATGTCGAATGTCGATATGCTTTGATCTTGAGTGTTGAACGTTGTTGCATGAGAGAGCAATAGCACTTTTATTATCACAAGATGTAGGATTTTGTTGAATACAAAGCCATAGTCGGTTAATTGAGATCTCATCCATAGGATTTGAGCAAAACAAGATGACATGGCTATGTATTCACCTCTGTAGAGGAAATAGAGGTACTCATTTGCTTCTTTGAAGACCAACTCACAAGCTTATCACCCAAAACCGAGCACCTCCGCACGCACTCGACGAGTATCTTGACATCTGCATGATCGCATCGCATATGTCGTTAGTGACATACCGGTGTCCTTGGTACCAAAGTCCCATGTTGATGGTTCCTTGGAGGTACCGAAAGACCCGCTTAACCGCTTCTAGGTTCTTTTTGGTAGGTTTAGCTCGATATCTAGCACACATGCATACAATGAATGTAATATCGTGTCTCTTGGTGTGAGGTACATCGAATATCGATGTCTACTATATTTCGTTTGGTCTACCAAGATCCCCGAGTGGTTGATAAGGTTTTAAAAGGCACCATTTTGAGGGTCGTTTTAGCCCTTATTTGATCACTTTTGTATCCGTTATTACTTAATATCGTTCCTTTTCACTTTTTAGGTCTCTTGAAGGCAAAATCTTGGAATGGCACTTATTTGGACGAAAAGGCGCGAATATACAAAGAAAATGGCCAAAGTCGAATCGAGACACTCAAAGTCATTGAAAATAGAAGGCGACGGCGCCATCGCTTAAGCGCGACGCCGTCGTAGGATTTTTGACGGTCAAGACAAAACTCGTATTTTCAAGAGACGGCGTCGGGCTTTAAAGGAGTAGACCGTCGCAACTCGGATGGCCTAGATGCAACCCAGACGGCGTCGGTCAAGAGACGGCGTCACAGGCATAAGGTGACATCGTCGCAAGGTTAACGTGGCCAAGACGAAACCCTAATGACGGCGACACGACGGCGTCACGAAACATAAGGTGACGCGTCGCATATGTAATCTTATATATAGAATCCGAATTTTTCGCTTTTAGAGAGTATTTTGGAGTAAAACCTAAAACCGAACCTAGGGTATCTTGTACGATATTTTAGGGTTCTAAACCCTATTTTACATCAAGATAAGTCTTTACTTCATCAATTCAATTATGTCTTTGATTATTTGTGTGTATGCTTGCATGTTCTCCATGTCCGCTAATTTACTTGTGTGTTTGCTTAGGAATATGAAACTTAATTATTGAATATTGATTGGTTGGTTCTTATCTTAGTTGACTAATGACCTAGTAATGCGATAGGTCATTCGTTGTGTACTTAATGCTTGATTCATCTTTGTGAACCTTAGAATATGATTACCTGAGTAGTTGTAGGCTAAACCATCCAAAGAGTGCCTTAGAGTATGAGTTTATCATCCCTAGTGGGTTTTGTAAACGAGACCCTTTGGTAAGTTCGAAGAGTTAGGGAGAAACGCATACCCTACAACTTTAGACACACAACGCAACTAAGAATAAGGACGTGACAACTCAACCATCAATAAGAAATAATTAAGGAGTAGTAAAACCTAAGTAAACACATCTTTAAACTATCATACGAGCATACATTAATTAGACATAGACTCCCACAACCTTAGTTTAGATAATTAGATAATAGTAGAGAAATCGGTAGAAATACCAAACCCCCCAAATCCAATACCCGAGATTCGTACCTTTCAATTTCATAAAATATAAAAATACAAAAATAATCTTCTTCAACCTCAACCTTAGCGTAGTAACTCCTTACTAGCATTCCTATTCCCCAGAGAACGATATCAATACCCATGGCTTACCCTAATTACTACACTACAACGATTAGGTTCATCGCCTAGGTGTTATAAAACTTACTCAAGATAAGGAAGTTTCCTTGACCCCGAACGACGCGTGTAGCGTTATCAAGTTTTGGCGCCACGGGAATAGAATAGCTAGTTAGTAGTCCACTTCGTTTAGGTTCTTTGCTTGATTCCTATCAAGTAATTTTTTTTTCTCATTTTTAGCTTTCTCTTAGTCTATCCCCCTTCTTTGTGACCTTTGTTCGTAATACCCATCACTTTTCATCATGGAGGATGATAACCAACCACCACTCATCAACCCACCACCAAATGACCCGCCAAGAGCCCGTACTCTTGGTGAATACTCAAGACCAAGCCACCTAGGCTATAGGAACACCATTGAGCTTCCCGACCAAGCCCAAACTACGGCCTGCGATCCGACCCCATCCGGTTGGTGCAAAGCGGATGTGCATTCCATGGACTTCGTTCAAGATCCAAATCGACATCCGAGGATTTCCTCAAAATTGTCGATTCCATCGACCTTGATGCTACTACTCGGGAGACCACGCTGCGTCTCTTCCAATTCTCTCACGGGACCAAGCTAGTAATTGGCTCGAGCGACTTCCGCCGGCTCCATCTCAAGTTGGGATGATCTTACCTCTCGCTTCCTTGCTCAATTTTTTCCACCGGGAGAACCACTAAGCTTAGGAATGACATCTTGATGTTCCAACAACGTCAAGGTGAATCTCTCTGAAGCATGGACCCGATTCAAGGACTTACTTCATAAAGTCCTCATCACGGCATTGATCTTGGCCCAAGTCCAAATCTTTTATGATCATGTCAATTTCCCACTAAGCGATCCATTGACCAAGCGGCCGGTGGAAAACTTAGTGATCTCACCGCGGAAGAATCATGGGGTATAATAGAGGACCTTGCCCTCTACGACAACGAAAGTTAGGATGACCCCCGTGAGCTACCTAAAACCGTCAAGGCAATCTCCTTGCCTTCCATCGACTCACAACCTTCCGACCGTAGGATGATCGAACTTGAAGATAAAGTTAAATTCCTCATGAGTTCCTACCAAAATCCTAAGTCCTCACGACAAGTGAATCACATCACTCTACCTTGTGAGTTATGCAGTGGTCCCCATGACACTAATGATTGCACAAGGCTCCCCGAACAAGCTTTTGCGGACTACGCCTCCGTGCGTACCGACGGAGCGGGAGAGAAGTGGTACACTTTCAAACCCGAACAAAACAACTTAGGAAACTCGTACAACCCTCATGGAGAAATCACCCTAACCTTAAGTGGAACCAAAACTCAAGCACACCCCAAAGCTCATCTAGTTTGCCCACTAGGTTCAATTCTTTTAATACGGGAACCCCACTAATCTTGAGGCAATTGCATCTAGATTTTGTCATCCCAAGAGACTCGATTGAATAAGCTTGAAGCCGATTTTAAGCAAAAACAAAGCGAGATGACAAACAATCTTGATGCCCTCTTAAGAGCCTTCAATGAACGGGAAGTTGGAGCACTCCCAAGTGATACCATAAAGAACCCAAAAGTGAATTCGATTGCGTCGACTTCATGTTCTAGTTCACCATGGGAGAATGCACGACCATGCCCCTCACACCCGATGGTTCACTCGGTAAATGCTATCAAAAAGGGTTCCAAGCCATCCAAGAGGTACCAAGACCCGGCACCATTGGTAGAGCCTACTCTTGAGAAACCCGTCAGCCAAGAATCCGAACCTAGTTTAGAGGAGGAGTACAAGGAACTCCATCAAGAAAAACCGATTCTTGAAGTCTTAGCTCATGCACCTTATTATAATGCTTTGAAAGAAAAATATGAGTTAGAACTTAGGCTTGGAAAACATGGGTTCGCTTTTGTGCAAAACAACTTACCTAAGAAGTTAGACGATCCCGGCTATTCACTCTTCCGTGTAGGCTTGGAACTTCCAAACCACTCGACGCTCTAGCCGACTTAGGATCATGCATCAATCTTGTTCCGTTGTCCTCCATAGAAGCCTTAACTTAGGTAAAATAGAACCAATGGAAACCATCTTAGGTCTAGCGGACGGTAGTGTGGCACGTCCGGTAGGAATAATAAAGGACATGGTAGTACACGTGGGAGAGTTGACTCTTTTGGCCGACTTTCATGTGCTAGACATGAATAAGGACCCGACATGCCCATTACTAGTTGGAAGAGGATTTTAGCTACCGCTAGTGCCATCATCGATTGTAAGATGTCCAAAATAGTGGTAGGAGAGGGAGTGCTAGATCGGTTCACGATGTCAAAAGCATACGTACTACAAGGATGAGGAAATCCCACAAGAGATTAGGTTGGATAGAGAGCCTTCTAGATATGGACCTTGGATTGATAAGAACATCATAGGCCCTCAAAGACCTTTTTACCTAGATAAAACCTTCACTAGTAAAGCAATTTTCCAAGAAAAGAAATGGCGAGGACATGGAAGTGAACCCGTTCGAGGACGCCTTTAGTATTTAGGAAGATGACCGAGTTCCTAGGAAGCTTGCCCATTAACCTTGTCATGAATAAGTGGAAAGTTGAAAATCAACACAAATGGGATTGGGATAGACCGCCTAGTGATGGTAATGGAGAATGGCACATTAGGATACAAATCTATGATCCCGATGGTGAAAAGTTTGAAAAGACATATTTAACCGAACGTACTACTAGGAACTTGAATGATAAGTTTGATCCTTACGACATTGTTGAGGATAGACTTACTTATATCGGTACGTAGGAGCACGACTATGAGTCTAGCTACAAGACTCTTAAATAAAGAAAAGCGCTTCGTGGGAGGCAACCCATGCTTAATTGTTTGCTCGTTAGTGTCATATGTCTTTTATTAATTGTTTATCCTCATGTTTAAATTTGTAAAAATGCTTTATTTTGTTTTTAACCTCGTCTTAATTGCATATAAAGATATTTTACATAAGGGATAAGTGTAGGGAGGATTACACACGTTTTCAAAAGAAACGTAAACATGAGAATAACAATTAACTAAAAGATATATATGTTTGTTTGTTCGAGTCAAATGCTTGTATCGAGTCATAATGGATGTTTTTGCGTAAATTTTTCCGATTCTAAAGATGTAAATTTTCCGAATTTTTTTTTTTTCGAAAATCGCAGACCCGCTTTTGTCGGGATAACTGACGGCGTCAGATTGCAACTGACGGTGTCGGGAAGGAGTAAAACATCGGATCACTTTTTCTCGTTTTCGAGCTACTTATAAATTTTGAAATTTTCCGGTCTTAATTTTCTTAGAAATTGTAAACATCCATTCCACAAGCATTATATCCTAGTTTAAATCAAGTCTTATATATATTATTACTGCCGATTTTACGCGAAGGTTTCGTTTGTTTTCTTCAAGTGTGAGGTTTAGTTTGTCAAGAAGAAGTTACATAAGATTGGAAGGAGCTTTTCACGCAATAATTCTTCTTGGAAAGGATTTAACCACCACTTTACACGGATCCTACCAAGCTAATCGGGAGTATTAGTTTCTTCGTTTTAATTACCTTCCATTATCATAACTTTGATACTTTCGGGAACATTGGGGACAATGTTCAATTTAAGTGTAGGGAGGGAAAATAAAGCGGAACTTTGAAACTATGCTTATCCTTGATTATTTGCTTTGTCCAAGTGCATTTGTGTAATAAACCATGAGAAAATGTCGGTTAGGGTAATTTTGGCACCAAATTTAAAATTTTTCATGACATATAGGAGTGGGCCATTAGTCTTAACATAAAGCGTCTCACGGATAGGAAATTGCATGACTAGCACAAAAACCCTTTACCACCCAAATTCCACCAAAATGTGAGGATCGCCCTTAGATTAGTAGGAATTAAAAGCATTCATCTTTAATGCTTAGAGTGTGAACCGGTAGTATATTAGATTCTAGAACTTGTTTTGTGATGCATTCCGAGATCGCAAGTGAGGCTACACTTGTGTAGTTAGGAATAACTAAATGATAAGAGGCATTAGGATAAACCCTTGTTTGATACCCGTAATATAATTACTTCTTCCACATCGGTTGAGTAATTCCCCCACACCCTTTGCGTTGTACTCATCTTTAGTACACGATACCCCTAGTTAACCCCTCAGAGCCTATCCTTTTCGCGGTTCTCGTGATATTTCGGTTTTTCCGGAATATCAATGAAGAGCATTGTTTACACCCCACCGCCAAATATACACCCAAATCGCCTTAGCCTACCCCTTTTGCACTCACTTTTAGTGCAAATTATTGTTATCACCTAAACCCTTAGTTCAATTATCTGGTTGCTTGCATGAGTTGCTAAGTCAAGTCATATCCTTTGTATACAGTTTTGGGACGATTGGGATTCATGGGAAAAAGTTAAAGTTTATGAAATGACGGGAAGGGAATGTTAAATTCAAATTCCCTTTGTTTGCATAATAATGTACCCCAAGTGTTTTGATCTTTTCAATTCGGGTCAAATTAGTGTTAGAGTAATAAAAACTCAAGTGTAGGGATGTGCCTATAAATCCCTATCATTTTGATGTTACCTTAGAGGATGGTAGAGTAAAAGTGTATGAAAAAAAAAAAAAAAAAAAAAAAAAAAATAGAAAAGAGAAAAGAAAAAATATAGAGTGATTAAAAAAAAAAAAAACATACGGGCTACCATCCTACATCTATATTTTAAATTTATGTTTGTTTATTTCGTTACCTAGAGTTTTAGAGTGTCGAGTCTTGGCTTAGCAACGCCATTCTTCGTATGCTTGTAACATAGAGATTTTTGACTTGCCACCACTAAAAGCCTATCCCACCAAACCCTTGGTTTCCTACCGTAAGCCTAACATTACAACCCTTTAAAAGACCTCTTTGATAGTCTTTCCTAGGTGCTTACGCCAAAGCGATGGAGGTTTGATCTATTCTCAAGCCTATGGTAATCTATGTACTAGGACCGGTTAATGAGTGTTTATCTTCCATTTCCTATTTGTTATATTTCATATATACACCCGAGAGAGATGTGAGTATCCAAACACCCCATGTGAGGTGCTAGTATGTAATTCCGTGCTTGTTATGACTTTTATGGGCTTATATGTGTTGTGGACTGTTTTGAATTAATGCTTCATGACCCCTAACTTATAAATTAATTGTCTAAAAGCACCTTTGCTTGAGGACAAGCAAATACCAAGTGTAGGGATATTTGATAAGGTTTTAAAAGGTACCATTTTGAGGGTCGTTTTAGCCCTTATTTGATCACTTTGTATCCGTTATTACTTAATATCGTTCCTTTTCACTTTTAGGTCTCTTGAAGGCAAAATGGAATGGCACTTATTTGGACTAAAAGCGCGAATATCTGAAGAAAATGGCCAAAGTCGAATCGAGACACTCAAAGTGCTTTGAAAATAGAAGGCGACGGCATCGCTTAATAGCGACGCCGTCAGAGGATTTTGCGACGGTCGGAAGACAAAACTCGTATTTTCAAGAGACGGTCGGGCTTTAAAGGAGTAGACCGTCGCAACTCGACGGCCTAGATGCAACCCGGATGGCGTCGGTTGAAGAGGATGGCGTCACGGACATAAGGTGACGCCGTCGCAAGGTTAACGTGGCCAAGATGAAACCCTAATGACGACGACACGACGGCATCACGAAACATAAGGTGACGCCGTCGCATATGTAATCTTATATATAGAATCCGAATTTTTCGTTTTTTAGAGAGTCTTTTGGAGTAAAACCTAAAACCGAACCTAGGGTATCTTGTACAGTATTTTAGGGTTCTAAACCCTATTTTACATCAAGATAAGTCTTTACTTCATCAATTCAATTATGTCTTTGATTATTTGTGTGTATGCTTGCATGTTCTCCATGTCCGGCTAATTTACTTGTGTGTTTGCTTAGGAATATGAAACTTAATTATTGAATATTGATTGGTTGTTTCTTATCTTAGTTGACTAATGACCTAGTAATGCGATAGGTCATTCGTTGTGTACTTAATGCTTGATTCATCTTTGTGAACCTTAGAATATGATTACCTGAGTAGTTGTAGGCTAAACCATCCAAAGAGTGCCTTAGAGTAAGAGTTTATCATCCCTAGTGGGTTTTGTAGGCGAGACCCTTTGTTAAGTTCAAGAGTTAGGGAGAAACGACACCCTACAACTTTAGACACACAACGCAACTAAGAATAAGGACGTGACAACTCAACCATCAATAGGAGATAATTAAGGAGTAGTAAAACCTAAGTAAACACATCTTTAAACTATCATACGAGCACACATTAATTAGACATAGACTCCCACAACCTTAGTTTAGATAATTAGATAATAGTAGAGAAATCGGTAGAAATACCAAACCCCCCAAATCCAATACCCGAGATTCGTACCTTTCAATTTCATAAAATATAAAAATACAAAAATAATCCTTTTCAACCTCAACCTTAGCGTAGTAACTCCTTACTAGCATTCCTATTCCCCTAGAGAACGATATCAATACCCGTGGCTTACCCTAATTACTACACTACAACGATTAGGTTTACTGCCTAGGGTGTTATAAAACTTGCTCGAAGAATAGGAAGTTTCCTTGACCCCGAACGACGGGTGTAGCGTTATCAGTGGTCCTCATCCAGTTTAGTACGCTCAATAATGGGAGTGTCAACAGGGTCACTAGAATCATATCCAAATTTCTTTAGAATCTCATTTGCATATTTAGATTGATTTATAAAAATACCTCCGGGACTCTGTGAAATTTGTAATCCCAAGAAAAATGACATTTGTCCCATCATAGACATTTGAAATTTAGAACCCATTTCTTTTGAAAAACGATCACATTCATTGGGGTCAGTCGAGGCAAATATAATATCATCAACATATATTTGAGCGTGAATTAAATGTTTGCTCGACTTCGGTGACAGAGTAGGATCAATCGCTCCTTTCTTTCAAGCCGGAGAGCGGAAGAAACTTTGATAGCGTATCATACCATGCCCTTGGAGCTTGCTTTAAACCATAAAGAGCCTTCTTCAAACGATAAATGTGATTAGGATGCTCGGATTCACAAAGCCTTCAGGTTGGTCGGCGTGAGCGACTTCTTTAAGATCTCCGTTCGAAACGCCGTCTTTACATCCATCGATAGACTACCATGTTCTTACTTGCAGATTAGCCAAGAATATTATGATTGCCTCGATTCGAGCAACTGGAGCAAAAGATTCTTCAAAGTCAATACCCTCCTCTTGACGGTATCCTTTAGCCACTAATCGAGCCTTGTTCTTTAACACATCACCATGCTCATCAAGTTTCACTTTGAAGATCCATTTTAGAGCAATGATCATAGCATAATCTGGAGCTGGTACTAATTCCCATACATCTAATCATTAAAACTCATGAATTTCATCTTGCATGGCATTGAACCAGCTGTCTTCATTCATAGCGCTTTAACATCTTTAGGTTCGATCTTTGAGAGTCTTGAGTTAAAGAAGCACCATAAGGCATCGGTAGCAAGTCGTTTACGAGTGGATCGGACGAGAAGGGTTTCCAATGATGTTATCCAATGGGTGATCATGTATCCATTTTCTAAGATGTTCATGTGGTTGTGGTTGTGGAACCAAGTAGCAGAGTCGATGTCTCCGATGAAGATGGTTCAAATGATGATTCGAGAGCAAATATATTTTCAAATGGAGCATCTTCGGGAGTAGCAAAGGATTAACTTCATCCCGTGAATCGAAGCATTTCCATGATGTACACTTGATGATTGAAGATTTGTTGATGAAACAGTTGGTCGACAGCGCTTCTTGGCTTAATGACATAGAAGTTAAAGGTTAATTTCATTGACAGGATAGAAGCGACCTCACGGTGATTGAATTGTCATATCATTGTTACTTGGCTCAAATTGTTCATCAAACATTGGATCAAGCGGTTTCTTTAAATCATCTTCGATCGAGGTACATATGGAGTTCTTGATGAGAAGTTTGGTACAAGAGATGAACCAATGGGACTGCTTTGAAGTGCGGGTCTGAACTAGATTGTCCAGAGCCATTTGACCGGTCACTCATCAAACGTGGCGTGAATTGTTTCCATAATATTTCGGGTTCTCTTGTTGTAGATTCTATAACCTTTTGAGTTAGGTGCATAGCCTACAAAAACTCCAATGTCCGCTTTAGCTCTCAGTTTTCCTAAATCTTGACCATCATTAGTTGGATAACATAAAGCACCGAACACATGAAGGAATGAAAGATCGGGTTTTGTTGTGGACAAGTTCATATGGAGTTTTTCCATGAGCGGTGTGAATCGGGGATCGATTTTGGGTGTAGCATGCGTGGCGATAGCTTCACCCCGAGAAACATTGGAACTTTTGAGTAAATCAAGATAGTCCTTGCGGCTTCCACAAGAGTTCGATTTAGTCTTTCAACTACACCGCTCGTTGAGGAGTTCGAGGAACACTTCTTTGATGGTGATTCCAATACTTTCATAAAATTCACTAAGTTGTTTGTTAACAAACTCGGTTCCATTGTCTGCTCGGATGATTCGACCATTTTATTAAGACGAACTGCAATTGTTTGATGTTTGATGATGAAATCGGAGTTTCATCCTTTGTCTTTAAGAACTTTACCGGTGAATCTAGAGAAATCATCAACCACAACTAATACATATTTCTTCCCAAAGATATTCTCAGACTCTCATGGGTCCACATAAGTCCATGTGAATTGTATGAAGAACTTCGTGATCGAGTTTGTAGGTTTAGATTTATGGGCATACTTCTTGCTTTTTCCCAACCGGCATCTTGAACAAAGATGATCATTTTCATACTTAAGTCTAGGTAGACCTACAACTAAGTCCTTTCGGAGAGATCATTGATAGTGTCAAGTTCAAGTGATTGAGACGACGATGCCATAACCATGACTTTGTTTTAGAAGCCTTTGACAACAAGCAAATTGAGAAGACTTCATCATATCTTTGATAGAGATGGTGTATAGATTTGAGCCACGTGAACCTCTTAAAGTTCCTTACCATCAAGTTCTCTAACGAAACAATTATGTTTTCTAAAGGCTACTTCTAGATCGTAATCGCAGAATTGACCAACAGAGAAGCAGATTATGACCAAGACCTTCCACATAATATACCACGGAGATAACACTTTTTCCAACAACATAATCTCCATAACCCTTAATAGCACCAAATGATCATTCTCGAATCTAATCGTCCGATGAATTTGCTTACAAAGTTCATGAGCGCGACCGGTCTCCGGTATATGCTTGGAACGACTGAGTCCGGTACCACGTAAGCGATTTGAACGATCTGCAGTTGAACATGCACAAGAATGGATAAGCGGATATTTGGGATCCCCATGCAAGAATGGGTTCCATTTGGTTAATGTGATGAATGGAACACCCACATCGAAATAGAAACATCCATATCGTAAGTAGAAGCAATGGAATCATTGGGAATAGATGCGATCTTTGGTGTCAGATTTGACCTATTCAAAGTATGTTCACTTTTAAGGAATAGTTCTACCAAGAGGCATCCATTTTCTAGTGGGCATAGTCTTGGTTTGAGGACAAACCGATTATTCTTATGACCAAAAGGTATCCAATAATAACCTATCTTTATAAATAGTATCATAATTCAAGCAGACATCATTACAAGGTTTGCAAATAGTATCAGAATTCGAATTAATTACAGTACGTCTATGGCTAATACTAGAATCAACACGATTCGTTTTATTTAACTCAAACTTAGTGTTCCTAGGGTGATCTTCTACTTTCTTCCAATGCACATTCTTAGCTTGCGAGATCCTATCATTCCTTGTGTTTTCTTGAGACTTTGACCTACTCGCTTTAATGTCACTGTTTACTCCTGTAGAGGGAATGGGAACATTAGTTGGTTTTGCTAATTTATGCATTTCCTGTTTAGATGTGCTGGGATCTGAACTATTTGAAGGCACAATAAAGTTCATTCTCTTAATGAGAGAAGTCTTTGGGAGTTGAACTCCTAGAGGGCACATTCGAGTTCACATTCTTAGCACTAACGGATTTGGAATCGAACTACTTGAAGGCACACTAAGGTTCACGCTCATAACATTTGGCATTGAATGACTTGCATGCTTGGCATTAGGCATTGAACAAGGTATCAAGGGATTGACTTGCTCACCTAAGGTTTTAGGGCATATTGTAATTAAGCATTCTAGAAGTTCTTGAGATCGTTTGGCATATAAGCATGCATGGCCAATTGCATTATCAAGTGGTTTCTCTAACTTATCCTCTTCTACAATATCACGGAGACATTCTTGGTTGTCCTTAAGATATGAGAAATATGTTTGAATTGCTAGTTTGTTATTCCTAAGATGAGGAGGAACATATTTCACAGTCAAAGCATATTTATTACGAGACATGCACCTTTGAAGCACCATTCTCCCCATTGGTCATTGGCATTTTCCCTTTTACCGACTCTTGATTCTCAATTTCCTTTTGCAACGAGGTTATTTTTCGTTATTTTTGTTCCGAGTGACTTTAATTGACTCAAATAACTCATTGAAATGACGTTTAACCTTTTCATTTTCTTCTAGAAAACTCTCATTTTCCTTTGTAAGGCATTAACCAAGTTTTGAAGATGAAAATTTTGAGAATTCGAGAATCTAAAGGAGGAGGCATTTGGGAACCCGTCATATTGTTCTTTTCACCCTTTAATTGAGAGATTTGGGCTTTCAACTTTCTCGATCGTGTTACTGTTGAGCTTGAATCGGTTCGTCACATTTGTTTAGTTCAAAAGCGCATCAAACTCGGAACATCCGAGGATATCTTGATGTTTGAGGTTTTAACATTTTCTTTAAGATGTTGATATTTTAGTTGCAAGTCAAAATGTTCAACTTCTAGCTTAGAAAATGTTTTACCAAATTATCGTGATCATCATGTTCAATTTTATCTCTTAGTTTAGAGTTTTTGATTTCAAGCTCAATGACACGATCATGGGAGACTTTCAACGCAAGCAGATAATTCATGAAATTGAGAAGCGATAATAGAGCAATTAGTAGCGATATAAACCACATCTTGAGAGATACATTCGTAAATCGATTCTCGTTTAAGGTATGCAAGTTCTTCTTCTCAATTTCATTATATTTTAATGCCCGCTTATAGTCACTAACCTCAACTATCATTGCATCAAATTCCTTTTCCATTTCTTTAATGTCTAAATTCATTCCCTTTTTAAGACTTTCAAAATGATCTTTTAGTTGTTTAAAGAAAGGCATGACTTGAGTTAAATAACATTCTTTTGTTTGCTCAAAACCCCTTTCCTCTTCAGTTATACCCATGGGTGTGATTCTTTTCTTACAAGTTTTCTCAAAATCAACAAATAGTTGAAAAATAACATATTGACTGATTAAGGTCTAGCTTTTAGTGGCAATAGTCCTAAGAACTAAATGCATTGGTGTATTGGGAGGATACACAGTCGCTGAAGGCATTTTCCTAAAGGGAGGGTTTGTTACAACAAGATTCTCTGCTTTTGCTTATCTAAATCCTTTTCCGAACACTTGTTCGGGTGTTAACAACGTCGAGGCTTAAACATGTTCAAGGAAATCCAGTTCTCCTTCTTGTAATCATGGGGTGTGATATTTATTTTCTTCTCTTTACAATTAGGATCATCTAATTTCTTGTTCATCTTTTCCTAGTGACTTCATCGATTTCTTATCTTCCTCGAATGCACTCAACGCAACTAGGTTTTGTCTAGGTTTAAGGATTTCATTGCCATCATAAAGAACCTTATGAGCATTTCTAGCCTTTTAATGACCTCTGGATTTGGTTCCTCAACAAGGGTAATGCTATGCTTATCGCTTAAGACTCTATGTTTAGTGATTAAGTGAGCGATCGAATGGTATTTCCTTGTACGTACAACTTATTTTCAAACTTGTTTTTCAAGGTTTTAGATTAGAAAAATCATTCAAAAGTTTTGATTCCTTAGCATTGAATTATTGCTTAAGCATTTTAACATTTTCTTGAAGTTCTTGTTTTTGCTTAGCAGTTTTAGAAAGCTTTTCTTGTAAGGAGTTTAACTCTTGTTTTAATACTTCTTCTCTAAACCTAATTTTTCTAATAGTTGTACACATTTGGTCATCCATCTCCTGCTCACGGGTGGTCAACTCAAACTTAGCACGTTGTTCATAAATAACAACACATTCTTTATAAGCATTTAGCTTAGAGATAACAGAATCATCAGAGACACATGCAGTGTATTCATCAAAACCATAGTCATTGTTGACTGCAGAAGATGCATCACTTGGTACAACTTCACTTTCACTTTGTTTCACATATTGATCATATGGGACAACATTGATATTCCCCATATTTTCAATATTTGATTCAATAGTTTGATTGTTTGTACTTTGTCATGCATCTTTTGTACATTAGCATCATCTTATAGTTTTAATACCTCCGAGATGAGTTTGTCTTTGGATGGGCCACTTTTGGTGAAGATGAGACCTTAGGAGAAACCATTGGAGAAATGCTAGCCATAAAATTGTGTGTGCGATGGGTCCATCATCCACATCAGTCGTATGCATCACAATCGGCGACTTGAAAGGCATTCGATGATTGTGACCTATCTCCCGAATTGGTCGCTCATCCACATCTCGCATCATAGGTCTTGGCATTTCCTCACGAGAAACAACAACTCTTCTTCATCCAAAGTCGCACCATTATCCCGAGCTTGCACAAGCAACATCTTATCTCTCAAGTATTTCGCATTCGTGGACGTTTTGGAGATGTGCGGTTCCTCGCAATGTGTCCTTCACCACCACGCTTGTAGCATTTGATTGGCTTTGCTTGACCACGGTTTCCATTCCTTCCCTATTCGATTTGCAAGATAACCTCTACCACTCCACCTCTTGCTTGTTCATATCGCCTTTCTTGAACCGGTTGCACCATAACCTTTCCATCTCGACGGTGGCTTGATTGTGTGGATTGGATGCAATTCGAGATTGTTGTTGGTGTGTGGAAGAGAGTTCATGTTTTGACTAATCGAAGAGCCGTTGATTAATGAAGTTTCCACGTGTGCATCAACATCGCCTTGTTTGAACATAGGATCGGGAATGAGTTTGTGATTACCATTACCCATAGGTATGACTTGTGAGGCTTTGGTTGTGATTCGATGTTTGAGTAGAAAGCCATTGAATCATTTGATGAGCTTGTCTCTCCACGGTTGGTTTTGAACCGATTAAGAATCCTTTTTCAAACATATAATGTCTCTCATTCGAAGAAGGAAGGCATAGAGTTGCTCATAGTTTGTATTTTTCAATCCTTTGGTTAGCTTTACGTAGTGACAAACTTGTGCCATTCGGGATTCATGTTGTTCACAAACTTTGAGTTCATTGAATGTTTGGCATGGTCATTCGATGTTCCTCATGTCATTAACAAGCTTGTGGAATCTCACATAATACTCATAGACACTCTCATCCGGTTTCATCTTGAAGTGCTCAAATTCATCATAGAGTTGTGATTCTCTATCTTCCATAGTTAATTTAGAACCCGAGAGAAGCATCTTGACATTATCCCACACCGCCTTTGCTTGATGTTGTGATTGATCGACTTGTAGATATCTTTTGGAAGACCTTGAAGTACGATGTTAGAAGCCACGATATCAAGATCGAATCTCTTTTCTCCTTATCATCGAGCTCATCATACGTCTTTGGTCTATCTATTCCATAGATCATTGTTCCATCTTCACCGTATCAATTAAGTCTCTAGTAGTCTCAACCCGACACGGTCCTTCATCAATCGATTTGAGAATGTTGACTCCATTTTCCTTTCCAAGACAAGACAATCGATTCTTTGAGCCCAAGAGTCGTAGTCGGTTACATCAAGCATAGGTGGATGAGTATCGACCGCCGCTTGAACGTCCTTAGCTACGGAAGAAACAATAGTAGGAACGATGTTTGCCATGATTACAAGTACTACGGGATTTTACAATTCTTTGATTAAACCGGGAAATTGATTCTTTCACGGGATTTTACTAAACCAAAAGAACAACCGTAAGAATGTATCACGAAGAAGTGACAAGTCTAAAATTAGACAAGTAGTAAAACAAAACTCGCTTAGTTATCAACTCGCTAAACACCCAACTCGCTCAAGGAGACAACTCGCTTAAGGGATCAACTCGCTAAATAGCCAAGTCGCTTTAGCATCAACTCGCAACACTGTCAACACGCTTAATGAATCAAGTCGCTAAATAGCCAACTCGCTTTAGTATCAACTCGCAACACAATCAACTCGCTTGAACACCAAGTCGCTTAAATTAACTCGCTAGTTTTATAACTCGCTTAATAGCTAAGTCGCTTTAGATCTCAAGTCGCTTAAAGAAACAACTCGCGTAGAACCCAAGTCGCATAAAAATCAACTCGTTAAACAGCTAAGTCGCATGTACCAACTCGCTTCCAATAACAAAGCAACTCGCTTTGAAGAAAAAGCTATCCGAGACAACTCGCTTCGTACAAACTTCAAAAATAATCACTTTATCAATAAAAAACAACCAAACCACAAAGATTTAAGCCTTCCAATTCAAAACATAAACACATATGATGATCCTAAACACAAAAGTACAAGCAAAATTCAAACTTTAACATTAGAATTTGTCCAATGAATCAAACTCTCCTAAACCTTTAATACCCCAAAACCTTATGAAATCCACCAAAACAAGAAGCATGAAAGATGAGTGATCAAACCATGGCTCTTGATACCAATTGTTAGATATATGATTTCACAAACACATTAAACCATAACCATGTGGGCGTTATCAATGTTTAGAGAGAAAGTTCTAGTGAGAGAAAGGAAGAGAGTTGGGAACTATGTGAAACAAAGAAAAATAGTATTGAAGCTCCAACCCTCTACCTTGGGAGGTAGAGGGTATTTATAGTTTCTTACAAACAAACGCCACCTACGGGATGTGGATCAGGCATACAGTGGGTAAAGACCCGTCCGTCCTCCACGGTGTTACATAACTAAATACTACTTAACATAAAATAACTACGACTACGAGCTTTCAAACGATTACATATTCTTGAGGTGACCGACTCTTTAATACCTGGAATTTCTAATTCCTAACAATTTGAAATATCATCGGGAGAATTTCCAAGCTGTAAAGGGATCCTACAGATTACACAAAACCTACATACACAAAACCTACATCGCCAAATTGTATGTAAACCGGTGGAACTTAAGCATCTAGCATTGTATTAGGGTTAAAAACTGCCAATGTGAAAAGTCTCATGGCCCAGTTTTGCGGTTTTGTTTGTCTTATAGCCGAGGAAAATACCTAAATCTCTTCTATCTCCATCTATGTTAAAGAAGTAAATATGATTTGATCATTTTATTCAAGTTATCATTTCTCTCTTCTCCATTGATAATTCTCTCACACTTCTCCCAAAATTTTGGAAATATAGATTTTGATAACATGGTAATCCAAAGTTTTGTTCCTTCGCATTAGGTAACTATAAAAAGGAAATAACGGAAACATCAAACAACCACGACTTGGAGCAATTGAGACATGGGTGATACACAATACACATAATTTCTTTCCACATGAAACCTTACACATACATAAACAGAAATATAAAGACATACCAACACTTGATACATGAACATTTATGGTGCTTGTTCAATAAAACCAACTAACATTGAACCTTAAAAATGCTAAGCAAATTCTGCAGGCAGAGTCTCCCAATGCAAACTTGGTTTCCAGTCAGCTTCTGCAAGGACTTTGAGTATCTCCTTTGCCACAATCTTGCTCCCAACAGGTGTTAAATGTACCCCATCTCTGCCGTTACGAATGTTTAGTTAATTACATTTTACAACAAATAATAACAGAAATTCTTTAGATATTTACTTATCAAACTGTTTCGATAACAAAAGGTAATGAAATCAGTTGATCACGCGCACCGAAGGTTATTAAGGTAGAATAATTGGGCTAGAAGAATATGAATGTACAATAAACCTAGATAAGTGCTCGAAAACTGACATTCTAAATGGCATAATTTTGCCATTTTACCCCTGGGAATAATTTTGTGCTAAATTAAATATGATGTTCTGAACTCGATGCTAGAAACATATATGGTAGGATACTCACGTAAAGCATGTTGTCATCCAGCCATTATGCTTCTTAAATGCATTACAAAGATTAATAGCCTTAATTCCCATCTCATGGCACAACTGTACACAAGCATCTGCATATTTTTGGCAATCCAGATTTTTGCGACCAACAGTACTGGTTTATTGAAAAAACAATTTGAAGTGTCAATGAGAATGTACAATGACAAAGAAGTATAAGAAGAAAAAATTAGCTCAGAATAATAATATCACCCGCAAAGTTCTAATATTTGAGCTTCATTCACCGGAGGAGTGGTAAGAAATATTAACCGCGTCTTCTCTGAAAGACTCTGGTAACAACATATGGGTTGAACACATTACTTTGTAAATGTTTCTTATGATATTCGCCATGGATTTGTTATATGCTTTCAAAACAGTTCATATGTTAATCAGATTATTGATTTATGATAAAACTTGCCTTGAGATAGATAGCTATCTTCCTCATGTTTTCAACATACTCAGAAAGTGGTACATGAGCACAAACGCCATTTGGACTAGGAGGTTTTGAATCGTTACCTCCAAAATAAACTATCACGAGAGATGGTTGTACTGGATCATCCTGAGTACGAACAATTTATTTCTCGATTATCCAAAGCGTATGATAAAACAATATGATTTAGTGGTCTAGGCTTTATCGGGATTCTGTTTTAAAAAATATCTTTTTGGTAAGTTTTGAGAATGGACTGTCTAATTGAAGAAGATTTTACTTTTTTATCCTTCTGTATGATTTAGGGTTAAATGGAATATGACTGTTTGATAAGCGTTGTGGATAGATCTAATAAGATTCATCGGAATGTGAAACTTAACACTTCCATATATATGATGGTTATGCAGCACTTCCTATATATGTTTTTACATATAAAATGAATAAATTACCTTTGGAAATACTTGATCCAGAACTTGTAGTGCTTGCCTGGAGTTCCAACCACCATATCCCCGCAAAAATATGTCAGCCTGTAGCATTTGCAAATAAACAGATATTCATGTACAGAAATATAACAAATACATTAATATTCCTCCAAACTAATTCTCAAAACATTTATGAATAAATCGACCATGATCCTAAACTAATTCTTTATTACACCAAACACCTTTCTTTGTCAGCATCTCCTCCATCACAAGTCGCTACACAAGCAATAGATAAACTCACAAAAAACCTCATTTTCAGGGATAGCTTTTGTAAGGGCTGGACTAACAAGTAACCTTACAGCGTTGGTTAAGATGGATAAAGAAAAAGAAAAAAAAAATGAGTTCATTAAACTATCACATTTAATTAAAGCAGTTTATAAATTTAAGTTATGTTTATTAAATGTAATTTTCTACTTGAAATGAAAGATTAGGCTCAATAAATACTACGGGTGGAAACGGGCCGGCCAATCCGCTTGTGAAAAGCTCTGGATCGGATCGGTAAAAGCTTGAAGCGAGCTCAAACCTAAGTTGGGGCTCATTTAATTATCGAGTTCTAGCCTGAGCTTCATGTATAAAGATCGACTAGGCCCGAGAGCCTAAACGAGTCTTAGAAATATATACGTATAAATATCGCGTACACGTGTGACTATGAATAAACAAGCTCAAATTAAATAAACGAGCTCAAGCATAGTGAGCTTAAGGAGCCGAGTTTGAATCGAGCTTTATTTCGTGTAACTCAGTCATAAATATGAGCTGAGCCCAAGCTTGTACTAACTTAAGAGATAAACTAGTGTGCTTGCTTATTAATATGCATCAAGTGAGAAAATGACGAAACAAACCTTACGAGAATAAATGTCAGCAAGAATAGCACCCCAACCTTGTTCACCAAAACTAAATTGAACGATTGATGAACCGAACAAAACGAATTGGGGTCTTCTTGGCCCGACCATCTTCACTTGTAAAATTAAATTCCTTGCCGGCAACAAGTAACTAACAAGTGTGTTTATGGCCTATTTCATTTTTGGATCTAATAATAAGGTTAGTAAACTAGATTTGTTTACTTTATTAAAACCCGTAATAACCGTGATCTTATTAAATATGATTTTAAAATTTAATATTGTTCGTATGTAGTCTAAAAACACATGCGAATATGAAAAAGTATTTTTTTTTATTATTTATTATTTTTATATTTTGTCCGCACTCCGCTGTGAGTGGAGTAGTTTAGATTTAATTAAGGTACTCCTAAAATAAAAGCATATAATGGCTGGAATGTTCTTTACAACTTTTCAACGACTCGTGATAACCGTGATCTTATTAAATATGATTTAAAATTTAATAATGTTCGCATATAATCTAAAAAAAGACATGCCAATATTAAAAAGTATGATTTTTTTTTTCCGCACTCGGCTGCGATACGAGTGGTTAAGATTTAATTAAGGGACTCTTAAAATAAAAGCATGTAATGGTTGGAATTTTTTTTACAACTTTTCAAAGACAATTTTTGCAATGTAATTAAACTGGAGAGACATTTGTGTAATTTTTTGTTACACAAATGTCCTTAGATTTAACAGAAGGAATGTTTTTGTAATCGAATGTTAATGTCGGGGACTTTTTTTGCAAAATTTCAAGGACTGTTTTTGCAAAGAAAATAAAAGACAAGTACCATTTCTACAAAAAGCCAAACCGCAAGAACCATTTTTGCTATTTCTCAAGAATGTTCAAAGACTTTTTGACAATTTTTCAATGGCTATTTTCGCAAAGCTAATAAAACACATGGACTACTTTGCGTAAAATCAAATCGCAAGTCAATTTTTGCTATTCTTAAAAGGTGTTTACTCTTTGGTGAATTGTAACATTTATGAAAAATGTGAATATTTAAAATGAACATCTGAGTTTAAAAGAATGTTTCTTGCAAGAGAATATTAACAATATACGAAAATATCAAATAACCGTACTGAATATTAGAAAATAGAAAATGTCAAACTAAACCAAAAGGATTGTGTTTTGATGATACTTCTTATTGTGTGAGAAGCTCTTCAATCACATGATTGTGGATTCAAGTCCAGCTTAAGATGCGTGAGATAGTCTCTGATGTAAATATTGTGAGGTAGTTAGTTTCCGTTTTAGAAATAATAAAAAAAAAATGTTAAGGGCTTAGCTTCGACCCACTTAGTGAAGTAATCAATAGCTACTACCAATAACTTTACTTTTCCCGGAGCTTCTAGGAGTGGTCCAACGATGTTGATGCCCCACTGGCAAAAAGGCCACGCCGATGTAACTGAGGTCATATCTTGCTTTGGCATCTTGGATACCTTAAAACCATACCTTTAACAACAATCCTTCCATTTCCAGTAACTCCAACAATCATGAAGGGTTAGTGTCTAACTTTATGTCAACTCAAGAAGCTTGATTGTCAAAATTTGAAGCCGATTTCAAACAACAACAAAGTGAGATGACAAATAAGCTTGACACCCTTTTAAAGGTTTTCAATGACCGAATAATGGGAGCACTCCCAAGTGATACCGTCAAGAACCCAAAGGTTAACGCGGTCTCATCAACCCAAGGTTCTTGTCCATCAAAGGAGGGCATATCCATGCCCTTCATCACATCCCCAATTTCACTTGGTTAATACTATCAAAACATGTTTCAAGCAAACTCAAAATGTGCCGAAAAACCAAGAACACAATGAAAATCAAGTTTCGGTCAATAAAAATCTTGAAACACCAACTAATCAAAAACCCAAAATAACCATAGAAAATGAATTCAAAGAACTTTAAAAAGAGAAACCGGTTCTTGATGTCTTAAACCATTCACCTTATTATCATGCTTTAATGGATAAATATGAGGAAAGATTAAAGTTGGGTAAAAATGGGCCCGTGTTTGTCCAAAATAAACCACCTAAGAAATTAAATGATTCTCGTTCTACCTTGTAGCAGTGGAGATTCCAAAGCTTTTGACACATTAGCCGACTTAGGATCAAGCATTAACTTACTTCCGTTACCCCTTTATAAAAGCCTCAACTTAGGGAAGTTAGAAGAAACGGAAGAAATAATTGGTTTAGCGGATGGGAGTTTAGCATATCCGGTAGGGATAATAAAGGACATGATAGTGCATATAGGAAAATTGAACATTTTGGATTTCATGTCCTTGATATGGCTAGTGACCCTACATGCCTATTGTTAGTTGGAAGAGGATTCTTAGCTACTGCTAGTGCTATAATTGATTGTAAGATGTCCAAAGTAACGGTAGGAGAAGGATACACTAGGTCAATCCACGATGTCAAGAAGCATGCTTATGACATTGATGAGGAACAAATACCTCATCAGATAGCTTTGGATAGGAAACCATCGAGATATGGACCTTGGATTAATGGAGAGTTTATAGGACCTCAACGCCCATTTTATTTAGATGAAGAATTTGTAAATAAAACTCACATTATTGAACAACAATTGGCTAGGAAACCGAGATAGATCCATTTGAGGATCCCTTAGTTTTTACGAAGATGATTAAATTCCTATGAGCCTTGCCAATTAAATTAGGCATGAATTGGTGGAAAATGAAAGTTCAAAAAGAAATAGAATTGGAAAAAGCCACCCAAAGAAGGAGATGGATCATGGCACATAAAGATGACATTATATGATCCCGATGGAAAGAAGTTTGAAAAGTTATACCGAACAAAACGTACTAATAGAAAACAAAAGAAAATTTTAATCCAAAAGATATCCTCGATGAGGAGTTTACTCACATAGGCTAGTACGTCATGACTTTGAGTCTAGCTACAATACTCGTAAATAAAGAAAAGTGCTTCTTGGGAGGCAACCCGTGTTTATTTGTTTGATTGTTTGTTTTAATTTGTTTGCATGTCATATATGCCTCCTCATTATTGTTTAATGTTCATGTTTCAAATACTATAAAATGCTTTATTTTGTTTTTAACCTCGTCTTAATTACATATAGGCAAGTATCCGCGCCTAACGACAGCGGTTGCTAGCGGCAGACAATTAACGATGTACGATATTGTGATAAGTGTTTCGTATAACGTTCAAAATAGAACATGAAAAGATGAAAATGTAATTGCAATCGGTTCTAACATGCGATAATTCATCTAAAGCAAAACTTCTTAACATGTATTAAAGAATATATAAAAACATTTAGTGAAACTAATAAAACATTACATCAATTATGAAATAATAACTTACAAGATGTAACAAATAAGAATAGTGGCAACAAATGTGAAAATTTTGAAAAATATTTTTTTAATAATATGTATAAATCATTGCCTAACTTAGATTGATATAAGACAACTATACTTGATATATTTAGGGTTTTAGCCGTACAATAACAATGTACTTTTTCAAATGTACCGATCTAGTATGCTGTTAGGAATTGGAAATTCCATAGTGAAGTGTCGGTCACCCCAATAATGGTCTAGCATATGTTAGCTCGTAGACTTGTCGTTGTTTACGTTATTTAGTAGTTAATTAGTTAGTCGATGGCGTAGAATAGTTTAGAGTAACACCGTGGAGGAAGGATGGGTCTTTACCCATCTGTATACCGATCCACAGCCGTCAGAGGTCGTTGAGTCTCAGTAACTATAAATACCCTTCCTCTAAGGAAGGGTGGTGCTTTCTCATTAATCTAACCTTACACTTGTTTGTTTATCTCTCTAGAAAACACCCTCTCCTCTCTTCATCTCTCTAAACATGGTAATCTCATATCATCATAATCCTAGACCACCCGAATCATCTAAACAACATAAATATACGATCCTAACAGTTGGTACCAGAGCCAGGTTTTGTTGTTTGTGTTGATTCTCGTGGTTTATTTCATGGTTTTTAGCGGGTTCTTTATGCGGTTTGTACCAGTTTGATGCGGTTTGTTGTTGATGGTTTGTACTGCTGCTGATTATAGTTTGTTTCTGCTGGTCTTGATGTTCATTGTTGTGTTGATGCTGATTTTAAGACATAACTGGGTTGAACACATTAAATCTGCTGGTGGGTTTGAACACATAATACTGGTTTGCGTACATAACTGGTTTGTGTTGATGCTGATTTTAAAACAAACGCTGCTGGTGGGTTTAAATCTGATGTTGATTTTGAATGTCAAATAATATTGGTTTTAAATGGTTTTTTAGCAAAAGTCATGATATGGAGAAGCGATTTGTGTACCAATTTTGTCCAAAAGCGCTTTATTTAAAGCGGCTTGTTCTCAAAAATGTCCAAAAGCGAGTTGTCGATATAGGTCCAGATTCAATGAATCTCATAAGCGGTTTGACTATGTTTATATGCTTATGTGATTTGTCTCTTAAAGGGAAGCGATTTGTGCAGATATGAAAGCGATTTGAGTGATTAATACATGAAGCAACTTGTCTCTACCGCTTTATTGAAAGCGATTTATCCTGTTATCATGATGCAAGTTGAGTGTGTAATGCTTTTTTACTATTGAGTCAGAAGCGGTTTGCTGACCTTGACCAAATCCAAGTCAATACCAGACTCAAACCTTAAACAAACCATACTAAACACTGCTTAACCTAAACTCGTATATCATTTCAAGATCAACATCAGCTTCAAAATACTACATCAAGGCTCATTCTTAATAATAAAGACACAAGATCTCAGTCGCATTCAACCTTATTCCAATCTTTATCTGATTTACAAGTTTGATTCACACATCACAGATCTTATGACATATAACAAGAAACGAAATCAATTGAAAAAGGAAAAAGATCTCAGATATCATCGTAGCTACTCATGATTACATCAAGACTAATCAAGGTCCAACACACAGTTATCATCATCACATATTCATTAAGATAAAGCTTTGTGATCTCAGTTTTTGTTTCATTTTGTGTACGGTTCTCAAAAACACATAGACCATTCAAGATCTATACACAAATGAAAATATTCATCATCGATCTATATGAATACATATCTCACCTCATTTTCTTTTCGAATCTCACATTGAAAGAACTTAAACAACTTGTGATTAAGTCTCGTAAAAGATTCGTTCTAAAGACTTATTGAAAATTTGGGCTTTCTATACATTCGGTTGTTACAAATTTGTCTTTGTTAAGAAAACTCTTGATATTATATGAATCAAATAATTAGATGAAAACCATTTTGAGGGTTAACATCTTATTGTGATTCGTTGGTATGATTAAAAACAAAGACAGAGACGATAACCATATGATCAATACCTACCTGAAATCGTTCGATGTTCCTGAAACCTTCGAGCCATCCCTATGGCTAATGAAGGACCTTTGAATCAAAGACCTTCGTGCCATCTCTGTGGCTAGGTCATCGTTCTATCAACTGCGTTTGATTCGTACATGAGGACATACACTTGATTAGTTTTTGATGATGAAAGGAGTGATGTCGATTTGGTTATAAGGGTCAGGCGTTTTTTTATAAGTGAAAAAGAAATAGGCGGACTGTTTTTCTTGAGAGATTAATTAGGGTTTGTGTTAAGTGGATGGGGGCGTTTATTTTTAAGATAGTGTCTTAGGGTTAGTTTGTGTGAGAAGTGAGAGTTATATATACTCCTTAAAATTAGGGTTAGAAACTAAGAATGTTTATATGATGTGGATCGGGTATACCGAGTATATTTTGGGTTAATTGGATTAGAGGTATTTGGACTGGGCCACAAAAGAGTATTCGTTTTAAGCCAAGATAGGGTCACCTTTAGACTTGGGCTCCGTCTACTGTTACTAAACAGGTTATCTCGTTCTAACTTGGTATTTGGGATATTGGTGCTTAGTAAATTATTACTTGATATCCATGTAGTTGCTTGATCATGTTTAGACTTGGACGATTTTATTTCGGGTTAAGTGCTTAATGGATCGGAACTCATGACATATTGGGCTTTTGTTGGACCTGATGTGATGTGAAATTAAATTGGACCGGATATGAGGGTATTTTGCAACTGGATCAGGTAAAAATCTTGTGTCAATGGGTCAAGTTTACAGATTGGTTTGTAAGAGTTATTGGGATTAATGATGCGATTTGATGGTGATGAGATATGATTATGAGATTTGTAATAATGAGATTTGATGATGAGACTTGGTATGATGATGAGAATTGTTGTGGTATGCGAGTTGATACTTTGGTTTATACATTTTCACGGAGAGTATTATTTCACGGCTTAAATTGAACAAAGTTGACTACGGGGTTGTTTGTGTTCGATATTTCTTATTTGGGTTTGAAGTAAAGTTTTTCCGAGCAAGTTTACTTATTTCGTCTTCTTTCTTTCTACCCTTCCGCGAAGATGACTTGTTTGGGCTTTTACGAATGTGATATGACTTGGCTATTTAGTTACTTTTGTGATTCTTTCTCACTTAACCCACAACGTAGCTATCACTTCGGTGTCTCACGCAGTTGAGGATATGTCAAGAGGTCTGGTGCATTGGGTACACCGTTTCTTTTTCACGAGGATTCGTACAAGTTTAAGTAACAAATCTGGGAAATTTTACCTCATGATCAAGTTTGGTATATCAGGTCTACTTCTTCAGGTGGTCACAGCATTAGCCGACAGAATGCGTGAATGATGTGTTTACCAAAGTGTTTATTGGATGGTTGATGATTTTGTTGATGTTATATAATGAACCGTTGATGAACCGCTGCATGTTCCCCTAAAACAGTTATTCACTGAAACCAAAGTTGTCAAATCACACTCAAGCTGATATTGTTTACGGTTTTGTCTTGATTTTGTAAAATCCCGCGAAATAATCTATTTCTCGGTTTAAATCATAGATTTGTAAAATCCCGTGACAATGGAATCATCCCGGTGTAAGTAATGTGTATGTCCGACTCTATCTCTCGGGTTATTCTTGGTTTTGTAAAATCCCGCGAAAGAAACTATTTCTCGGTTTAAACTATAGAATTGTAAAATCCGTGATGATGGAACCATCACGGAGAAAGGAAAGTGTAATTGAATCTTTTCGATCTTTGGTGGTACAGTTTCTTCTTTAAAGAAGGATAAAAGGGTGTACTTCATGAATTGGGTGTCTGTTTGGATTGTCCTCATGGCAGTTTGGCTTTTACAAGGTTTTACGGGGTTATGTGCTTTTAACCATGGTCGGGATGAAAACCATTATCATAGTTCACTTAAAATGTCAAAGAAGGCTAGATTTGAGCTTTTAACCAGAAGATGTGACAACGGAGTTAATTCACTATTATTTATTTGAGGTTGAAGTAAAATATCACGGGCGAGTGTACTTAGTATCTGAAGGTATCGGGGATGGTTGGATGAAGATTCTTCTAGATCCTTGTTCGAGCTTATTATCAAAAACGAAGACTTGGAAATCTAGTTATTGTTGGGTGACTTTTTCCTTTTCTTTTACCACTTGGGGGAATTGGGCTCTTACCACCACAAAATAACTATCACTTTAAGGAGTTACGTTGTAGTGCTCAGTGTCACATTGAATTGTGGATTTTCAAGAGGTGATGTACGGCTTATACTTGATGGTTGGTTGGTTGAAGAGTATAGAGTACTTAGAGATTCAAAAGGGCATGAATTCTCGGCACCGCTCTTTGTTACATATGTGCAAGTTTAAGTCACGAATTCGGGTTAGTTTGCTTCAGGGTCAAATTCATCCTATTGGGTTTTCTCCATCAGCTGTCATAACAAAGAGCCTACTGAATGATAATGGGGTTGATTACAAGTTTGCCAAGAGAGGTTGAAAAGAGAGAGATAATGACGTTTGAATACAACAGTTCAAGCCTCGTACTCTAAAGAAAAGAAAAGTGTACGTTTCAGTGCGCTTTATCTTCAAAAGAAGAGAAATCTTCTTATGACGTTTGAACACAACAGTTCAAGCCTCATACTCTAAAGAAAAGAAATGTGTATGTTTCAGTGCGCATTATCTTCCGAAGAAGAGAAATCTTCTTATGACGTTTGAACACAACAGTTCAAGCCTCGTTCTCTAAAGAAAAGAATTGTGTACGCTTCAGTGCGCATTATCTTCTGAAGAAGAGAAATCTTCTTATTTATGGCCATTCTCATCAACATGCTTCATACTTTTTCCACGCGCTTTCAGTTATCAAGTGAACCGGACTACTGATGATTGTTCTCTTATTCCACTTGCTCGATTATAATGATGATGGCGACATCATTTGCTACCTTTGAGGGGGAGAAGTGTGAATAGACTACATTTGGATGATTCTCACTTGTTTAATCAAGAATGGCATCTCCGTATGCAATTCTTGAAGGGGAGAAGAAGTATGATAAATCTACGTGTTGAGTTATATTTGAGAATACATGGTCATACGGCTCCAAACGCATGTAAGAACCGAGCTTCTTCTTATCGGGTCATCTTCACATGATGTTTCTTCTATGAGCCGCTGGTTGACATCTTCTCACGGGCTGATATGATTAATGACAAAGTGCTTCTAGTTGCGAGGCGGATTTCCTTGATGAACATCTTTTTGTTCTTGTTTGATTGGGAGGGATTTGAGTTAAGGGGATTTGCTATATATAAGTTAACGGGAATGCATTTGGTGAGAAGAAGATGTTGAATTTCTATTCCCCAATTGGACAATCTTGAAGAAGTTCGAGTCTAAAGTCGGCTCTACATTTTCTGCTACATGTTAGAAGACTAAAGACG